>OZ038477.1:40701451-40703951 GCA_964036315.1 Acanthosepion esculentum
GGGACACAATGTTGAAAGAGGGCATGGAGAATCTTAGACTTACAAGATGTATTAAAGACAAAATTGGCAAAGAAAATATTGTGTAAGCTATTTAACGACTATGAGGTAGCTGGTGGACAACAAATACAGCGTTTAATGTAACAAAACAGGTACTTTCGGATAACCTTTATCGTCCATGACCTGAGAGGCTACAACATATAAAGAAGCATAGTTTTCGATATTTTTAGACGAAGCCCTGTCAGATATTATTAAATTCTAATTGTATGGTTTATAATTAATATATACAGATAAATTAAACAACGCCAGTTTTTATAAGGCACATGCCATCATAAAACATTTGTACTGTCCTTTTTAAATTCCAATTCTTAATACCGTGTAAATATGCTTGAAAATTTTGACGATGTATCAGATTGTTTCTTAATTACGAATAGAGAAATCTTACAATGTTTCTATAAAAAATTGAAAAACTTTGAAACATTATGAAGGACAATTGTGCTCTTTTATACGTACGCTTTCAGGGGTCTATTATGAAAAACATTCTATTTTCAAGAGTGCTTTTAGAAAGTATTTTCAAGAAAAGAATATTGCATCCCAAAAACTAAAATTGTATCTCCAGAGATGCACTTATCAGAAACCATAGGAATATTTCACGTTAAATGTATCATTTATGTATTGTAAACGGGATCAAAAGAGATTTTTTTCTATTCCCAGATTTGTTTTCAAAGTAATAATCTGAGGCATATAACTATTAACTAAAAAAGCGACAGATCTATTCTGATGGAAAAAAAAAACTTACATATATCAAGTTTCAAAATATACGCGTGTGACTCTGCAGGAGTGCATTTAAAAACCAAACCTTCAAAAAAGCACGTTTGCCTCAATACTTCAAACAATAATTTTATTTATTTATTTATTTGTTTGCTTTAAATAGGACTGGGTATTATTTGTGTACAATATAAATTATAAATAATTAATTGAAAAAAAACAAAGACATTGTTAATATTTTCTCTAATTAAGTACTGGTATTTTAACTTTTGATTCATTACAAAGTCATTTATCATTCATTCTAACTTTCCCTTTGTAGGCGGCTATTTTCGTATAGACCTCATGAGCCATCATTGGACGTTCTTTCGTAAAACCAAAGCACACATGCGTACCCCTATCTCCCCCTCCCACACAGAAACACAGCGATGAAAGAGCAATGATAAAATAAATTAGTCATGGAATAATTAGTAGGTCAATGAAAATGATACTTTAAAAAAAATGTTTATGATCCAAGACATAAAAATAAATCTTGTTAAGAATATTTTCACTTTCCAGTTTCGATAGAATCCAAAAGTGTCTCCTCCTCTTTGGGAGTAACGAATTATTTTTCACCCTACAACTTCTTTCTGACAGACGAAATGTCGCAAGACTCTCGCTGCTCTATCGCTTTTTCAATGGAAAGTGTTCAGACGAACTACATTCCTTAGTTCCACCAATTGCAACCTTTATGACTAATACCCGCCATGCCACGCCAATTGTAGCAAATCACCCCAATTCCATTTGTATTTCATTGCTGAAATGTAAGTTCCACTCGAGCAGCTTTTACAAACTGCTGCTTTATGTAACCGACTCCCATAACGACGCTTCCCCGATCACTACAATCTTGGCCTGTTTAAGTCAACACGTTATCTTTCCCACATATCTCCATAAACTGAACTAATGAAGTACTGGTATTTTTAGAAGTTTAACAACTTGCGGGGTGCAGAAACAAATGATGGTAAATGTAGAAATGAAAACCGATCGAATGTATAAATGAGGTATGATGTATTTTTGAAAAAATATGAAAATGTCCTGTGAAAATAAAAAAAGCTAAACAACTAGGACATTTTTTCTAATATGCTGGATAATTTTATCATATATTAGAACTGAATTGATATGGCATCCATGTGTTTCTACCAAACCTTATTGATATATTCTACATTTAAATTCTTTATACTTAAGATAGATGGTGGGATAAGTCTGTCAATTAACAGTACAAACATTTAGCTACTTGCAAATATGATAATTAATTAATATATATAAATATATATATATATATATATATATATATATAACCGAAGTTTCACTGTCTACTGTATATATATATATATATATATATATATATATACCGAAGTTTCACTGTCTACTGTATATATATATATATATATATATATATATATATATATATATATATATATATATACCGAAGTTTCACTGTCTACTGTGTGTATATATATATATATATATATATATATATATACAGCAGACAGTGAAATGTCAGTTATATATATATATATATATATATATATATATATATATATATATATATATACAATATATATATATACAATATATATATATATACAAAAGTTTTAACAAATATATATATATATATATATATATATATATATATATATATTTGTTAAAACTTTTGTCAATTAGCTGATTGATGCTACCATCAACATACAGATATTCG
>OZ038477.1:40708951-40711451 GCA_964036315.1 Acanthosepion esculentum
TTATTATATCTATTGGGTATTTACATTTTAGGAATTGTTTTGTTACGTTATTAATGTTGTGTAGAAAATCTAGATGGTCTGAGCATATGCGTTTGATTCTTAGAAATGAGCTGTATACGATAGATTATTTTTAATTTAAGAGGATAACAGCTGTTGAAGTGTAGGAATTTATGCTGGTTTGTGGGTTTGTTGTATGGACTGGTAGAAAGTGTATGTTTGTTTAATTTTATCATAAGGTCTAAGAAAGGGGCGGATGTGTATGAATGCTCCATGGTAAATTTAATTGTATCGTGGAAGTCGTTGCAGAAAGTAAAAAAAAGTTTTTTAATTTTTCTGATCCATGAGTCCATAATAAGAAAATGTCATCAATATATCTAAAATAATGTAATGGTTTAAATCCTGAATTGTCTAGTATTTTCCTTTCTAGAATGTGCATAAAGATATCAGCATAGCTAGGTGCCATTTTCGTGCCCATTGCTGTGCCACTAATCTGTAAATAGTGTTTGTTGTTGAATTTAAAATTATTATGTGTTAAAAAGAAATTTATTAATTGACATATATCTGTAATTTGGTTGTTGGGTAATTTTTTACTAAGGAACTCATGGCAAGCTGATACTCCTTCAGCATGTGGGATGTTCGTGTAAAGGGACGAAATATCCATCCTTACTAGGATTGTATCCTGGTGAACTGAGTTAATGTTTTGTAATTTGTTGAGAAAATCAGTAGTATCTCTAATATAACAGGGTATGTCAGGCAGTAAAGGTTTTAGGATGTTGTCTATGTACCCAGATGTAAGTTCTGTGAGGGTACCTATGCCTGATATTATGGGTCTACCAGGTGGTATGATTTTGAGGGATTTTGAAATTTCATAGATTTCTCTTCATTATTTGATTGTGTAATTTGACGTTTGTTGGATGAAAAGGTGTTAGAGTGTTTTTCTGAAATGATTTTGGGGAGTTTATGTAGTTTTGGGATAGTGTAGAATGTTGCTGTTTTAGGGTTCTCAGGAATAAGAGATTTTATGGTATTTCTTATGTTCTGGTTCAGGTTCTGAGTGAGAGATGATAATTCTGTTTGAATGTGCTAGTTGGGTCTAGAGGTAAGGGTACATAGGATCTGTTATTTTGAAGTTGTGATTCTGCTTCTTTTATATAGTTTTTAGTGTCTAAGATGGTTATAGCTCCGCCCTTGTCGGCTGGTACGATAATTATGTCTTGGTTGTTTTTAAGAGTATAGATGACTTGGTGTTCTATTTTTGATAAGCTGTATTTTTTTATCTGGTGTCCTTTGTTTTTTAAGAACTTATCCAGGTGTTGTCTGGCTTTGATGGCATATTGGTCCAAGTGTTGATTACGTCCGTGTGGTGGAGTCCATAGAGTGTTATTCTTCGTAGGAGGAAGTTTGGAACATGATTGTTTAGCGGTGTTGTCTGTATTAGAAGTAGATTTGTTGTCTGAGAAATATTCTTTTAGTATCAGACTACGAATGTATTTTTCCATATCATAGCAGAGGTTTAGAGGTTTTAGTTGTTGTGAGGGGCAGAATGATAATCTTTTAATTATAGAAAGAGGTTTCTTCTTGGGTGAGAGTATATTTGGATAGGTTGGCGGTGTGGCTGTCAGCAGAGGTGGTATGGGTGTAGTGGGCATAATGAGATCTTCGTGGGGTCTGTTGTATTAAATAGTTATTCAGATATGGTATGTGTTGTAAGATTGGGTCTTCAGCAAGTAGTTTATTGAGTTTTTTAGAAAATATACGTGGCTTCCCATTATGCTATATATATATATATATATATATATGATCTATAAATTGTATAGCCTGTTCAATAGAAAGTAGGAAAGTAGTGTTTTGTTGTTATGATTATGTTTTATCAATTTAAAAAAAAATTGAATGGGCTATTTATGTGAAATTCAAGTGGAAAACGACATTGGTACCTCCGACGTATGGAAGAATGTTCCATCATGGTGGAATATTTACCTTATTATCATATCTATATATAGGTGCAAATTTAGCAATGTAGTATAGTTTCCGCTATTTAGTTTTTCATCTATTGCTATTAAGATTATTACAACATTCTTTGCAAGTAGCCCCAGTTCACTGAAACATCACCAATGCATTTTTCAGACATTCTTCTATATTATGAATTACTTCAAGAAATGGCCCTTCAATAGAATTTCTCATTGGTAAACTTCACTAAATATCACATTTGTTATTATCCCATAAAAAGCGTTTTTTCCTCTGAGTTTATGTTAATGCACGGACGCCAAGAATCTCATAAATACTTTATGCGTTATTTTATTATGCCGATCAGTTAAATACTATATTCCCCGTCATACTCCGCTCATGAGAATAAAACCTGCATTATGCTTCTGAATGCCTGGAGATACTACTTTCCAAAGTCTATTGTTGAATACTTACAGATTCTTTGTAAAACTATGCACAATGATTATATTTTTATGTAGGTTTATTCACCACTGCTTAGGATATTGATTGTAGAAAA
>OZ038477.1:40716451-40766451 GCA_964036315.1 Acanthosepion esculentum
TTGCAGTTGCACGTGGGTTTAATTTGTTCGTCTGGTTTGTTAATAATTTTCCTGTTGTGCTTCTTTATTATTTGCGCCATGTTCTGTAGCTGATTTTACTGTGTTTGTTTTTTAATATTTTGTGTAGGGTGCTTGATTCCGGGAAGTGTTTGTGTAAAAGTTTGAAGAATATTTTTCCTACGTTTGTTTTTACGTTTTTGCTGTACGGTGGGTTGAACCATATGATATTTGTTTTCCTGTTGGCCTTTTTTGTATTCTGTGGTGAGTATGTAAGTGTTTTGAGAATCCGCTATCTTTTAGGTCTGTTTCGTAGTCTTTCTTATCTTTGTTAAATATAGATTCATTGAAGGAATTGTCGGAAAGCCTGCGGTTAATCGATTTTGGTATCTGTTTGATTATAGAAGGCGGGTGGTTGGAAGATGTGTGTATATAGAGCGGTTTATCATTGGGTTTTCTGTATGGTTTATATGTGCCTTTTCTTTGGTTGAAGGTAACATCTAGAAAATCTACTTCGTTTAGGTTAGTTTTTATATCTATGTCGAATCCGTTATTTTTGAAAATCTTTATTATTGCATTTCTAGTTTTATCTTTTGTTTGTTGCAGTTTCTTAAGATTATGAGACCGTCATCCCTATATATATATATATATATATATATATATATATATATATATATATATATATGAATATAAAAGTGAACATTGAATTCAACATTCAGAGGCAACGGGCTGTTTCATGCTGGATGCAAGCGTCTGGCGGCTTGAGGATTGGGTCCAGCACGAAATAGTCTGTCGCCTTCCTTTGAGTTTTGACTTGAACGTTCATATATATATATATATATATATATATATATATATATATATATATATATATATGTATGTGTGTGTGGGTGTGTATGTGTGTGTGTGTTTATTTATAGTTATATCAACGTTGAAAAGACCGGTTCTTGTTCAATCAGCGAAACTAAAGAAAATTGAATCTTGCTTTTACCTAGATGGGTGGTCGATATCAGTTGCTGTAAATGAAGATCTGCGGAAAAAAATCGTAAAACCTAGTTCGGATTTCAGCCAAGCTTTTTTACAGTCATTCACAAGCATAGTTTCAGTTGGAAGATAAAGGTTGGAAACTCTGAACGAAAACCGGCTTCGAAATTTTTGGCAAAGTGCGGATGAGGTTCTTATAGGATCCAACAGGCTGCATGCCGCTAGTTGATGGGACACTTGTATCCGAAATAAATCTGATATGCGCTACACAGTGCACCAATACAGGACCTGGTGTCATTGTGTGGAGTGAACCTTGGAAGAGACAGTAAATTGGCCGCTTTAAACAAATCACTTCTGTTGTTTGTTCAATATATATATATATATATATATATATATATATATATATATATATATATATATATATATATATATATGGGAAACGATATATAATCTTTTTATATAACAAGAACAATTTTAGGGAAAACAAGAATTTGAAAGTGGAAACACTTTTTCTCCTTTAGAAATTCATCGGGCTAATTTTATGCTTACTCAAAAATTTTAACCCTTTATCTTGAGAACAATCACTCTATTACATATATAGAAATCTGGTAACATAGTTGAATAAATAGGGGAAGCAGATTAAAACTAAGGGAAACTGACAAAATCTTAGCCAGTCTAAATATAAAATCACTTTGAAACTAAGTCTCAGTTGATAACCATCTGACACAATATAATATAAATCTCTACCTTCCAATAGCTAAGATAATAAAAACTTACTGGCTCATCAACAACCAAAGCTATTCCATATTGAACAATAATTTCTTAATGCAAAAATTTGATTACCAGTGGCATTGCACCAGAGTGGAATGATGATATGTACCTGGTTAGAATTTATTGCATTTGGAATTATCCAAAGCATTTTACCTAAAGATCCAAGATACCACCGATATAATGATGATGGCCTATTAATATAGCCCTGTGGTATGAATTTAACTTTACTGTATATAAACTAAACAACGTCGAATATACAATAGAAATGGATACAATAAATACCATATAATTCCAAGATACCATAATACTTCGCATTTACAGTACCTTAAAATTTAGTGTTAAGGCAAAACAAACCAATAAACATCATCTTCCAAATGTTTATTTTCATCATAACATCAAAATAAAAATCCAGAATAATCATCGGATTCTACATAAGAGAAGTCATAATTTTACAGCCCTCAGTATTTACGGAGAAATATATTGAAAACGTTTTCATGCCACTTCAACATAATTCTTATTTAATGCGAAATAAAAATCTCATAAAATTATTCCATAATAGAAACGCCGCCCCTCCTGACAAACCCAAAGAATACAAAAATATATTGTGTCCATTAACACCATTACAACTATAGTTAAAAAGAATTTAATCAAACTAAACATAAAATTTGTCAAAACTACCTCTAAAACTTAGACTTAAGAATTAATTATTACTAGAAGGAATACATCGGAGAAACCAAGTGTAATTTAAATAAAGATTGCATAAACACCAGAGGAATCTCTTACTTAACGACATATTAAATGCCTTAGTTGCTCACCGTAACGAGACAGCACACAATTATGATTCAAATTTGCTAATCTAATTATAATGGAAAACAATTTACTGTGATGAAAATGTTTAGAAAGTTATTTCATCTTCAAATCTTCCACAGTATATTAGCGTCCAGTTTCTAACAAGTTTTCACCATTCTATGATAGATGTTCTATTATGACAATGCGGAATATTTAATGAAAAAATGTGATGGCAATATAAACAAAAAGAGAAATATTCTAAATGAAATAAGCTACATTATGTAAATAAAAGATATATATATATATATATATATATATATATATATATAATTAAAATTCCCAGCGTCTGCCGTTCCTGTGCGTCTGTAGTAGCATCAACCTAATCATAAACATAGTCCAATGTAGTCCTAACGGACGATGTACTTCACAAGAAAATTTTTGCCCTCTTTTCATACTTCTTTCCTCTAATATATATATATATATATATATATATATATATATAGAGAGAGAGAGAGAGAGAGAGAGATGTTCAGTTAAGAAGGTTAAAATTCTTAAAATTGACTGTTATCAAAATTCAAACTATATTTTAACATTGTCCAAGCAGCTTTAAGTGTCTCAGTCATTGTAAGATATATTTGTTTCAATATAATAGACGCAATTTTCTTAAATAGTCCTAGACATTATTTACCTTATTTATATTAGTACTATTGTCCTTATCTTTGTGGTTGTTATCACAAGCACTTGGCCGTTACATCCTCCGGCCTTCATCAGGTATCTATCTAAGAAACCACCTGATGTAAGACGTAGGACACAACGGCCGAAACGTTGTGATACCAATAACAAAGATTAGGACATTGGTCAGAATATCAATATTGTAAATAGTTTTAACTCGTCATCCCAGAAATTCGTTCAGAAAATATCTTGTCATGTTTTGTAACGCTTAAATTAAAATTAATCAAAATATACGTTTATCATGAATTAAGTCATGTATATATATATAAAAAAATATTACAAAGTAGTTAGAAGTCACATCACATGAATGGACTATTATCTTTAAAATCATTGAAACATACTTCGAAATACCTTCTTTGGTAAAATATATTTTGTTTAATGCTAGCTTTTCCTATGGTCCAGTAATACACTCTAATATTTTGAAACTTTGTTTGTATTGACTGCTCTGTTGTATTGCTCTATTATATAATAACATTTCTTTTAATTGAATATTGTGTTTGCTTTTGATTTGATGATCTATAGGAATCAGAATTACATGTAGTTTCGACAAGTGACAAATCAACCGCTTAACATCACTTATACAATACATGCATATTTTGTGAAATCTGAATTCTAACGTTCCAAATATGAGTAGTCAAGTTTTCTGAGTCCCTATACTTGTTAAACACTCTGTTGTTATGTTTTTTTAATTATTTTCCCTAGTTTATCCCCACAACTATAGCTTATTTACTCACCAGGTTGCAAGCGACACTACAAAGTATAATGACACGAATAACAACTTATGCAATTGTAGGAATCCAAATAATTGTCCACTACAGAATAATTGTATGACTAGTTCTGTAGTTTATCTTAGTACAATCTCTACACTAGAAAACCCAAATATAAAAAAAAAGATTACATTAGTAGCATCATGAATCCATTCAAGGATCGTTGGCGGGAGCATATGCAATTTTCAATAACAGTAATTATCAGTACATTACTTCATTATCCAAGTATCTTTGGAGTCTAAAAGAAAAGAATAAAACACCTACTGTTAAATAGAAATTAATAAAGAAAGCCTGGACATGTAACTCCCTATATGCTCCGTGTTTTCTATGTCTTAACGACAGATTTGAAATAATTATATTTAAAATTAAGAGACATCACTTAAATCAGATATGAACTAACAGTTAACTGTAAACACCGGTATAAATTTAACTTATTTTATGGGTTGTAATACTTTCAATGATAATGATAAGTCACTGTAAATTTAATAGGTTATTACTTTTATTACCTGATGGTCATCCTGTCGATATGAGTGTGTATTGGTGTACATATACTCTGTTGTTCGTGTCTGTATATGTGTGTATGTATTTGTTTGTATGTATGTGCGTTTGTATTGCTGGATGTGTGTGTGTATATATATATATATATATATATATATATATAAATTAAGAAGGTAAAAAGGAGGAGAAGTGTAGAGGAGGGTAAAATATATATATATATATATATATATATGTCCAGATGTATCGTGTATGTATATTTCTATTTACGTGTACTTCTGTCAGACACAGTCAGAGTGAGTTAGTCAGTCACAGACAGTTGTGTCAGACGATTACTGTAAAACATTGAAATAGTGTTACTAGTCGAGACAACATAGTTCTCTCTAACCTAATTGTTATTACTTACACTTCTACTTCTTTTGTACATGTTATGTTTGTAATATATCTGTGTTATTCCATGCCTGTGTTCGAGTTATCCTTCATTGGTTCTCCCTTGAACCATCAACGTGGTACAAGGAACCTGGACCATAACATATATATATATATATATATATATATATATATATATATATATATATAAAGAAATATAGTCTTAAAGTGTGCTATATTTATGGGATAAAGTGCTCAATATCAGAGATAGAGCGTGTGTAAATATAAAAGTGAACATAGAAGTCAACACTTAGAGGCGACAGTCTGTTTCATGCTTGATGCAATCGTCGGGCCACGACGCGACGATTGCATCTAGCATGAAACAGACTGTCGCCTCTAAGTGTTGACTTCTATGTTCACTTTTATATATATATATATATATATATATATATATATATATATATATATATATATATGTATATATATATATATATATATATATATATATATATATATATATATATGTATATATATATATATATATATATATATATATATATATATATGTATATATATATATATATATATATATAATTAATCTTACTTACATCAGCCATTTCTTTTTGTCTATTATATATATGGAAGTTGCATCTTTCATGCAACAGTCTTTACTTTGTATCCAAGAGCTGTTTTCTATTTTCTTCTTGAGAATAAATCCCTACGAATTGTATTACATTTTTTTCTGTTATTAGTGAGATTTCAGGATTGTGTCTTTTCCTCTGCGGAAATTTAAACCGAAGACCTGAGCGATATCCACAATACATATTCTGAACAAAAGATCGCATAAAAAGTACAACACAGAATAATCCTGACACGAAGGAAGTCTTAAGAAAAGGCGTAAAAGTTAAAATATAAAGGAAAGTACACTTACTTAAGGACGACAGCACAAGTAAAAATAAAAGTCTCACCTGAAAAAGAAAAGAAAAAGAAATGCTGATTTAAATATATCAAAAAGGACAGAAAACAGCTTAAAACATTCAATATTTTTTTTATTGTTGGGAAAAAGAACTCTGGCGAATTCTTCATGATAAGGAAGTTTAGATTACGCTTGATAATATAAACCCACTTGCATTTAGACGCGCATATATGTATATTTCTAAGTTCGTGAGTGTATGTTTGTTCTAATTCCTACAGAAATGCTTATTAATTATTTTGACATATCTTGAGAAATATAATCTGTCATGGGTTCAATAAAGAACGAAAAAGTTGATAATTATATTGAGTAGCGCTTGAGACAAAATCATTTTCATTATGATAGATTTAAATTGTTATTTTTTGGGGTACCACAGAAAAAGAATACATCAAATTGAAGTATATGTACATTTGTAGATATGTATTGATTATCAGTTCTAGAATAGAAAAAAATGTAATATTGAAATCTGAAATTCAACATTTTTATATTCAGACTATTTAAAAGGTAAATATGGATGCTCAATAAAAGGATAACAATTTAAAATTTATTTACACTATTTACATTGTTCGGAGTTGTCCTCACCTTCGATGCAAAATTCCCGACGTTTCTATCGTTTTAGGTTCCGACATTCTTTAGTTGATTGGAATTTCGAAATGAACCCTCTATTTCTTCCACCTGGGTAGATTGTTCTAGTCACTGGATTCAAGCCAGGACATATGACCAGTGGATAAAATCCAGTGACTTGAACCAAAGTGTTGTGTGATCAATACATGGCTACAGCTGAGGTGAACAGGAACTTGAAGAGTTGTGTTAAAGGTAGATAACAGATGCTTAGACATCCGAAGACACATGGTACGTGGATAAATATCAAGCTACCCTAGTGGACGAAGAAGAAGGGTTCAGTTCGAATTTCCAATCATTTGACGAAGCCCGGAGTTTACAACGGTCGAAACGTCGTGAATATGGCAACAAAGATGGGGACATCGGTCCGAACAATGTAAATAGTGTAAATAATTACAATATCTCATCTCGGAAACATAGATTGAAATTTAAAATTTTCCTTAGAGATTACCCTCAAATAAACATTTTTTTATCTGTCTATATTTCTGAGATGAGGTTTTATGTACATTATTTACATTATTTGGACTATTGTCCTCATCTTTGTCGACATATTTATTACAACGTTTAGGCCGTTGTACGCTCCGGCCTTATTCAGGTGGTTGGAATGTCGAACTGAAATCTTAATTTCGCCCATTGGGGCAGACCGTTTCAATTCCACGTGCCATGTTTAATGGGTGTCAGTTATCAGTTTTCTCCTGTTATTTTTTTCCTCTGAAATTTCTCCACTGCCCCAACCGGGTATTGAACACACACTTTTTGTGTCCTGTCACTGGATCCAACCAACGCCCTTATCCACTGTGCCATGTGTCCTCAAGGGGCAGTGGAGAACTTTCAGAGGGAAAAATTAACAGGAGATAACTGATAACTGACTTCCATTAAAGATGGCACGTGGAACTGGAATGGTCATCCCCAGTGGGCGAGATAAATGGTTCAGTTCGATATTCCAACCAGCTGAAGAAGGCCGGTGTGTACAACGGCCGAAACGTTGTAATAAATATGGCGACAATGATGAGTACAATAGTCCGAATAATGTAGATAATAAACATTTTTTTAATAAAGGTTTAAGCAAATATTACGTATTCTGACTGTATTTAAATCAGCATCTAAAAGAAAGACTACCCTTCTCACTGCTATACCAAAATTCTTCTCCCTCGAGGCGACAAAAACTTTAAAATCCCTAATTCACATTAAAAAATAAAATAAGGACTGCATTCTTATCCAATCTTTATCATATTCGACAGCAATTCGGATCCAACATTCTTCTTTTATAAAAGTAATATTTCAATGCCTTCATTGATTACTTTCTTTCAACTCCATGTCACGCGTGGGCTTAGCGACCCTCAGTTAAGATGCTTCTTAACATGTTTAACATATTTAATGCAAAAACAATTATATTTACACTACGGAATATTGTGAAATCTTTTCTACTTAAAAAACCTGAGGTTTACTATAAAAATGCTCTCCTTATAATTCACTATACTTTAAGGATAATGTGTATATAATAGCCTTTTCTTATTTCCTTAAAAAAATGCTATTATCTTTTCACTGTGCTTTTCTCATGAGCCGTATTTCACTTGAAGTTAGAGAACATCGAGAAGCTAAAGAGAGAATTGAGCATTTAACTTTGTTAGTTCGAGTTCAACGGAGTTATATTACTACTACTACTACTAATATTAATAATAATAATAATTATTATAATTTCAACTAGCATTATATTGCTTTCAATTATTGCTTTAAAAAGCGAAAAAAAGCTATTAGGGGAACGGTTATTTCATTTCACTTAACGAGTGAGCAGAAAGAACTTTAAATTCGCTCAGTGCCGTACAGATTCAATTTAATCGCAACTCGTGAAAAAGCGAATGAATGAGTTACTTGACCTCAAATGTATAGACCGCACTATGCGTTCACTGATAAACTTTTCACTATACACCTTTCCTGATTACAGAAATAAAGACACAACTGTAGTAACTCAATTAAACTACACTTACCATGAATTGTGCTCTGATCACAATAAATTTCCCTATAATGAATTGAATGTCAAATGACGTATTTCAAATTTCCGTTACTTTCATTCGAGTATAACTTTGAATAGATCTATATAAACTTACGTATTAATAATAACAATCACTCATAAACACAAACGCGCGCGCACACACACGCGCATATATATATATATATATATATATATATATATATATATATATATGTGTGTGTGTGTGTGTGTGTGTGTATATGTATGTATGTATGTATGTATATTGGAGGAATGATCGATGACAAAGTGTAAAAGTTTTTGTGTAACGTCTTTTGGACATAATCGGACAAGTTTTGTTTGTTATCATATATATATATATATATATATATATATATATATATATATATATATAGTCTGTGTTTAAGTGTGTGAGTTATTATTAATACGTACGCTTACATAGAATTATTCTAAAGTATACTTGAATGAACGTAACTAAAAATTGAAATACATACATACACACATGTATGTGTGTGTGTGTGTATATACATATATATATATATATATATATATATATATATATATATATTGCAGCATGTCATTACTGAGTGACATTGAACACTACGGAATCTTTCTTTCGATTTTCTTCTTGCTTTCTTGAAAGGTCCTTTGTATTTGGGTCTATGTTGTTGAAGAAATATCCACATCCTTGGTGTGTTGATGTAATAACTAATCCTCCACATAATATGTAACACCCCCCTCCCAACTGTTAATGAACTAATCCAATAACACTGCCTCAATACCCCAAAATATTATCTATAAAAGTAAAATAAAAAGCAAGCGACTTCAAACTAAAAGCATACATTCATAATGACGGGCGACGACAGCCAAAAGCACTCGGCAAGACAAAGGACTCGAATCTTTTTTTCAACAACTTAAACTCAGATACAAAAAAAACTTGCGAGAAATCGAGAAAAAATCGAAAGAAACATTATTAAACAGAAAAGTTCCGTAGTCTTAAATAACATGTGCCTCAATAATATTATATATATATATATATATATATATATATATATATATATATATATACCTACACTTAAATGTCCGAAATGAAAAACAAAAGTTTTTAAAGGATGCCGCTTTAAAAGCCATGGTATCGATGGTGTGGACTGGGAGAAATTGGCAGAAAATCGATCTCTTCACGGGAAAACGGTAAGTGATTGTTGGAAATAAAATGTGTTGACCATGAAATCTTGAAACGGGTTCATACAAGGACATGACCTCAATCCGAGATCATGTCCTACCTGAACAAACATAAAATATGTGGTACTTGTTCTTATCCAACGCGGGACGTTTTCCCCATCTGAAATCTCATAAAGAAAAGTAATTCCATCAAACTAGTTCAACAGCCTTTCATTCCGACGCACAGAAAATTTATAGCAGTTTTCCGAAAAAAAGTATATGTCAGTAGCATGTCTGAAGAAACTTAAGAATAAGAAACCTCTAAGACTATACAAAATTCTTTCGCCTACTATTACAGTCAAACGGATATTTCTTCAACACATTTTAAAATCAATGAGAGCAGTTATTTTCTGCAAGAGACTTGTTTCAAAATATTCTAAAAGTATAAGATGTGTCATAGCCAAAATAGAGCATAGTCTTTTATTCTGATGCCTTTCTTTCATATCCCAATAAAGTTGTAATAAGGGAACAAACTTAGGTATAGATTATCCAAATTATTTACTATATTATGTGTCGTCCTGAACATTTCTTCTCAACAGAATTTTCCTTAAATTTATCTTAAACATTTCTAACTGGAACATACGTCCAAGTGTGCGATATGCTTGTCACATGTGGTTTGGTGCTTCGCCTACATATAGAGAGATTCCCGCTGAAACCCAAAGAAGAATATGCAATGTTATCGGTTCTGACGTGGTATCTTGGCTTCAGTCAAATTCCAAGCACCGTAACGTAGCATTTCTGTGATTTTCCTATAAATATTTCCATGTTAATTATTCTGATGATCTTTCCTCATTAGTACCACAATTACTCTGAATTGAAGTTGCTAAATTGGCGATTACTTCTCATCATTTTACAGTTGAAATTGCTAGACATAATCATAAGTACAGTATATTTCCTCTCTCGTACTTGCTTGTGAAAGTCAATGTCGGATACTTTCTTTCCGTTCAAATAGGATCTTCAAACATTTAAATTCAATGCCAGGTGTTATCTTCTATCTTCATAATTACTGTTCTATTATTGATCTTTCTCCTTCACTGTTTTTGTTTTTTTTTCATATTCATTCACGCTCAGTGAACCCCCCAATCCAAGCGTGTCTGAGTTACTTTATTTTTCTGCTTGGGATTATAATGATTAAAAAATGTTCAACTCATTTTTTACTTTTGTAGCAATATCAAGAGATAACCTTTTCTTCCAGGAACCTTTAAAATTTTATTTGACTAATACTTTCGAGGGTATCTTTTTATGAAGGAAACACTGCAGACGTAAAAAGTCATATACAATCTCGAGTCTGCTTAAGCTAAAGTTGAAGAGATTGTTCTATATGCCAAGAATAGGACACCTATATATGCCCAGGCAGTTTTTATAACGCAAAAAGTATATAATATCAGACTTCATAGAACAAAGATTGAATAACAGTAGATTAGTAAGTTAAATAAATAAAGACACATGTTAAGAATATCTAAAACGTAGTTGTGGGTTTGGGTTTTTGAAAACATTTTGACAGACCTTCTCTCTGAGTGGAAAATTAATACCTGTTGACGCAAAAGAATTTTTTTTTCATTATCAGATGGATTTACTTTCATATTTTTAGAATGTAATAAGCAGCAGTCGATATGTAATTCATCGAATTAAAAAAAAATGATTGATCGTAAAATTCACTTATCTATTATTCTGGCATCTGCGTTTGTACAAGGTTTTGTGAAAATTATAAGCTTCCTGTTACTTAACAATAGCTGGGGAAAGAATAAATTAATTTCATGTTTTATAACAAAGAGAAATTGCGAAAGTGACTCCAACAAATCTGATCAGGAACTCAGATGACTGATTTAAGTTTGTTGCCAGTTTATTGATACGATAAACGTGCCTTTCGTAAGTAACATTTCACTTAAAGAGTGTTTCTAAAATCTTTCTTTTCCCAAGCGAAAAGAGGATTTTTGTATTAGCTTGCTGTGTCTTTTAGTTGGAAACATCATTTCAGTGTTCATTTTGTTTTGTCCAATAGGTTTCAGCAGATTTTACTTTAATAATTTCTATATTTCTTACGTTGAACAGAGAAAATGAAAGACAGAACCTCATAGGAAAGTATCACGTGCCAAGCACAGCATGCCAGTTATCGAAAACATCAACGCCAAGAGTGATTACGAAAATATACTGGAATTATGTCAGAGTCCAGCAGCGTCAGTGTAAAATTATGGAACATGAACAGACTGTAATACATTTGTAGATCTCATACCCTTTATTGATGATTCATGATTAATTCAACTAGCTTCCTAGTCCAGAGTCTCGATGTCGTATTTATTCTGACATTGTTTGTGCTGTAAATATATGCAGGATTTTGTTATAATGTGAATATTCTTCTTTGTCTTATTAAACGGACCTGCGAACAGATGCAGCATATTAGTTGAGAATCAATGCTCGTTAGAGTACAGAGTGCGATAGTTATATTGTCGTCTAAATGGTGTAAAAATGAAAAAGAAAAACCACTGACATCTCATTTTAAAAGATATATTTAACAAAATTACACATTGTTATATCTTGAAATACTAAAGAGGAAATTTATCATATATAATTAGTAAGAGGGAACGTCCATTCCAAATAGCTACATCCCACTTATTTTGTGAAACAGAAACCCAAGATAATTATTCCCGATCAATAGAATCTTAAACTTTTCAGGTTTAGTTTCAACTGTTACGAGATATATTCATATCCGCTCTCATCCTACATTAAAACAAGCTTATTCAGTAATAATCTGCATATATATATATATATATATATATATATATATATATATATATATATATATATATATTAGTAAAGTATATGTATATATATGTATAATTAGTAAGGTGTGTGTGTGTATATATATATATATATATATATATATATAATTAGTAAGGTGTGTGTATATATATAATTAGTAAGTTAAAGTGTATATATATATATAATTAGTAAGGTGTGTGTGTATATATATATATAATTAGTAAGGTGTATATATATATATATACATATATATATATATATATATAATTATTAAGGCGTGTGTGTATATATATATATAATTAGTAAGGTATATGTGTATATATATATAATTAGTAAAGAGTACACACATATATATATAATTAGTAAAGTATATATCTATATATATATATATATATAATCAGTAAAGTGTGTGTGTATATATATATATATATAATTAGTAAAGTATATATATATATATGTAATTAGTAAAGCTTGTGTGTATATATAATTAGTAAAGTATATGTATATACATATAATTAGTAAAGTATATGGGTGCATATATATATATAAATATATAATTAGTAAAATGTGCATATATATAATTAGTAAAGAGTGTATATATATATATATATAATTCGAAAAGAGTGTGTATATATATATATGTATGTATAATTAGTAAAGTATATATATATATAGAGAGAGAGAGATAGATAGATAGATAGATATTCAGACAGAATGACAGATATTGGATTCCATTGACCGTAAATATTTTAATTGCACTGCTGGTTGAAGCGGAACTCACAAGTACCAGGTCAAAGTTTCTTGACAAAATGATCAGCAGAGTAGAGCGGACTTCATAAATTACATTTTTAAACGAAAGCGAGAGGGACAAAATAGGCTGGTCTGTATAAGGCTGTGGTCACTAGAAGCGTACACAACAGAGTCCGCTCGACTGCCGCACGAAAAGGACATCACGTCCGGTTCTTACGACCGCGAACATTTAGAAAGGCATTTCGTTTTGTTTTTTGTATGTGTGATATACCTGTAGAATTTCTAATTATGCATGTTCAAAGTTATAACTTTATTATTAAAAGGACACATTTTTAAGAGTTATCCCCCCTAACTGGAAAAAAACTCTCATATGAAATTTATTCTCTGTTTCACCATAGTATGAACAGATTCGGCTCTCACTACATCGATTAACACGTCAGAAAAACAAAAAAACCCGTAGTTAAGAAATGCTTCATACAACATATTATGCTATAATTAATATTTATTTCAAATCAGATTAATTTAACTTTAAATTTGCTAATTTTCCTCAAATAACATTTCTTGAAATATATATTTTATTTTTGCAAGATGTTTAAAGCCGAGAAAGAACTTTTGTTTACAAATGTGTCAAAATGGCCTATATTTATCGATTTTATCAAGAAAAATCGATTCCGATCAATGTAATTTCTGTTTGAAGTACACCAGGATATGTTACTTACTGGAAAAAGTAAAATTCAATAAATCCAAAATGAAAGCTTCAAGAAAGCGATTTCATTTTTTAAATGCATTTTAAATCTTACGTATACCGAATTAGAGGCGGTACCCAATATAGTATATATAAAACTTAACAGTGTTTTTCAGATGTGGGTATGATTATCACCACCTTATTTATTGTCAAATATCAACTGGTTTTAGTGAATTAATTGTATATGTATTCCTCTCTCCTCGACATACTTGTGATATCATGCATAATTTAAACAAGTTATTTCATTTAAATTTACATACTATATATTTTTCATATTTACGTAGTTCTAGCATATTAAATAAATTTGTCAATTCTAAGCTGCTATAACTTTTCACAATTTTTTCCGCCAACATCAAACTCAGGCTATTCATATATATCTAACATTCAATATTCCGCCGATTTTATTGTACGTCATGAAGTCTGTTTAATGTCGTTTGCCTGCGACATGTAGTTACTCAGATATTCACATTTTAAATTATTGGGGCACACCCTGTATATTACAGGCTTATTGCTGTTTGAATGGCTACTGATTTCACTTATGCTAGTTTTAAAATAAAAGCAGATAGTTTATTCCCCTTGCGTTCACTTTAAGGATGCCTCTCATTAGAAAGAAAGTGTTTCTAATACTTCTGAGTAAGTAATATAGGTAACGGAATGTGGTTTTCCGAAATGCATAGTCACCTGATCACATTAAACATGTTGTAGCCTGGGTGAAACATATTTTGTAAAGGTCTTTGAGAATTGGACAGAGGAATAGATTGATGCATTTCACTAGAACATTACCAAGAAGTATGCGTAGATTCACGCAAAATTTAGGGATTCTCTTTTTGGGTTCATGTAACATTTACATTTCCCCCACAAGTCTGACATAGTAATTTAAAAAATAACAGTGTTAAGATAGAAAATAAAATACGTGGATAAATCGTTCATAACGAAAACTAAAAGAACGTTTGGAACAAGATATAAAGGAAAGCAAGGACAAATGACTATTAACTTTATGAAAAGAATGCATGGTCATCAGTAAAGCGAGTGTACTCAATGTGTATGCTACATATTGGGGCTATTAAAATCAAACAGTTTCAGAATTTTAACTATATGGGGAGAGTAGTAAATGTCAACGGAAAATGTGAAACAGAAATCGATCGTCGCTGAAGAATAGCGAAAGATGCCTTTCAGAAAGTAAGAAATGCAAGGAAACAAAGGTAAGTCGCTATAAAAACAACAAGAAATTATTGTTGGGAAAACTATAACACCGTAAATACTGAACGATTTCCTCAGACATCAAAAGAGACATGACCCTACAAATATTAGGCATGCAAGCCGAATGCTAAGAATGCCAATGACAGAATATGTAAGCGCCGTGTTGTTAATAAAAATAAGAACAACGAGTTATGGGCAAACATGTGATATAAATATTAAATTGACTTAGAACAATAGAAGACACGAATATGCAAACCTTGATAATCTGAAGGGAATTACGAAATGACCCCTTTATTTAATCTACAGGTGTAAACACTTTTCGTTCCACTTTCCAAATCTAGGGATGTCACGTGAATTTCTTATTTTTTGTACAGCTCAGTTATTGATCGCCGTTTTTCTATTGAATCCAAGTTCACAAAGCCGGCCCAGGAATTGAACACACAAAACTTTGTTGAGACAACAAAGACGAGGACAATATTCGGCTAGTATTTACTGTAATTATTGATAAAGGCTCATCCCAGAAATTAATACAGCATTTTATGGAGAGCCATGATCGCTTTCCCATTGAAAGAATTTAAAACAAGAATCACCATTAAAATATTGTTTTAAGTAATATTTATACTGCACATTACATTGCTGTATATTATTTCTGGACTCGTCAATCATCGTCAGCCAAACATGGAAGCTCCATTCTCTAGTGGAAGTACGAGTGTGTCCTCTTTAGAGTCGAAGCTTATATATATATATATATATTCTATAAATGTTTTTTAATCGACTATTTCACATTAAATCCCCAAAATATTCGTAATAAGGTTTTTTAAAAAAAAACTTTAACATATAATTAAATTGCTTAGACTGTTTAAACAAAAAAATTTACGAAATCTCAAAGTAAAGAAAAAAGCAACGCCTATTCCAATGGAAGTCAATGACACTTTATTACAACTTCTTTTTTCTTTTTTTTCTCTCTTTTTCTTTTTTTCTTTTTATGCTTTTTTGTATATCCCCCTGCCATATCAAGATATAACTTCCGTTAACAGATTTAAAGTGTCACTGTCTAGATTTCAGCGAAAATATAAATTTGAAACAATAGAAATGTTTCATTTAACTCGATGCTGTCTCTCTACCCCCTTACACTGCTCCCACTTCGTTAATTTCCTTATTATTGCCCGTCGTAAATGTGTAAATTTATTTTCATTTTTTCATTTCAACATTTGGAAATAAATCTGATGATCCACTGTCCTTTAAAAGGGCTGTGGTGAAATAATTTATTATATGGAACCTTAAAGTAATCTGTTTTAATTTAAAATATATATATATATATGTATATATATATATGTATGTATATAGGTGTAGCTACTAATGTCGATTGTTGATTTCCACCTTCGATAAGGCGGTTAGACTGCATCTCAGTTATCTGAAGAACACTGAGTGTAAAGGTTATTCTGGCTTTATATAAAGCGAGCCCGTTACATATTATACTATTATAACTCGTCATATATAAAGTAAACAGTGACCCAAAATATTTCAGCTGTCAAACTGCTTGGATTACGGCAATATTGCTAATATCATACGACGTACGCGAGTCTATTAAATAAAGAAACGACTGCAAAGCGGAGCAACGGAAAGGAAAATAGTGTGGACTGCGCAATACAGATTAGCATTGCTAATTTGAAATATAGACGAGAGGTTACTGTGTCAAAAGAAATTGTTTTATTATGAGCTGTTCCTAAATTTCCACTAATAATATTGTCGCTGGTAGTTTCAAAACTTAAAACATGTACATTTTTAAACAATCTAAACAGCACATACTCACGGCTGTATATATATGTGTATCCAACCATGAGACACACACACACACACATATATATATATATATATATATATATATATATATATATATGAGAATGAAACAATTTAAAAACTTATTTATCGTATGTGCTGGTGTCGCCAGAAAACGAATTCTATCTTACAAAAAATCTTCTTTTGAAACATTCATCGGGGAAACGGCTCAAAATAAAAAGCTTTCAAAATCGTGTCATATAGTTACCATTTCTTCTGATATCCATTCGTTATATATATATATATATATATATGTGTGTGTGTGTGTGTGTGTGTGTGTTCGCATGTTTGTATATGATAAAATATAGTTTGAATGTATGCTAAATTTATGCGTAAATGTATTCAAGATCACGAATAACGGGTATGCAAATATAAAAGTGGACACTGAAGTCAAAACCAAGCGGTGTCAGTCTGGTTTATGCTTGAACGTAATCTACACGTCATGTCTGTTATGTTTTCGTCGTATTCCGCATCCTCAATGGTAGCAAAACATATGGCATTATCCTAAAAGTCAAGTCCTAAATAGTAACAGTTATGTATCAAATTAGTCTAGAAGCTACTGGTTAGGAATAATTGTGAATCC
This sequence comes from Acanthosepion esculentum, assembly GCA_964036315.1. NCBI lineage: Eukaryota > Metazoa > Mollusca > Cephalopoda > Sepiida > Sepiidae > Acanthosepion > Acanthosepion esculentum. The sequence continues at coordinate 40,734,038 of OZ038477.1, forward strand.
AAATGTGGTGATTTGTTGATATTTTATATTACTGCATGTTAATTTTTTACTCATTATTTAATTTTGATTACTTAATTATTTGTCGTTTATTATAAATTTATAATTTACTTGTGTTCTTTGTGTATTTGCAGTTTGATACTTTGTCTATTATCTTCTTAATATTTTTATTTATTTATTTAGAGTTATTATTTATTTATTTTGGCGAGGTAGTTTATCTTATTTAGTTTAAAGTATTGGCTTCATCTAATGTATGTTACATTATGTGCGTTGTATAAAGTGTATATAGTTGCATTTTTCATCTTGATATTTTACAAGGTAATCGTTTTAGTTATCGATGTTTAAGTAACATAAAAAATATTTTCGCGTCTGAAGTTTGAGACAAGTTCTGATCGTTTATCTAGTAAATCTGTGCTGGTTAGAGAAGCTGATAACTGCTATTTTCTGCGCCAGACATTTTTCATTTTTTTATTTTATTTTTATGCTTTTTTCTTTATTTGCCATTATATTTTTGATGTAATTTGTTTTTTGTTCGTAATTCTTAATATGTTTACACGATAAACACGCTGTAGGCAAAAGTTTGGGGTCACATTACATCTTTTTTAAATACTTAAAATTATATATTTTTTGTATTTTTTTAAAAACTTTTAAAAATTTTGGTCACTAGTTGATATCATTTTTCAGTCAATCTCCAGGTGTCTCTTAATAGCAAATAATTCTAATTTGGATTTCTTGCGCGAAATAAATTTTGATAAATTATGAATATTTTGTATGAGGAATATTATAGTTTTTTTATTGTTTTTTTTTCATTAGATTTATTTATTATAAATTTTACAGAATAATTCCTAGCTAAATACATCAAACCTCTAATCCACAATGTTAAGATAATCAAAATACCTCTTATATTATCACAATATAATCAAGTAGTAGATATATTTCCTCAAAGTAATTAATAATAACAAAATAAATGTGATTGAAACAAAGCAAGTTCAGTCGACCAATGATGACAATTCCAGAACAACGTAACTATAAACAATTTTTTTCTATCCTCTGCTAGCCGCTATGATGGAGAAAGCATTACCTCGAACCGTCGCCAGTGAGACACGCTGCAAGAGCCACTCCGTTTCGCGAGGCTCGTTCCTTAATCGAGACGCAATTGCGCCAATCCTCCGAAGGAACACCATCGAACGAGGGCCAATAACCACTGAATTATAGTTTTATTTTCACCATTAACAATTCAGTAGATTTTTCGAGATTAACAAAAGGTATCAGGATTTGTTTCAGTTAAATGATATGTCAAAAGAAAAAAAAAAGTATCATGCGGTTTCCCAAAGACATCTTATACCATCTGGCTTACGCATCATTCGAAAAAAAAAATCTTTCAAAAAAAAAAAACAACGATCTAAAATATTCAACTAAAATATTTCAAAATTACCTCGAGTCAAAAAAAAGGATCAACATTTTGAAAATTATAAAATGACTGTCTGATCCTCCTGCCCTATCTCTCATTGAATGTACACTACAGCAAAAACGTTTTAAGAAACACCATCTTTTATTTTTTAAATAGGCCCCCAAAGTAATTCTTTTACACTTTAACTAAGAGGAAATTATCAGGCCATCCCATAAGCTCTGTCCGGATTCTGAATAATAAAGAACGAGTGATCAAATCTTATATTTTATTGAATTTTTCATCAATTTAGTTTCCATGGTTATCTATGACTTCCTTCCATCTGCTTACAAGCATTTTAATCACACTAATAAAAACATCTTTCGAGAAGAACTCTGAAATATCACTTTCTACCACCTCATGGCTTTTGAGAGTTAATCCATGAAAATGATACTGTAAACTACGGAAAAATGGTCGTTTGAAGGGGTAAGGTCGGGAGAATAACGTGAATGAGTAATTCTTTCACAACCAAGTTATTCAATCTTCTGGGATGTGATTTTTGCAATGTGGCGTCGTGCATTGTCTTGATGAAACCTCACTCCTTTCGATTCCCTAAAACAGGTATTTTGTCTTAAAAAGCCGCGTTCAAACGCTCTAATTGCTGACAATAAACTTGAGCATTGAATGCTGCATTAGTTGGTACGAAGTTAAAGTGAATCATTTCTTTGCAATCCTACCGAATTGAGAGAAAAAAAAACATTTTGCGCATGAAGTTCCCTTCTCTGTTGTATTTGTACCTTTTCCCCATTTCTAAGCCACTTTGTACCAGGTTTAACAATTCGATAAAAAAATCAATTTTTCTTCACCAGTCACAAGTTTATCCAAAAAGGGTGAGATGAGTTCACAGGAATGAAGAGAAGAGCAGATGTCTGTTCAGGATTTGCGGTTGATTACTATAATTCATGAGGCACATATTTTCCAAGTTTAGGGACCTTTCCAAGTTGTTGAAAATAACGATGAAGAGTTGTAAGGTTTGAAGGAAACTACATTGCCAATACTTCAACTAATACTGCAGAATTTCTTCAAGTGATTCAACAAAGAGCTCATCATCAAACTCAACTGGATGTCCTGTTCGGTCTTCATCTTCAAGGCTGAAATTTCTACTTCTGAATTTGGCAACCCATCTTCTGCAAGTTCTTTCTTTCAGGTATTCTTCTTCATAAACTGGGTGTATATTTTGAGTCTCTTCGGCTGAAGTGTTCCTTTTTCGGATTCTAAAGCATTATGTGTCTTAAATGCCTCTTGAACACCACGGTCATTGAAGGACTTATTTGAGTAATTAATTCAGTCAAATTATTCCATGAAAAAAAATTATATTAATTTAAATGTTTCTAAATTGATATGATTATCAATCGGTATTTTTGACATTTTGGAATACTGTAAAATTCGATTGAAATTACATATATAATATTTCTGAGAGAAATTATTGGAGGCCTGATATTATACCTGGTTTAAAAATAGTGAAACGTTCTTTTTATTAGAATTTTTATTATGAATAAAGAAATAAAGCATTTTACGATAAAATTTTACTCTCGTCAAAATATCTTCCTCTATCCTTGATTAGTGTTTCACATATTTTTGCCATTCGCTATAACCCTGTGGGTGGCTTCAAACTTTTGAACTGTAGTGATATGGGATGAAATGGATTGGAATGTTTGTCAATCCAAGTAGCCCAACGACCCATTAAAATCAGCTCCAGAAGAGAAGTAACTAAAAACGCTTTCTGATTATATAATAAACAACTAAAGCATAGTTTCATGTCTTCAACTACGTACGCGTCATATTTGTTTCGTGTGTATCCTAAGCAAATACAAAATTTACGCCAAATTTCTTGGAGCCTCCCATGTGATTGAAACATCAATAAACACCATCCGACTTCGACAGTTAGTCTTACGAGTTTTCTCAGCTCGACACACGAATCCAAGTCACATAACTTACATGGCTTAATGTTAAATTTTCCACAGCTTACGATGGTCACTTTCTCAACTACATAAACTCAAAAGAAAACATCACTTGACACACTCAATCAAAGAGAGACCACTTCATACACAGAACAGTAAGTCGAATACAATATTACAAAATTCAAGACCAAAAATAAAATGTTTAATTTTCCCACAAACACAAATATACGTTACCAAACTTACCCATTTTTATACACACAATTTCTCAACTTTACATCTTTCTGATATCTTCATAAACACTTCAATTCACAGAAGAAAAAACAAAATTTGATGCAATTTAATTTTTTTTTAAGCTTATCACCCCAAGCAAGGCTGGAAGCCACTAGCACGCAAGGGGTTACAGAAGGTTTGGCGGAAGAGCAGATAGGAGTGGTAAAGGAGTGGATGTGGAGAAAGATAGTGGATCGATCAAGGCAAGGGGGTTACAGAAGATTTGGAGCGAGAGCAGATAGGAATGAAAGGTGAAAGGATGTGGAGAAGGGAAGTGGATAGATCAAGGCAACTGGATATGTCGATTGACGTTACACTTAAATAGTTGGAGATTGTATTTGCCAGGGAAACAGGAATAAGGAAGGGAGTTCCACAGGCTAGATGTGCGAGACATGAAGCTATTGGAGTAGAAGAGACAGTTTCAACGGTGAGGGGATGGGAACGGGATGCCAGTATCGTAGGACGTTTAAATTCATGAGGCCTAGGAACCAGCGAAAGCAGCTCATCGGAGCAATTACCGTGAAAGTATTTGTGAAAAAGACAGAGCGAGGCAACGTCGCGTCTGTGAGAGAGCGACTGCAGACGAGGTGACAGATCAGCGCCAATTACATTGCATATCCGTCTCTGGATCTTATCAAGAACCCTGAGGCAAACAACTCTCAACATGCAATTTTGTACCTTCTAGTGGTTATCGAAAAAAATATTCATCGTTGAAACAAAATATTGTTTCAATTCGTCATATCTCTCTTATTGTTTGATATCTTTTTGTTACATTTGTGAAATTAAAAAGTAGAGTTAATCGAATTTCCATCAACCCTTTACCGACTGGCAAACCCGTCTTGTGGGTGGCATTAAACACCTTCACCTACACGCCCACAGACATGCGTACGCGCACACACAAACAATAAAGAAAAAATAACACCAAGAAAAATTTCATAAATTATTTTTGTAACTTATTATGAAAAAAATCAGACAATTGCTGATATTCCCACAGAAGAGTTGACCGAATGATTACAAAAAATAAATAAATAAATAAAATGTTCGTTTACAAAAATCTGCAGTCGGGGTGCTGAATATAACATCAATCATCCATTTTTTCTTTTTTCTTTTCATTGCTATCAATCCTTACAAGGAAGTCCAGCCACTAAGATAAGGGGTTACAGGGTTTGTAAGAATTACGAACATTAATAATGAGCAGAAAGAGAAAATTAATCAGGAGGACAGCATATAGCGATTGACATTGCATTTTAATATCTGCAGATTAAATTTGGCTAGAAAGCATGGAGCCGGAAGGAAGTTTCACAAGCAAGAAGTGCGAGAAAAGACACTGTTAGCATAGAACTTACGGCTATATATAACCAGCTCAGTTGTAAATTGATGATATCCCGACGGCAGTCTAGTAATGCGGTTAAATGCATCCTAACATTTAACATAAATGTATTTATCGAAAAGACACAGAGGCAACGTTACGGTTGTGGGAAAGTGACTGAAGCCGATCCGCCAGATCAGGATTAATAATATTGCTGATTCTTCTTTGGATTAATCCTATATATATATATATATATATATATATATATATATATATATATATATATATATATATAGACCACTTTCTCGCACTAAGGAACTTAGCAACATATGTATATATATATATATATATATGTGTGTGTGTGTGTGTGTGTGTGTGTGTGTGTGCATTTTACCAGATTGTGCCTGGAAGGGATAAATCCTAGGATGATATAAATCTAGGGAGAGCTTAATATAGACTACAGAGCATTAAAATAACAATAAAAAGACGGAGACTTTAATTATCCATTTCGTTCATAATTTTTTGTTTCGTGAACAAAGAGATGTTCACCTCATCAGAACAAAATCTCCTCCACAAATTATAAACGAAATGGAGAAGTAAATCTGTTTATATTTCTGAGATGACTTATTATGTACACCATTTACATAATTCGGACTATTATCCTCATCTTTGTTGCCATATTTATCACAACGTCTCGGACGTTGTACACTCCGGACTTCTTCAGGTGGTTGGACTGTCGAACAGAACCCTTTATTTCGCTCAGTGAGGTATACTGTTCTAGTTCCACATGCCGTGTCTAATGGATGTCAGTTATCAGTTATCTCCTGTTAATTACCCTCTTCTACTTCTCCACCGCCTTGAACACGTATTGAACTCACACTCTTTGGGTCCTGTCACTGGATCTAACTAACGCTTTTATCCACTGTGCCATGTGTCCTTGACTAGAACAGTCTACCCTAGTGAGCGAAATAAAGGGTTCAGTTCGACATTCCAACAACCTGAAGAAAGACAGAGCGTAAAACGGCCGAAACGTTGTGATAAATATGGTAACATAGATGAGGACAATAGTCAGAATAATGTAAATAGTGTGGATAATTATGGTCTTAAATTCTCCGCCTTCTTATCAGTATATATATATATATATATATATATATATATATATATATATATATATCGGGAGAGAGATAGATATAGGTAGATAGATAGTTAGATATGTGTATATATCCATGAAGTCATTGATTTCTTTAGTAAAGTGCTACTAACAAGCAGAATTTTTATTTTTTCCTGATGATGGCCATGTTGGCCGAAACTAGTCGATGAATCTAACTGAAATAATAAAAACGGAAGAATATTAATATACAACACAGTGTGTCTGAAGATTTTATTTTTTAATATTTTTTATTGTTCAAAACACACACACACACACATATATATATATATATATATATATATATATATATATATATATATATATATTTGTGTGTGCGTATATATATTTTGAACAATAAAAAATATTAAAAAATTAAAATCTTCACACACACTGGGTTGTATATTAATATTATTCGAATAGTTTAGGCCAACATGGCCATCATCAGTAGAAAATAAAAATTTTGCTTGTTAGTAGCAATGAACTACAGAAATGGATGTCTTCATGGATATATATATATATATATATATATATATATATATATATATATATATGTATATATATATATATATATATATGTATGTATGTGTACTATTTATCCATTAACATTCAGTTTCATGCAAACCGATTTTCAAAGTGGGCGTTTTCATTCTGTGGACTTTTCACAGCTCTTTAGTTCATTTTTAGCTCTTTCTTTTCCAAAGTAATACGTCAGAGTATCGGCAAGCTATAATATTTTTTATTTCTTTTGTTTATTAATCCAGTCACGTTCTTGAATTCTATGATTTTCAATTTCTCTTCCACACACAGCAGCGTCTCCCCCTGTTTTTGTTTTCTTCATATACTTTACTTCTAAACAATTTAGAATCAATGACCTACTTCAGGTAGATCGTTGCGAATTCCTTCTTTGAACATTTGTTTCGTTGCCAAGTTGATGAAAACGTGAGTCTTTTGAATGCAGCTTACAAGTGATGTAGAAAGGACTGTTAAATTTGGCGTATGAATATTACAAAATCTTACTGTTCCCATATCTAATAAGAATAGATATCTCCGCTTATTTCCCGGTTCACACTCCACACCGGTCTTTTGAACAACAGTAGATTCTTATTCTTTTTTCTTTGTTTAGGGTTGAATTTAAGGTTCCTTTTGACTCTCTTTCAATCCTAGTAGCCCCCTGTGTCTTAGTGGCATTATCACCTTGATTGCGGTGAATTATTTTTTTTAAATACCCTACAGTTCGCTTTCGCATGGTTTACGGAGAAAGGTCTCAGAAAATATTTAAATAAAAAATAAAATTACCTAGTTAAATACCCGCCCTACAATCAGAGAAATAATACTGTCATACAATTTCCATATTCTACTAATATTTCTCTATAAAATCATTTTATTAAACATTTATTTTATGATGTTATTTTTTGTCATTATTGTTAATAAACTTAAATTCAACACTCTAGACATTTTTGCTTAATACTGACCATTAGAGGAAGATATGAATGTGTTTTTAATTTTTGTATTAATAATAATAATGGTAATAATAATTTATCCAGAAAACACAATATCTTAACTATTTAAATAATTCAGTACAGTTTTAAGAAAATCTTATTAAACATATTAATTTTATTAATTTGCATAATTCCGTTTTTCGTCGTCTGCGTAATTTGTGATAATGCGAAATGGCATGCGACAACAATGGTTACTTCGAATACCACAAGAAATCGGACTTAGGCTAAAATTGTCTGGTTTCATATTATAGAATTCTGTAAAAAGTGTGACATTTTTAAAGTTACTTAATTCCCCCTTTGAATATAAAACAACTTATTTTTGAGGCGTATATTATATTGATGTTACGTTTTCATTAAATGTCGTCCATTTTTCTTTCGAATTAATTTTGACAATTTACCAAAGGCAGACGATAAATTTTTGAAAAAAATTATCGCTATGAAATTTCCTTAGATATAGCAATATTAAACATTGGAAATACAAGTAAAGAACACAAAATTTTTTTTTATTAAAACATGCAGTTATAATTGTTATACAAATTAACTGCTAAGAAAGTAATGATTATAGACTGATATAAAAATGATGCAGGCACTTTTGTTTTATTGAGGTAAGAAGTGGACACAGAAAATAATTAGCCTTACATGCATTTATAAAAGATGATATTTCAAACTTTAACCAGAATTTATTTCATACTCAAAAATATTTCATAAAATTAATAGAGTTTGGTGGGATGATAAGAACGTTCGTTTTCCGATAATGGAACTGGGTTCGATTCTTACCATGTTCGATTTTCCTCGAAGGTAACTTCTTTATATTATGGACATAAGAAGACGGACTCACCGTGCGGCACGCTTGTAAAGTACCTCAAAAACCAAACTCCGGGTTGACCCAAACACTGTGAGTTATATTCACTTGATCTTGCAAGGACATTTTTTGATCGCAGCATAAATCTTTAATGGGGACAGATTTCACTAGTGAAAACCAGTTTCAAGAGATCGTTGAAAACATTTTCACAACATCAGTCAGTTATGTGCCATGCGTGATACACGCTTTCGATACATGATTGACGAGGAAGAATATTTCCGTCAGAAGTTTGCCATTTCTTTCTGCAGTAGAGCAGTTGTCATCCAAGGCTACAGAACCCGGTGTGTCCTGCTATTTACTGCTGGAGGCGGGGAGAAGAAGAGGATTCATACCTTTCCCAAGGGTACTAGCACGTAAGTGAATGTAATGGATTTGACTGGAATTTGAACGGCTCTCCGATTCCTCGATCAGATCCATTATTCCGCCGTGCCCCACTTCGGAATTCTACTCAAAATGTGTTGAAGCCTTGCCTGATAAGTGGCAACAGGTCATTGCAAATAATGGTGAATATATAATTGAAAAAATATTATATTATTTCTTTTTATAAATATTTGATAAACGTAAACGAAATTATTTACGACACAATTTAAAATATTAATCTGTCTTATTCATATTATCTATCAATCTATATTTAAAAATCGGTATGCCTATCTCTTACAAATACAAAACTTGAAGAGAAATTATAAATAAAGAAGGAAACAATTTTTACATCCTTGGGAAGTGAAGAAAGAACATCACACACAGAGTCATCTTTTTTTTATTGATAGTTTTTAGATAAATCAAATATATTCTGCAAGATCTTTAAAATAATTTAAATCATTCTTTTAAAAATAAAACTATGAACTTCTCTTTTATTCATTTCTTTTATATTTGCCGATTTTTTCTTAGCATACAGCAAACTAAGTAAAACCCAATTTGTTCGTAGTTTTTTAGGTGATTTGCCTTCCATTTTTATTTGCCCATATTACTGTTCTTTTAATATTTCATTTATTCTCTTCGATCTCTCTTAGTTAATGCTACAGCGTAAAAATCTTTAAATGGTTCGTTTCATGCTCGGAATATTTCTTTTATGTTAATGGAAAATATGAGTTCCTTTCCTTTTCTCTGTCTTCCTTTACTGAAATTCTGACTGCCATATTGCATGATTTTCTTTCATTTAACATTTAAATTATTTCATACGAATCGTTCGTCAAAGTAGACTCAATCGGAATAATAACGAAACGATTTTTACTATTGCTCTGGGCAAAATGTATTACTCACACAGAGAATGTCAGCTCACACCAGCACTGGCGTCAGAATGATGCGAACGCGTCATAGTTGAATTATTTCCCCTTGAGGCTTGACATATCTGCAATGCTCTTTTTCATTTCTCTATCTCCTCTTTCTGGATATTTCTACGTTTTTATCAACTTTCATAACACACACACACATATATATATATATATATATATATATATATATATATATATATATATATATATAACAAAAACTTTTGATCCAGTCTTCAATTTTGTATACCCTTCTTATGCTCCTGTTTCCTATTAAAAGAAAACGCAAAACGAACAAACACTTATTTCAAGAAGTTTTATTTTTCATGTCCCTTAACAAATTCTTTCGTAGATATATTAGATTTTTAAATGTATATTTCTTTACTTGCGATATTTTTTCGGTTAAACTGCTGTTTCTTATTCATACGACATCGATTTTGTAAAATTGAATTCATAAGCCAATCGATGAAATTTGCCTCATAACTTTTTTAATATTAATGTGAATATTTAACTCCTGCTTCAACATTCGAAGAAAAATCCTTTTTATTATTTTTTTTAGCTTAATAGCTGTAGCTTGTTTTTTCCTTAAAGGGATACCATCATAACTTCACGGCTTCATAACTATCTACCAGCGAGTCCACCTCGCAACCAGATTTGGCACAAGATCAATGTAAGTTGGGCTTCTTGGCAGTACCGTGGAAAAGTAAAATGTGGTGACTTTCTAAGCACACCTTACATGTGGAACAAGGCTGAAAGTTTACCCTTTAATGATCTAACTAAATACTCTGACGTAAATTTTCAAGCGAGACAATTTTGCCAAGCATTGCACCAGGTTGCGGTGCACACCTTCACGGCTTTGTATTAGATGGTTACCTTCTGACAGGAATTTCAACGTTTTGGACGACTCGGCTGGATGGTCGAACTTTCTGCCTCTGAGGCAGAGGGGAACTCTCTGCCTTTGGGCAGAGAGGAACCCGGACGAGGTTCCGCCGAAGGGCAGAGCCTCGTTCGGGAAGGTTGACCAACCCGATCCCGTTTATACGGGTTCTACGGGCTATTTTTTGGCCGAGCCTACGGGCTCGGGTACCCCACTTTAAACCCGGCCTTGTGCCACATCTGTCCCTCGTGGGGAGGACACTAAATACTTCAATGTTAGAGATGAGATTCTTAAACACTCGGTCCTCTTATATTTATGAAAAACTAGTGTGTCTTATTTCATAACAAGGTTTCATTTTATATATTTGAACGTGAAATCCGTGGTTCAAGAAAGTCAGTCAATTTGCATTAGGGGAGATTTTTAAAATTACGCAGGTCACGGAGTGGGCAGGGCAATTTTTAAGGGTGATCATCTGCTACACAAATCTTCTCTCTCCGATCTATTGTCCAAGCGAGGGACGGGCTGATATTTATTGACACCGTTGACTTCGAAGGATTTGCCAGAACGTGTTTGCATTCAACTTGGGACTACCTTTGTTATTTTGGCTCCATATTTGTATCCTCAGCTTTTATTCTGAAATCCTTGCCCATCATTGGGTATGGTTACAAATATGGGGAAGTAGAAATGGCATATCTTTTTTTTTTTTAGTTCTGATTTAAATCTTTATATGAGATTTTGAAATGGTATCGTAATAGGTTTAAACAAAATAACTGTATTTTGTTACAGCTGGTGTCTTGGAACAAACAAATCTCGACATAAAAAACCCTGCATGTCTGTGGATGTAGAAATTGCAGTTTTCCTTTTGATTTAAATCCTTATAGGAGGGTTATAGATTAGTTTCTCATATGCTTAAATAAAATATATAAAAGAAATCTGGTCCAGAAATGTTCCAAATTGGAACTACCTACCCACTATATCCTTATTCGATGTACTTGTGTTACCTTGACTGAACCTCGGTATCGAGCAGCAGTAATAATTCCAGGCAGCCGACTGTGTTGTAGGCTGATAGGTAATTACAATGGTCCATTGCACTGAATGTGTTATGCGCCACATTTCTGTGTATGAGTCGCCTTTAAGAAATAAACTTAATACAGGAATACAAGAAAGCAGAAATTATAGCTGTCAGCTAAAGAAAAAGCCCACAGTGCGAATTGCAAATTAGAGATACCAGTATAACAAAACAAATTTAAAAAAATTAAATATGTAGAACGTGATTTAACGTGAAGGAAAATACATCAAAATTCGAAGGCCCGTTGGGATAGCGAAAATTTCCCTCCAAGAACTAAGCAAATATTAAAAACCAAGAAACATTCATTGCAAACAAAGAAAAAGAAGTAGAGAAATATTATGTAATATCGGTCCTCTTATGCAGTTCTACAGAAGGATGATGAGAATGTCATGGACTGAATACGGAAAAACTTCCGATACCACCGGTTCGCCTGGTGTGACATTGTATGTAATGGTCACATCGTATATTTTCAAGAAAGGACCAACACCGCATTTACCACACATCAACTCCCCATGAGAAAAAATATGACTGACTGACTGACATTAAACTCGAATTAAGTCTTCGGTATCTCACAAAACGAATCAAATACCACATGCACACCCCATCAAATAAATTTCCAAAAGTTATGAATTTCTTTTTTAAGTAGAGTAGTAGGTTATACACGAATTTCTAATAACCATACAAGCAAGAGAAGACATGCCACATTTCTAAAAGAACTGATTTTTAGCGACTTTCCAGAGACTACAAAATGTTATTAATTAGCTTATCACTTTTTTTACGGTTTATCAACCTTTTGTAAGTTATTTCAAGCCGAAACGTATTTTTGATTGTAAGAATCATAATTATTTTGCGAATAAATAATTTATTTACTATTTGTAGACATAATAATGATTTTGGATACAGGTCCTACGATTTAACCTATAGCTAGCTGGGGTGGAGAAAGTGCGGATTCATAACTGTCCTCGGGGTATTTCTACGTAATTAAATCTAACGAAAGAGACAAGAACAGTTATCCGATTTCTCATACCGAAACGTTATACATTACACCGCCCACACACCCAAACTTACTGCACCTGTTATTCTCTAGCAGTGGTCCACTTAGTTATTGACAAGGCTCGATTTTGCTTAACTTCGGTGATCGGACCAAAACCAGTATTTCCACCTGATACGGCCATAAGCCTTTTCCGAAAAGAAATCTCGTGCAACATACAATAATGGCGCCATTAAATCAGAGTCAGTGGTTTGTAGTGGAATGAGAATTATATAATGAAAACAGTAAGAACTTGGTTAGACTCAAGGAGCGTTATCTATAAAAAGAGAAATCATTAAAAGGATGTTGGTCTTGGAAAAACCGGAACTGCTGGAACATTCTGTGGCGAGAAAGTAGAAACATTAGTCAGTAAGATGAATGACGCCTGGTTCCTACGACAGATCCGATCGACAACAACGGAAAATTAAGAATAGTATCAGACACCTGTCTAAAGTGTAGTAGATTTATTATTTCGGCTATGGACCGCCTGGTGGATGTTTATTGGCCGGTCCGAGATCCAAGGCGACATACGGTGGACATCGGTGTTTTTATGTTCTTCAATAGATGCGTTTTCATTCTCAAGACGGCAAAGGAAAATGCTCACGTGTTTTAAAGGCGTGCACGGACAGGCAGACACACACATACTTACTCTCCCCCTCTCTCTCTCTGTGTCATATATTAAAAGGCGCACAGTAAGTTCTGGTAGTAATAAAACTGTGGTCGATGTAAAATAAGTGAGCTAAAATTTATACTAATAGTAAATATACCTTTTTGTGCCTCGCCGTTTCATGTAGGTCACAGTCGTTAGCCATGATTGGCACGTGAATGAAACTTAGTGTTGTACCACATGGTGAGTAACAAAACGTAAATCTATTATTAGTAGTATTCACGGCCATAACGTGCTGGCCGTGTTTGGGAAATAAAACAACCTTGTAAATTTGTGTGTATACATTTTTAAAGAAACAATGCATTAAGTTAAATATAAATAAAAATCATCGTTGATAATGGTGAATAGAATAGCCGAAAGCGCTACACTTTGTATCCAGAAAAGAAAATATTTATGCGAAACAAGAAAAATTTAATCAAAAGCTTAATCACAGAAACTTGTCAATGGTCTTTTACGAAACTTGGATAAAACACACATTACTGCTAAAATAAACATTTTCTTTCTATATTAAACGTGTAAAATCAAGTGCTATATCCTGCTCACTTCACCCGCCAACCAGGTGTAGCGACACAGATTCAGTGGCTAAGACTTTACTACTAACCCTGGCGCCACCGGCAGTTTTAGACACCGGGCAGGCTATTGTGTATTTGTGTAGAAGTGTGAGTCTCTTGTGATTTATGTTGCAACTGCATATCAAATTTTCAACGTTGTGTAAAAAGCGTTTACTTCTGATCGTTAACTAATGCACAACGCGCACATCATATATATATATATATATATATATATATATATATATATATATATAAAGTGAACATAGAAGTCAATACTTAGAGGCAACAGTCATGCTAGATGCAAACGTCAGGCCACTAGCATGAAACCGACTGTCGCCTGTAAGTGTTGACTTCTATATTCGCTTTTATATTTACGCACGCTCAATCTCTGTTATTGAGCACTTTATCCCATAAATATAGCACATTTTAAGACTTTATATATATATATATATATATATATATATATATATATATATATATATATGTGTTTGTGTGTGTGTGTGTGTGAAATAAATCCAAAAGAGCTAGGAATAACCTACCTAGGTTTTTCAGCTAAACGGATATTCAGGGTAATCAGGCTAAAGAGGAAATGACACAAAACATTTTTTTATTGATAATAACACTAATAACTAATTAGCATAAAACCACGTGACAGAAGAAGATAGGAAAAAAACCCGGATGTTTCGGATTATTCGGATGTTTGTAGTTCTTTGTTTTATTTCCAATTTTTTCCTCGTGAATCAATTTGTTTTCATATACTTGCAACTTTTGCTATCTGAGACTTTTTTTATCAACGGAGTATTACTATTAGTATTATATATCCACATTACATTATATATATATATATATATATCTCAACCTTCTTCTAAGCGTTTGACGAAAGAAGAACTGTACCAGAGCAAAGAAACCGAACCACCTGAGAAGCTTTAACACCAGCGGTAACTAAAATAGATATCACATATAGCCCGAAGAGAAAATGATAGCATACACAAGAGTTTGACATTCAAGTGTACGCTTTGTTTGATTATCAATGGTGTTCTTCGTCGTGGATCATTAAGAATTTCGGGTCTTACCACATCTTACCGTCTCTCCACGGCAATCCAGTCGATGCTGATCGGATATCGACTTGTGAGTCATCCGTCAGCTACAACTATCCTTATAGTGTAAAACTCTTGTAAATCACTTTGTCTCCTCTGGTTATCGTATTCCAATCAGGTAATACCAAATTCTTCTTCATGGCAATAAAAAATAAGCTGAAATTTCCATAATATTTGTTATATCATGATACTTTAAAGATATCGATTGATTTAATATAAACTTTACTGTGATGACTTTGAAATTCATAATAGTATCGTTAACATTCATATGAAGGAAAAACTAACAACACGTCAGCAATTTGAGATGCATGCTTCTGCAAATAAACATAAATGGTCATTTAACTTTACTTGCAACACGTTGCTTTGGGCAACATAATTTTACTTATATCTCTCATATATTTATAATTTTAATTTCTCAATTAGCTTACATCGATTACGAAATGATGGAAGTTTCTCGAAGGAGAAATAATCGCTATTGTTGTTTTAGACACAACTGAGGGAATTTATTTTTTTAATTTCTGTTACTAAACCTTCGATTTAAGTGTAAACTTAATTTAAGGTCCTTTCTAAATTACGAATAGATTTATAAAAATCTTGATATGTTTTTGCACACAAACACACACACACACAATTGTGGCAATTTAACATTTTTAATTTCGCGCATGCGCGTTGTTTGATTTTGATTTTGTCGACTACACAGTATATTAGGGTTACTTGGGCACCGTCTGTGCGAAGACGTACCAAGTGCACCAAGACGCAATTCGCTCCGTGTGATATTTGGAAACGGCATGCATTATTGCTTAGCTCTCACACCGGAAGATCCAGTACAAACAATTTGATTTTACACTGTAAGTATAGTTGTAGCTGACGGATAACTCATAAGACGATATCCGAGAAGAGTGCAGAAGATTCAGAAAGAAATGGACGCGTCTAATAAATTATAAATGTGTTTGGAGTGGACACTAGTCATGGTGACATTATGAATCCATTTATCATCCGAGAGGGCCTTTTAGTTAACACAGAGGCCTATATCAAATGGCTTGAGGACGTACTGATGACCTTGGCCAAGAGGGTGGCAACAGGATACTACACCATGCCACAAAAGAAGGAGAAACCAGTTATAACTGTCAGACAATTTCTGTGACAACATTACCCTTCACATCTGGCCACCGAACTCCCCAGACTGCAATCCCATTGGTTATTATGTGTGTGGCGCAGTTTAGCGGAAGATCAACAAAACTCATTGCAAGACCAGAGATTAACTGAAGGCAAGGACTATGGCAGCATTCACCGGATTAAATAGCAAGACCGTCCAGAAGAGATGCAGTAGATTACGAAGTTACCTGGAGGTCGTGGATGAAGCCAATGGCGATTTTATTGAATATATTTAATCTTCACCAATTCAAGATATTTTTGTGTAATTTTGGTAAATATGTCTATTAAAATGAGACGACAATTCAGATCCATAGAACTCTATAGATTTAAGTGTGGTAGGGATAAATATATATATATATATATATATATATATATATATATATATATATATTACAGAAAATGGAAAACCGAAAACTAATAACCCAATCTTAGCAGACTAGCGTTGCCCAATATATTGTATCAATTTCACCTCTCTATACAAGACAACATTTATGTACCACAAATCTACAAGAACACTTACAAAAATACAGATCGAAAACACTAAAATTCTATATAAATTAAATTAGCGAAGACATCTCGTTATAAGTGAGGCCCTTAACATCTCCCTCCCACTATCAACCTCACCTTGTTTAACAATGGGAATGGCAGGCTGAATGGTTTTTAATAAAAAATGGCCACTCTAATTAGAGCGAAGGCCAAGAATGCCCAACTGGTATTCAAAACAACACAAAAATACTTTGAAAACCGTCAAAAACGCGAAGTGAACACCATCAAAACATACCCCGCTTGAAAATGGATAAAGAAGAAGCCGAAAGCGGTTTGGACAATGAACAGTATGAAGAGTTCTGTACTCTCTTACTCCCACCTAATGAAAATAATGTAAGATAACTGGAAAACTAAATGAAAAATTAATAAATGTGTGTCTGTATATATATATATATATATATATATATATATATATATATATGTGTGTGTGTGTATCTGTGTGAATAAAGACAAAAGGAGAACTTTTCTAAGTTGATGCGTTGCTTCTGCTGAGAGGATTTAGGAAGACCTAAAGACAGATCGTTGTGAGAAATTGTTACATGGATGTAGATGCTATCTTCTGACAAACTTTCTAAAAATATTTTCTCATATATATATATATATATATATATATATATATATGTATATATATATATATATATTTCGTCTGTTTGTTTGAAAACCCGTGCACCAATATTGATGAAACTTTACAGAGATGTTAAACTAACACCTAGGCTAATTGTTTTTTTTGTTTTTTGTTTTTTTTAATAAAAATCTATAATTGCACCGCTATGTCCCTAGATCCCAGTTCACTCTAGGGTCTACGAGAAACGCTGTTTATCCCTATTAAAACAAGACAGCTAATTCATCTAGCAAACATTTTAGAAATTAAGATACGCCTGTTACAAAATCATACCTCTTATAAATCTTCCAGAGAGATATGGATATTTGTTCGATTTTATACATTTAGGAGACAACATCTGAACGAATTGCAAGTTATTTCCTAAATAAAACCTTTATTTAGCGCATTAATTCGGCATAATCTTTCTTTGAATACAATCTCCGTGGTGTGTTTACATTGCAAAAAAAAATAATTAATTTTAAATTTCGCCAGGCACATATTTTGGCAGGTTCCAATTTATTAAATACAAAGAATTGGCTCTATCCCTTCGGTCATTTAAACGTACATCAACATTGAAATTTAGCGTATTTGCGAATAGAAACTTTACCTAACCACATATTTCAATCTACCCTTAAAAAGGCATATCGTGGTTGTCGTCGTTGTTGTTGTCTCTGGAATAACAACCGGTCTGGTTAAAAAAATATCCAGCTTTGGAAATAGACATCCTTCTTAAAAATCCACACGTCCTTAGTCGGCATGTGCCACGTCCCCGTCAAGTTTTACTTTTAACTACGGCGGTTTAATTAGACGATATCAATTCGAATCGTGATAATTTTAAAAACTACCGAATTAAATTAGTCCTGTTCTAAATACTTCATATCTGGCTGCATAAATGATACAGGAATCTATGAGATGCACCTACGTTCCTGCATGACATATTTAGGGAAAAACGTATTCCAGTCGAAGAAGTATCAGTAATGTATTCGACCCTGACTTGGCATCTCCACATCAGTCATTTTCTCTCTTTTCTACAAATATTTTCAAAGCAACTGCTCTGGCGAGGTTTCTCCCTGGTGCCCCGACTAAATGAATTCAAGCGTGCTACTAGATTGGCATCTAGGTCCCACCCGTTTACTGTTGAAATAGCTAAATGCAACCGTCACTTCTACTCTAACAGTTTCTTTTCTTGCAGTTCCCGCCTGTGAAAATCCCTTCCGTTTACTTGATTCACTGATAACTGCAATCATCCAAAATATTACTGATTTGTCAATCACCATATTCTATCTTCTTCAACCCCGTTTATATTTTGTCCTTTTCTCAACCCTCCTTATAATGAGTCTTTTCTCTCAATTTCATTCTCTGTAAAACCCTGTGAACTAATGGCATTCCCGTCTTGCTTCACGGTGAAATGATTAAAAACATGTAATAATTAAAGCAAGGTATTATTACATTGAAAAACATTACAAACGAACATTTGGAATAGCGGAAAGGCTTACTCTGAATAAAAATCAATTTAGCAGGTAGAGCTTAAGATAAAACAAGAAGTCAGATTAGAAAAATACCCAACCCTTCAAAAAGGCATTCTTTGGTCGTTTCGTATGACGGAAATAATTATCTGAATGCAGCAGCTAGTTGATTACGGTCTTAACTACAAGTGCTTTACGTTTAAGTTCTTTTCTTGAAATATATTCCAGGAATCATTAAGTATGACGTTTAGCAGACTATAGAGAAAAAAAAACTTAGAAAAGCTTCTAACTCTGTTTCCTATTTAAATCATATGACAAAGAATCTTTAATGGGTAAATATCCAGAACAAAGTCAACCAAGAGAGTGGTAAGTGAAGAGCATTGTCACCAGAGAAGGCAAGATGGCGCGATAATAGACAGGGTGCGTGTTTCTATGGCGCGAAAGACTGAACGGTTAAATCGAAACGCATCCAAATCAGGTTACCGAGTCAGGAAAAGCAGAGTAGTTCTTCTGATCAGGTGATATCTTTCAAAGCATTTCGCGTGCATCAGGGGAGAGAACGTAAATTAACGACAGGAGAAAAGCAGTAGAAGTCGAGAAAGAAATTAGATAAGTTTAATATCAGTAGGCAATTGCGTAAATGAAGCTAGTGATAACTCCTAGAGTGCTGTCATTACCGAGAATTTTCCGATTGATAATGGACCTGGTAAATATTCGTGGCACTGCTGATGTCGCTGTGAGTGGAGTTAATAGCCACATTAGTTGGCTTGTTGACAGTGTCGGTGCTGATGACAGTATATTGACAAAAGTGAGAAGTACAATAGAAAACATGATGCCAGCGAAACACTGGATGATTGAAGTAGTGGCAATAATCATGCGGTCACCGAGAAAATTACACAATTATGATTGTTACGACAAATATTTTTAAATAGATCATTTGGTGACATATCATCACCATCATCATCATCAGAACTCTTACGATTTTACGGCACCTTCTAATTTAGTGACATGTCTCCTTTTCAGTATTGCTACGCTTTTTCAAGCATGTCCATCTAATCAGGGCGAGTTTTGCATCTTCAACACAGATCTAAACTATGGTTATTAGTTACACTCTATGTAATCAATTAAATATATATATGGTTTGAATTCACAGTAGTTCTTCTATACTAGTAGATACTAGTCTGCCCTAATATTTAACCCATAGCTGATGGCTAGAATTGATGTATTCATAGATTTTCAAATGGATTTGTGCGAAAGTGAATACAACGATCTCGACCGAAATTTGAACTCCGCTTGCAAATTTCTTTTAAATTCCAAGACTTTACACCACCATGGCATTTTGCAACACACTTGAAATCGTCCTACCTGTTATACTGGAAGTAGAAGTCATGTGTAGGTTAATTTGATTCATAGCGCTCTTTATCACAAGCTATTATTTTACGTATTGCAGCCAATTCTACCCCGTCCTGGGTATGACGATAAACTCCATCCTTGTCCAGGGTAAGACTATAAACTACGTCCAACAGCAAGGCCTCAGATCAGGAGGCTTTGAGGAGCGTGGAACCATCTCTTAATTGCTGGTGCTCCCTGGTTCACTCTGTTAGGATCCCAGCTATGAGCAAATAGTTAACCCCGAAACTGAGGAAAAACGCATTATGAAAGTATAAAAATAGGTTTTAATACCAGAAATACTTAATTATTGCCAGAAATAAATTTTTGAAGAAAAAAAAAAAACTATTACCAGCAATGAGATTTCGAAAAACAAATATTACCAGCAATACATTTTTAAAAAATAATATTACCAGCTATACATTGTTTAAGATAATATTACCAGCTATACATTTTTGAGGAAAAAAATATTATCAGAAATAGATTTTTGACAAAGCAACAATATTAGCAGGAAAAAAAGTTGTCGGCATTAAATGACCCATTGATGTTGATATGCCGTAAAACAAAACAAACCACAAAGACAATCTTACCTAGCCTTGCTCCGTAATGTTATTATTTATTTAGATGTTGTTATTATTATTATTATTATTATTATTATTATAATAAAAAAATGAAAGACGTAACTCTTCCAAAGATTTTCAAGATTTAGAGGAAAACGCGATTTAAGAAAAGAAATAAAGAAAAGGAAATGTTTGACAATGGGCATAATATTTCGACATGTCTGTCTGTCTGTCTGTCTTCTTTAAGTTATGTTTAAAAAGATTATATATAAGCATAAAAGCATTGGAAAAATCTACAAAAAATATGTCTCTATAAAAATGTCGCTTGTCTTGAGAAAACGGCTGCACAAGTAATCAACGCGCCAAAACGAATGACACACAGCCATCATGAATGTTATGCAACTGAAACGTGCATAATATTATGATGATCGTGCTAATTTTTCGTTAGTTGAATAGTTACTAAGCGGAATTAATCAAACAACTTAGTACAACTCTTCTGGAACTCTCCTGCCATTCTGTTCATTCCTCCGGGGCGGGAAGTTAGTACTTTGCACACAAATATTCTCATGAATTTTATGAGTCGTATGAAAAATGCACTAGGATAGTAAGGTAGGCAAACTACTTTTCTCAAAGAAAAGTACTGGCATCGATCATCGGTAGCAGCTGATTCCTCATGCGTAAATTTCAACATACTCCTATCGTAAACCAGCTTAAAATTCCAAGATAAGGAGACATAAATAAAAGTGATTACCGTTAACGGTAAAACACTAACCTGGGAAACATAACATTAAATCCTCAGCGTTGTGTGTCCCTTATACGAAGTGGCCAAAGAAGAATAATTTGTGAAGAGATGTGCGTGTTTATTTTACGATTTCTTGATTAATGCTAAGTTGTACTAGTCAACAGATTTAAATTTACACTAATGTCTTCTACAATAATTAACATCAATTCATTAACATTTCTGAAAATGTTCTGCTGAATTCTTGAGGCGTCTAATATACCCGTGCATCTTTGAGGACCTAAAGAACGGTATATTTCCCATAGAATAGGAGAGAAATCAACATTATCGTAATGGCTTCCAAGCATCAACGGTTGACCTCTCGCTATTGAGTTCAATTTATAACTGCTTCCGTTGCTGTGGTTCTTAATTAAAATTTTATGAGGAGCTGAAGTGTAATCGATTAGGATTTGTTTTAACTAGTATTTCGTTTATCTTCTTTTCAAGTAGATTTCGTCGCAACTATTTAGGTCGTTATGGATTTATGGCTCGAAAATTATGGTTCAAGGAGATACATTTGAAATTAAGATGAAGTAAGAGTTAAGAATTAAGAATCATTGGAAATACTTCACTTAATCATTAAATTCAATGTAATTTTACTATTACTAGGGTCTGCAGTCAAACAAAACTTCACAGATGTTAGAGCAAGAATTTCGGTAAATTAAGTAGTAATATATTTTTTAGGATAAATTTTAACACTGGGGCCACAATTGTGCGTTCTCGTTATATTTTCTCAAAAGCAGGAACCTTTATTTCCAATCTCCAATGTTTACCAAGAAATAAATAGTAACATCCCGTATACTGACAATGAAACAACTAAAATTTAAGATGAAAAAATAAGAATTAAAAATGAGTAATAATTCTAGAATAACTCAGTAGATATATTGACCAATATGCCAGAATAATGCATTGATTAAACAGGGGAAAGGCAAAATGAGAAAAGGAAATTATTATTATTATTATTATAACCGTTGTTGCATGAGAGTGCAACACACGAAAAAATTAACGTTTGAGTACCAGTATAAAACGTCAAATATTTCAAGAGTATACGAAAAGAGTATACAAGACACATGTGATAACAGTCGCATAAGTACAATATGGTGACAACCTTTAATAAAGGAATGGTATAACATTGCAAGTGGGTGTGAAGCTATAAATAACTCACTTTTCACAGGCAATTTCAGAGTGAATCTGAATCAAAATTATCTAGCTATGACAGCAAATTCGTTTTAGTAAAATAATACGTCAAATCCTCTCTATAGCAGGCCAGGATGTTCTCTCACTACACTCTCTCATGAACAGAAATACACTTATGAAGTGTCTGCTCTAGTTCGTTATTTCATCGGATATACCAACGACATATTTTATCAACACTTACTCGTTATTACAATTGATTTATTTCAAAGTACGATAATTAATATAGGCATTGAAGTTTTCATATCCGACACAATTCATATTACTCCGGCAAGGTCTTGAGAGTGTTCTCATTTTTCTTTTTTTGCACTACAGCTGTTTGAATTTAAATATTTCTACCGATATTCCTAACGCTTACTGAACAGCAAGATAGTTGGCCATTTCATCCTCCGAGCCAATGCGACAATACAATCATTAATGGATGCATAATATCTAACTGACAGATTATGCCTGGTTGTCGAAATGTTTGTATGTATAATGATGAACGATGGTTTCTTATCTTAATTGTTTGGAACTGTTAACATGATCATGTCGGTCTTGTGGAATTAAGACACACCATTGTAAATATGCCCTCTAGTACGATAGATTTGCTTCTCAGTAGGAAGAAGATAATATTGATACTAATGCTATTGCCTGTAAAGAAAAGACATTCTCTAAGATATCAGCGCAAGAATGACGGGAAATTAAGGAATAAAGCTATTCAGCATTCGTGAGGATTCATTTCTGATAAACGAATGGATAACGACAGTGTAAATAATAACATGGAAACGACACTGAACTACAAATACAAATAAAAAAATGTGTAGTATTTGTAAACGAGCACAATACATCTAAAGTGGCTTATTTCAGCTGAATATGAGGATTAAAATCCTGAAAGGTCTCATAAGAAAAGGAAAAGAGGCATTGTTATTTTAACCATTTTGTGAGATAGCAGTACACCAACAAACTGACGCAGGGGTATAAATATACGAAGCTCAATAAACCTTTCATGATATTAACTCTGATAAATATATGCGAGACACATAGGGTACAAGAAAACTACTAATCATGATGATTATAATCAGTGCACGATTATAGGTGGTGTAAAGTTTCCTGTTAGACATCCCCATGCAGGGGATTTCACATTGTGCATAAGCGGGAGTAGAGAGGAAATATCAATGTTTAAATGATTGTACTTTAAAGTGTGAATGATGATGGAGGCAAAAGTAGTTCTGAGACAATCTTAGATGCTTGGGAAAGCAATCTGTCGAAGTCAATTTCAGTGGATTGCGTTAATAGACCAGAAAATAGTTATGCTCTACTTGTGATCTTAAGCGCTGTTTTATAGAAAGGTAGTACCGTATGGATGTGTGTGGTATTCGCATATTGATGTGCGTGGTGGTGTAATAGAGAGCCGAGTTCGAATGCCAGTCCGGATATTTACATTCACTCACGTGCAAATAACCGTATGAATCCATGTCTTCTCTCCCAGGTATGGGTTGAATAGCAGGACAAACTGGGTCATATAGCCTTGGTTAGCAAATTGTTTATTGCAGAAAGTAACGGCAACCTACTACAGTAAGATTGTCTGCCTAATCAGTCAGGAATCGAAAGAGACATGATCACTCAAGCATGTATAATGACGTAATGGCACTTAATGATTTCAATAGAACACAAATAGGTTATGACAAAGCGTTTATAATGATACAGTTCCACTGTGAAGCAGAGATTATGACTTTAGTTTTGATGGCAGATCATCACTAAAGGTTTGTCTCGCATCACACTAGCCAAAATTTAATAACTGCATATGACTGAGAGTTGAATTATTCCTACATATTTCTCGCATACTTGTAAAATCAACTACCTCAACGAAGCTCTTCGGAACATCATATTCCAGACTAAGAATTTTATTGAAATTGAATAATCAATGACTGGCCACCCGTATTCGAGGAATCCCATCTACTAGGGCGGATAGATAATCCCTAATGCAGACTCTTCCACATGAGCATTTTGTGTTTGTTCAACACCCAGAAAGACAACATGTGCTTTATACTGCAACTGTTGAGCAGATCGTAGTTACACTTTCTGAGAGAAATCGTGTTATTTAACGTGATCAACACTCTGAACAAGGCTAGAACGCTCAAACACTCGGTCACAATGACTTGTGACTTCGTGCTAGCACAGTCCCCAAGGGTTCTGTCTACCCAATTTCACTCACAAGTGGGTTAACCCGTGATATGGTTTTGTGACACTTTGCCAAGGGTGCGCCACCTCCCGACCGATAACATCAAGTCGACACCTTCCTGGAAAGTCGACCAGGGTGAGATTCGAACCAAAGGTCAAAAAGCGAACGTTCTAACCATTTGGCGACGTGCCCATCAGTGGAATTGAATAGTGAGTACAAAATCGCACTTAAAGCAATTTACAGTTTTATTACATAATATTACACGATGTAAATTCAGTTTCATCACTTCAGAGAGGACTAAATTTTTATGTTCTTACATTTAAAGGATATTTTTCAAGATCTGTTTTAGGAATAAAATGAACGTCACGATTATCCACTTTATTTTCTATATATATATTATGTCGACAATATATGGGTGTATAGAATATGCAGTAATCGATGGCGGAAAATATGGCAGGGCACAGAAGAAAAGGGAAGTATATACATAGTAAAATAAAACTCCAAATGAATACTGGACAATTTTCCCTCAGGTAAAGTATATTGAAGCGAAGGAATATATGGTTCTATCGCGAATGATGAAAGAACCAGCGACAGAAGCTGGGATCAAAAAGAAATTAAAAATGATTATGTATACTGAAAAATGCAATCAAAATAAGGAAAAGAGGCATGGAGAATTTTACAACAGCATGGTATATTAAATGCTACTTTAATGTAAAATTTTCCTATGAGCTACATTCGTTAGTTGCACGGTTCAGACATTCACAGCTGATATTATCTCCCCTGAAAGAATTATCCCATACCTTTCGTAATCCATCTGTACGAAATAACTTACGTTTGAACGGCTTTTTCCCAGGAATCGATTGTAGAAGAGGCACTGAAAGAGATGTTTTTCCGATCATTCATGTCTTAATCTCTAGAGGTTTACGTTAAAATCACGTTGAGAACAGCAATTTTCGCTTGATCACTGAAGTTAAGCAGCGTCAAGACCGGTCAATACTTTGATGAGAGACCACTTGGGAAAAGCCGGTACTGAAAGCAATCTGGAAATATGTTTCGACTTTTAATAAACCAAAAAAGGTTGATAAGCCATATATTTTTTTAAAAATCAATGAAACATGATTATGGGCAACACTTAGATTTCCCCCATATAGTGTGTAATTCTTACCTTCCCCTTTTTCTCTAGCATGTGTAGATAGTGGGCATATATTTGGTGAAAAATTATTAACTAAGAGAAGGACCAGAGGTCGACAAACTCCCATAGCCAGTTTTACTGAACATATGACAAAACCTGATGTAGTATAAAAGAATAAAATTGGATTAGTGCAAGACATTGAAGGAAATTTCGAAGGGGCATCACGCAAGTTCTTAAAGTACGTGACACATACGAAAATATTGCCGACAATGTGTGATATACACTATTTACATTATTCAGACTATTGTCCTCATCTTTGTTGCCATATATATTACAAATTTTCGGTCGTTGTACGCTCCAGCCTTCTTCAGGTGGTTGGAATGTCGAACTGAACCCTTTATTTTGCTTACTGGGGTAGACTGTTCTAGTTCCACGTGCCATGTTTAATGGTTGTCAGTTATCAGTTATCTTCTTTTAATTCCCCTTTCCAAGTTATCCACTGCCTTAACCGGGTATTGAACACACACTCTTTGGGTCCTTGAATAAATTTCGCACAGTGGATAAAGGTGTTAGATCGAGTGACAGGATACAAAGAGTGTGAGTTCAATACTCGGTTAATGCAGTGGAGAACTTGGAGAGGGGGAATTAACAGGAAATAACTGACAACTGACAGTCTACCCCAGTGAGCGACTTAAGGGTTCAGTTCGACATTCCAAGCACCTGAAGAATGCCGGGGCGTACAACGGCTGAATCGTTGTAATAAATATAGCGAGAAATATGAGGACAATATTCCGAATGAGGTAAATAGTGTAGATAATACCTTATCTCTGAAATATAGACAGATACTGATTGTGTTATATCATATCAACACGATATATCAAACTTTCCAGAATAACTATCGTATATATTACCTCCATGGCTCTCTACAGAATTTATTGAAGTATGATCAGATTCCGCAGTAAAATAAATTCTGTGCATGAATACACGTCGACCGTAATAAGTCGTTTGCTATGAGGCACCATATCTGCACAGTTGCGTCTGAAAAAAGATATTTCTCGATTCAAAATGTTTTTCCCATAAGACAAAATGCAACTATTATATGGAGACAAATGCTGGGTATGTTTCTAGGAAAGTTGGTTCGTCGTGGTTTGATAGAACTTATCAGACGGAAAATTGCCTATCAAACAATCGTCCATACATTGAATATTGCTGCCATATGTGCTCGGGTGATTTTGATATGTATCTAGATATCCTTGGATATATCCAAAGAATAATCTGCAATTGTATCGCTTCTGACCTGGCAACTTAAACTTCAATCACTTTCTTACCGTCATAAGCGAACTTCCCTCTGCCTTTTTTATAAATATTTTCATGGCAATTGTTCTGATGCGATCTTCTCTTTGATGCTTTGACTTTCGAATTTAAGTGCAATACTATAGTGATTTTCCAAGACCTAAAGTATGGGCCAGTGAGGATAAGTGCAATACTATATAGGCAACTAGGTCCAATCATTTTTCAATTGAATTGTAAGATATAACCGGAAGTTCTACGCTAATAGTATCTTATCTGGCATTTTACTAATGTGGAAATTTTTATGAACAAGAGTAGGAGATTTAAACGAAATGCAAGAGTAGTTCACTTAAATCTCCAAATCTTGCTTACAAAAATAATGTAAATAAATTGAACTTCACAATTAAAATGTAAAGGTTTTTTCCTCTTTTCACCCAACAAAACGATATGCAAATAGAAAAAAGACAAGTGAGTCTTTCTGAGAATCAGACACAATTTCCTTGTAATTCCAGTTATGCTTAAAATTACATGTCTCATTAAATGTGCTGAAGTTATTCTCACAGATGATTGGCTTGGTACACTTGGTAGATTGTTCTAGTTTCACGTGCCACATGGCACTGTGGATAAAGGCGTTAGATAGATCCAGTAACAGGACCCAAATAGTCTGAGTCCAATACACAGTTAAGGTAGTGGCGAACATTCAGAGGGGAATTTACAGGAGATAACTGATAAATGACATCCATTAAACATGGCACGTGGAACTAGAACAGCCTACCCCAGTGAGAGAAAGAAAGGGTTCAGTTCGACATTCCCACTACCTGAAGAATGCCGGAGCGTACAACGGTCGAAACGTTGTAATAAATATGGCGACAAAGGTGAGGACAATAGTCCGAATAATATAAATAATGTACATAATACCTCATCTCTAGAAATATAGACAGATGCATATTTAAGTATCCTAATGAGTCTGTGTATTTCGGTATAGCACTTTCCATACTCTGTTAAAATACTTCTCAGGTATCTAAATTGTTGTACCTGTTTGATGTTTGTATCTCTAATTTGTAATTTGCATGTTGGGGTGTTCTTTTAGTGAACGTCATAAATTCTGTCTACTTGCTATAAATGTTTAGTCCTTTTTTCTCGTTTTACTTCACTACCTCCGTTTCCTTTCTGTGTCTGCTATCAACACCGTGCAAACTAATTCGTAGCTGCGAATAATGGACCCTGTTAAGACATCTAATTTCTCAGAATCACCTCACTGTATAGGTTGGATAATTCTGGTGTGAAGACATATCTCTACTTGATTTCAATGTTTTCAATACGTAGCTAGCAACTTAGGAAGCCTATTCTTTTGACAACCATGCATTACATCATTTTACATTTAGTGATTAGTCTTCTTACTCTCTCGCTTTGATTAGCTTGTCTAATTAAAATAAATAGTTTTTCTCATCTTTCTTGTTGCGTTTTATTAAATTTAGCTGACTTGTCATGAGGATATTACATTTAACTGCAGAATATTAGCTCTTCTCCCGAAGGTATAATTAAAATTATGTAGAAGTAAGAAGGAAAAAAAACAAGAAGATAATTAAAAAAAAACTATGGAGCATGATTACAATAATTTATTTTAAAATCTCAAAACAGTGCGGTGATCTATATTTGAGTTCAGATAATGATTCGACCTCTGGGATATAAACTCTAGAAAGAAGCTACTGATTTAAAACACAGCATAGATTTCGAATGCCTTATATAGCAAATATATTCAAACAACAACGAAAGGACGCATTTCACGTTTAGCTCTCTTTCCACAGACTGGACAATGGTGTCGGATTTAACTTGCTTGAGTTCATAAGTCACATTCTTTCGGTTTTTTACTACTTGTGCTTCTGACAGTTTTCAAATTTGTCAAAGCAAAGCAGAAATAGACAAAGTATTTGAACAAAGATATTAATGGTATCAGTACGGCTATAACGAAGGTGTAATCCAGTGAATATTGACACAATATTCCGTTATAGTTTTTCCCAAAAATGTGGGTAGCAAATGTATTAACGTTCATTAAAATAAAAAAATAAGTAATGGAGAAGTATGCTAAGACTAACATGGAAGAGTGACAGGCGTGATAAGGAAGGTTTAGGCAAACTGGAAGCAAAAAGGACACTTATACTTAACATCCTGAAAGAGTTGAAATTTCTATGGAAATCTGACTCGCACAGGACATATTGAAGCCAAGAGGGACAGAGGAAAACAGCAAATATGCTACCTAAAAACCCGCATAAATGAATGGCAGAACAGGGCTTAGGAGAGAAAACAAAAAGCAAAAATGTATTGACAAAAATTGTGGAGAGTCTTGGTCACCAACTTCCTGAATGGACGTAGTATATTGAAGTCTACAAGGTTTGAAGAAATTTCGTACACTCCAAGACTTATAGGATTCGTTCTCTAGAAGCCATTAATGATCTTTGAACTAAGATATCGGTTGTATTCAACTGGCAGTTTAGATATTTCAGAACGGGTTGGGTGCTCTGCATGGATCTGAAGTGTCTATTTCAGTGTATGATTCGAGTTTTTAATTTAATGTTTTGGTTTTGTATTATCTAGCGGTGCTGAGTGAAACTAGCGCAATACTAAATGTATTATAACTGATCAATACAAAGAGCGATTTCGTTCAATTTATATAATGGATTAATAGTGTGTGCCATATACAGCTTTAATTTAAGATCATAAGATCTGTTTTGGAAATATTTATCCTCAGTACTACTTCTTGGAACACTTGATGCAGAATGTTCGAATTCATCGAGTTACCTAAACATCATGGTGAGGCAAGGTTTCCGTGTCGCACATTCTGTTCTATTTCTTTTAAATATCTTTAAATTGGTGTACTTTCGTGCTTTGCTATCCGAAAAATAAAATTTTTAACTGTTCATTTTGTTAACAACCATGCATTTTGTCTATTTGCATTTGATGTTAGTCCTTTCTTGTTGCTTTCCTTCAGTACATTCTGTAGAGCTTTTGTAGTTACATTTTCGTGTCTTCTGTCATATCTCTATCTATAAAAGGCAGTGTGTGTGTAACAAATTCACGGCAGCAAATTTTAGACGGATTTGCTCCAGAATTTACATGCACATGCTCCAAGTTAGTGGGAAGACCATTTCCCAACTCCAATCGATAGTGGAAATAATAGAGTTTTTCATTCTTCTACGGCAGTTTTCATGTAGTTTGTAGGAACATTCTATTGGCCAGCGTAAGAGTCAACAGCTGACTGACACGAATGTTAACTAGCATGCAAAAAAGGAGGTAGCTTCATTCGTCACAAGTGGGAAAAATTTAAATCTGCATGGCACTTTGCTCCAATTGGCTCATTCGCTTGCTTAAACTCAACGTTGATTCTGATTCCGCAGAACAAGTATTTGTTGTTAACATTCTTTTTTCATTCGGTATTTCCAGTTACGAGTCCTTTTTTTTTTTAAAGCTGATCGTTTTGTGTTCATTTTGTTTAGTTCCTTTTTCGTAACAGAATTAATGTTTAGTATAGAGCTTAGAAATATCGCAGTGTGAGATAGGCAAGAAGTAACGCATGTAGCAACATCAACACGGCAAATGGCACTCCTTTAAAGGCAAGGAAGGGCAAAAATATTTTAAGTCAAGTGATAGCGATTGCTGTACGAGTCGTACGATTTTTGAATCAAGCCCGGCAACGCCGGGCCATGCTGCTAGCTTTATCTATTAAGAATGTGGTTGCCTGTAATAAATCTTGGTCAGACTCCCAATTTTCTTTATGAAGAATTGCGCTGAGAAGGCACATACTCAACTTACATTTCTTTCGATTTTTGTATATTTACTCAATTTACTTTGTATATTTACTCTGCTGCCAGTTTTTGTATATTATATTTGCATATTATATTTTTGTTATTATAATACCCATCCCAAATATGTTAAGGTTACTAAACAATTCTAACAGTTCTTTGTAAGGTAAGTAATCAAACGCTTTGGCATAATCTATAAAACATACATATACATCCTCTTTGTATTCCTATTGCTCTTCCTGGTACCTCTCTCAGGATACAGATTGCAATGTCAGTTTTCAATCTTTAACGAATCCTCAGGAAGGAAATCGTATAATTACTGGACAGAGAGATAATAGTGACGTTTTTTAAAACTTATTTTCCTTAGAAAATGTTTCAATAAAAACATTTATAAATTTCAACTGACAGTAGCACTTGCTGCTTGGTCAAACAACGAAAAATGTTTCCATATAAGGCAACAGGTAAAATTACTGTTATTACTCTCACAACGTAGATCTCGGTCTGATGCAAAGCCAGACTTCGCTAAACACGATAAATGAACAATGAATATTTTACAACATTTTAGATGATATTTTCTAACATCAACGATTGCATCTAAGATTATGCTTGAAAGATTAGTAGCGTGGTGAACGTTTTGCGATAACGGAGATTTTATCAAGAAGGACACGAGTTCTAATAAGACGTTTATAATTGCATTGGTGCCAGCAATTTTGAATGAATAAGAGGTAATGTTGGAAATTGAAAGTGGAAGCAATATAATTTTGTTCTCATTTTCTACGATTATGATAGGATTTCATGCATTTATCTGCGAATGTATGCATAGACCTATTCTAGAAAGACGAAGTCATCTTCCGAATTTATTTTGTTGCGTTATGTTCTGTTCGAGCATCTGTCGATGTGAAAATCTATTCCCGATAATTACTAAATATCTTGCGATGCACAATGCTAATTCCAGGATGAATACACCAAAAGGGAGAATAAATCAAGATAAACATGTATTTCCTCGCCAATAAATCCAGTGATAAAATATTGCTTTTTTTAACAGAGCAAGAAACTTACCAATGTTTATTATCGGAGTGTAAAAGCATAAGCGAAGCAGAATTCAAAGCGTTGAAGAAAATTTGAAAATGGAACATTTAAAACAGATGTATTAAACATGAATTTCTAGGAAATAAGAATGTACTAATCATGGAATGGAATACTTACTTCAAACACAATATATATATAGAAAGAGAGAGAGAGAAAGAGAGAGAGAGAGAGCTTTGAAGGGACGTGTTATCTCTCTTTGACTTCCGACGTCAGAATTTATACTAACGCTGCTAAACAAGTTAAATGAACGTGAAGC
>OZ038477.1:40768951-40803951 GCA_964036315.1 Acanthosepion esculentum
TTTTAATATCGGATATTAAACCGTAACCCATTACCTGCGAGAGCCCCATTTGTGGATCTGTTAAATTTAAACTCACTACATGTTATTCCTTGTATTTTCATTGAATTGCTTACATATATTGCATTTACAGAGGTATATTTTACAACACTTAGCCTTTAAAGTTGTTATTATTAGCCGCAATAAGACACTTTCTGTCGTAATTTTACATTTCACGAGTAGAAAAATAATGACTATTTTGAAATGTATTTTTTATTATTTTTAATCAATATTATTTTTTGATGTTTTATACACCTATATATTTGATGTTTTATACACCTATATATTTGATGTTTTATACACATATATATTTGATGTCCTAGTTTCTATAAAAATGACAATGGTAACTACTGAAATTAAACATAAGAAATAAATAAACTCTTACGACACCTTTCTGGGGCAAAAATGCGCATTAAAGAAATTTGGCAGTTAATGGGTTAAAGAAGTTAATCCGTAATTGACAGAAATCCATGCCGATGTGGGATCGAAAACACCCCAACTCATTTTTGGTCGCCAGTGTTCTGGGCTGTAGTTTCTAATTCCCTGCCAACCAGCGTGTTCTATAATTGATTTTCTATATGCTAACCCCTAAGGAAATGATGAATGGCCAAATCAAGTAAAAACACTGTCAGTTCTACCATTCTTACGTGATACCATTTTATCTGTACACCGTACAGGATTATTCAAATTATTAATCTGGTAACTGGAGTATAATTAATGATATTCAAAAATACCACACTGTATTATTCAGTTATAGCCAATTTAATGTAAAAAAATAAATTGAACTTAGGGGTGTTAGTGTATATCAGCGGAGGGAATATGTTTTTTCTTGGAAAAAGCAGGAAAATTATTGACCGTCAGTCTAATAATTGGTCCACTGGACCCATAATATTTTTCACCATTATAATTATTCTATCCGAATTATTTTTGAAACTTTTATAAAATAAATTTAGAGCAAAAAATACAATTTTGGTTGTCCTATTACCAAGCGCATCCATTAGACCCATGATTGAAAGTTTTAATTAAATAAATAATATCGTCCATTCTATAAAGGTTCCATCTCGTTTTCCAAAGATGATAATGAAAGCGATAATGTAAGAATTACTTATTCAGAATCGGATGATGATATGAATGATGATAACAAAGCTTACAGAATGGATTCTTCAAAACATTCAAAGATGAATAAAAAGCATTATTCGAAGGATAATTCGAAATAAAGTATTCTATACCAACTGAAGGGTTACAAATAAGAATTCTATCTTTTTACATCAAAAGTAAGGACATTAACGTTTTGCAAGCAGAACGACAGCTCTTTCATCATTTATATTGTTCCTGCAGCTAAATAACATGGTAAAATAATCCTAAAATGAACAAATACTGGAGGGATTCGGATGTTGTATGTATTGATAGAACTACAAACTCCAGTGAACCGTACACTGTCCATTGAGAAAAAACGATGCACCTTCTGTGGTCCTAAAATGGATAGAAAAAAAACGCAAACTGTTATATTTGCCAAAAACATATCTGTCAAAGACATTTGAAATTATTCTGTGCAAGATGCTGCGATGAATTGTATTTTTAAGGGAATTTGATTTAAGTTTATAATTACAAACTTAATGTGAAGATATATTGTATTTTTTTTTTGTTTCAGCAAATAAATTTTGATTAAAATTGTTCTTTGTCCATCTACACTTATGACTACTTAATATCATACAAACATGTAAAAAGAAATGGATCCATTGGATCCAGATGGTATTTAATGGAATTCAGTGTTTTTGGTAGAGGAAGGGTTAAGAGAGGGGGCTTCCGCAAACGAATGCATTTGTGTACGGCGCCAACAGATGACAGAAAGAGCGACACGATAACCCGAGGTACATTGGGATAGATAAAGTTGCCTTCACAAAATCTATGTTAAATGGTACGAAACAGGAAAACATTGTTCGAAAGTAAGATAAGTGTACTGAACTATTATGCAATATCGTCCAAGAATATGTGACATAACATTTACCACTTTTCTTTGTTTCGAACGGACTTTCCTGCTTCTTAATAGTTTTATTTAGATGGCAATTTTGGTTATTCCAATCCAGCAACGGATATTGGTCTCGCATTTCCAATCCTCTTTCAAAACACTACCTAGCCGTAACTGTTGTATACAAGGCTTAAACGGAAAGTTGTTTCTTAATATTATGTGTAATTTTTTAAAAGTATCATTCGCTATTCTGATGCTAATTCGTATTTCTATGCCGCATTTTATTCTGTTATATAGTTGTATTTCTCTAATTCATTCATTTCGATTTCTTTTGCTTGTAAATCGAATCCTGCGCTGAATCGCTTATTAGCGATCATACATCGTTTTAGTGATATATATATATATATATATATATATATATATATATATATATATATATATATATGTATATATATATATATATATATATATATATATATATATATATTAGTCACTGACGTTTTTCGTATAGTAAAAGCTTTAAAATTTCCCTTTCAATGCCGTGCGACGATAGCATGGTGGTCGAATCTCTGACTGATCTCAAATCGCTCGGGTTTCGATTACGGCTTGAAACAATCGGATGCCTAGCCACAGTGATTAGTTGTGATATAGCAAAACAGTCTGTCTGTGGATGACTATATATATATATATATATATATATATATATGAAAATATATTTTCTGTTTATATGATATTTTTGTATATATAGTATAAGTGAATGATCTATTTTTAATTAAACAGTAGAAAGTATGCATTCTACGACAGGAAGTAATCCTGTATTCTTATAAAGAAGCTGTCTTTTGATCTGACGTGCTGTTAGATATTTAGCCACAATGTAGCGTCTGGTATGCAAAGTCCCAAATAGTGTTTATAAAAAACACAACTTCTCGATCGATCATTTCTGCTCACAAAACATATCTTAACGATAACATATTAAGAAATGGATTAATTTCGAGATTTATTTAATATATATTTCTATTTATACGTTATTTTATAGATATATTTAAGTAATTGTTATTTTAAAAAAAACAGCATGTTCAGGAAATTTCGTAGAAAATATATTAAATAATTGTCGATGTTAAACCATTTAACAATATGTTGTTACTGTTTACATTAAGGTACATTTTGTGAACAGAAATGTTCCATCGAGAAAAATAAACGTGGAAGATGTGTGTTCATAAACGGTAATTTAGACTTTGCTTACCAAACGCTTCTTTGTGGTTGAATTTTTAACAGCATGTCAGATCAAATGCCTATTACGATTAGGGTTAGAAGTTCTATTCGTGTCGGAGAATTAATGTTTCTACGAAATTTCTCGAACATGCATGTCATAAGTGTAATTCATAATGTTTAATTAAGAATAGAGCGATTACTTAAATAATAAATATTTATAAAAATAACGTATAAACTGAAAATATATTACATAATTGTCGCGTTCAATATATTTCTTCACATACTATATATATATATATATATATATATATATATATATATATATATATATATATATATTTACTCACATAATATATACATATCTACATATATGTCTTCACATAATATTTTTTCTTCACATGATATATACATATCTGCATATATGTCTTCACATAATATATACATATCTACATATACGTCTTCACATAATATATACATATCTACATATACGTCGTCACATAATATATACATATCTACATATACGTCGTTACATAATATATACATATCTACATATATGTCTTCATGTAATATATATATATATATATATATATGTGTGTGTGTGTGTGTGTATATTTCTTCACATATATATATATATATATATATATATATATATATTTCTCCACATAATATATATATATATATATATATATATATATATATATATATATATATATATATATATTTCTTCACATAATATATATATTTCTTCACATAATAAATATATATATATATATATATTTCTTCACATAATATATATATATATTTCTTCACATAATATATATGTATTTATTTCTTCACAATATATATATATATATATATATATATATATATATATATATATATATATTTCTTCACATAATATATACACGGACATGACAGAATTGAATAGACACAAAGATGAATTTTATTTCTGATGTTTTTTAATAACCAAGATAAATTAACTTAGATTTTTTTTAATAACCAAGATAAATTAACTTAGATTTTTTTAATAACCAAGATAAATTAAATTAGATGTTTTTAATAACCAAGATAAATTAAATTAGATGTTTTTAATAACCAAGATAAATTAGCTTAGATTATTTGATTAAAATTGCAAATAACAATACTGGAACATGCCATGAACCAAAGTATCAGAACTATCCGAATTTCAGCGAGGATGTATCGTGGCCCAACATGAAGGTGGTCTTCGTCAAAGAAAAATATCTGAAAATCTTTCAATACCCCTTTCTACTGTTAATTGAGTGATCGCACAATTCATAAGAGAGGGCAAGAAGTGCACAAAACCTCATCCAGGCCGCCCTGGGCCCTCTGAAAGAACCATGCGTCTTGTCGAAAGAAATGTTGAACAGGATCCACGTTGCAAGGCCCCTGACATAGCAGCACAAGTTGATGTCAGTCCTAGAATAACTGTTAGTTATCTTCATAAAGCTGGGCTACTATGGCAGAGATTCGAGAAGGAAACCACTTCTCCGTCCAGCCAATATCAAACGCAGAAAGGAATGGGCTCAAGTGATGGTGGAGAGGCCTTGGACCTTTTGCACCACTTTCATTTTCTCTGATGAGTCAAGATTCGCATTATTTTCCGACAGTGTAAGTGTATGGAGTCTCTGCCGTCAAGAGTTTGATTTTAAAAGACTGCAGCCAACGGTGAAACATGGGGGACTTTCAGAAATGGTATGGGGTGCAATTAGGAGTGATGGTCGCTCAGAGTTTGTGGAGTGTGAAAGAAACATTAATTCAACCAAATATGTTTCTATATTAAAGAAAGGGCTCATTCCAATATTCTCAAGTAGTAGAATGAGCAAAGTTGACTCCCTATTTATGGAAGATGGAGCTCCATGTCACATTGCTGAAGCAACGCAACATTGGTTGAGACAAAATGGGATCAATAAACTTCCATGGCCGAGTCAGTCCCCGGATATTAACCCTATTGAACACCTTTGGGGAATATTAGATCGAAAACTCCGCAAAAAGAACAAGAAGCCATGTTCGAAGCCCGAACTTTTAAGATTATTGCGTGAAACATGGCAAGAAATCTCTCAAGATGATATTCGTGAACTCATTGCTAGCATGCCTAGAAGGGTCCTTGCATTAAAAAAAGAAAAAGGGATGTCAACCGAGTATTAGTTATTAAATTTATGACCATTTATAATTACTTCATTTGTATAAATTATTTGTTTAATAAAATAAACGGTTTCTGTGAGCGTCTGTTCAATTCTGTCATGGTTATATATATATATATATATATATATATATATATATAAATGATTAATCATTTTTCACACTTGCCTATATTATATTGTCTAAGAGCTACAGCGGTTTTATTTGTGTATGCCAACAAGCAACACGTTCACAGAAAAAGAACACACGTTATTACTTCGTAGGAAATACTCAAATAAACATCTATTTGATCCATGTTATATATCTGAAAATGCACATCATTACGTGCAATGAGCTAAATAATTTCTTAAATAATAATTACAAAAAAGAAAAAGCACTGCAGCTGTCAATATGTTGATAAATCTTACACAATAATGCGTTGGAACTGTCTTTTTTTACGTGCGTGCTTGGAATGTTTCGAGATAAACTTAGGAACTGCCATTTTGTGGTGTGCGACACCGTTGCCATCTCACCTGTGTGAAGTTAATGGATACAAGCAGATAAAGGGGCCTAATATATATTTAGGTGATTCACCATAGTAAAAAAAGAAACAAATGACAAACCTTACTAAGCTTGAATCTGAAGAGAAAATAAATATATATTAGGCATACTCGCATATACGCACATAGAAATACAGATAAAACCTTCTTACATAAGTCTTCTTTCTTGACTCAGTATATTTTGCTGTTTTGACATATATATATATATATATATATATATATATATATATATATATATATATATATATATATACTAGCGGTGGTAATTTTTTATGTTGTGTTGTAATTTTAATTTAGATAGAAGTATATATTAAGTAGAGCCATATATAATATACGATTTTTGCTTATCAATTTCTTCCTCAAAATTAATGTACAATCATATTTGATTCAATTATATATTCATCATTATTTGCAATGCCTGATCGTCACTTATCAGGCAGCTCGTCTATTCCTTTTGAGAAAATTCTCTGTTTTTGATTTGGAAAAGCTTTCGAGCAAATCTTTGAATTTGGTTTTGGTTGCAGAAAGTTTTCACCATCAAAGCGTTTTACAGAAATAGAAAAATGTAATAATAGGTTGGTGCAAGTTCAGGCGAATATGGTTCCAATTGTTTTGTCTTTTGTTATTCTCGCTGTATGCGGTATTACGTTGACATGCTAAGGTATTGTATTCTACTCCGAATTTATTCTTAACTGCCATCTATGATTACGTGTCAGAAAGATACGTTTATAATCATAAAATTGGAAATGGCATATGACTCCATCTAATAAAAGGAATAAATACAGGGTTCGCACTATTTTTGTCTAGATTCATTTGCTTGATCCTATATATAAGATTAGGAATTACATTCTTCTGAAGTATAATCCATGACAGAAACTGTCACTTATCTCAGCAAGTAAAATGTGTATTTTATATCATTTTACAATTAATTCTTTTCTCAATTAATTTGATCTTATTTCAACTTATTATTGAATGACCCTCGTATATATATGTGCGTATGTATGCAGGTGTGAAATTCTGTTTTTATTTATTTATGCATTTACTCCCTGTTTGATAGACACGTCTATTTTTAAAATGTTAACAATTTAAAATGTTAACAATTTAAAATGTTAACAATTAAAATGTTAACTATTTAAATTGTTAACAATTTCAGGATATGTTTATAAAAAGTCTATATATATTTATAAAATTTATTTATATTCTTATATATTTATAAACATAAGTTATATGAGTTCTTAATTTAATTAGCGATGTGAAATTCTCTTCGACAATTCAAAAGTTGTTCATCATATTTTAAATGCATAAATATCTATCTACACACACACACATATATATGTATGTGTGTGTGTATGTGTGATTGTTGAGTTATTGGTTCCAATTGCTTTTTTTAAATTTCAAATAATTTAATTCTAGCCATGGGTTATAATATAGATGAAGAAAAATATGCTTAGCACAAGAAAGATTTTCAGGTCAGTGGACGTATAATTAAAGAGTTTAAAAAGAATTGTTATATCTATTGATGTCACGGTGGAGTAATGGATAGCGGCACAGATTGAGGAATCAGTTCGAATTCCAGTCAAATCCATTACGTTCACTTACGATGCGTATAAATCCTCTTCTATCCCACCCAGCTATTTATAAATAGCAGGATAGACCGAGTTCTATCGAAGTGGATGGCAACTGGTCGACATCAGAAAGAAATGGCAATCTACTACAGGAAAAAAAATCTGATTCGGCCGTCATATATTGAAAGATACATGATCGCCTAAGAGTGTATCACGCATGCCACATAACTGATCTCTACTGAAAAAGCTTTCATCCACTAAATATTATGTTTTTGTAATGTATATTTAAATTTTAGTTTGTTTAATACACATTTTTAATAAGTCAGCCTGTTTTTCGCATTTGTTCATTATAAACAAATGCCCATTTTAAAAATAGACGTGTCTATCAAACAGGGAGTAAATGCATAAATAAATAAAAACAGAATTTCACACCTGCATACATACGCATATATATATACGAGGATCATTCAATAATAAGTTGAATTTTTCTTTATAAGGAATTCTAATACAGATAGAAGCTTACTCTTTTTTATTTTTATTTTTTTTGTTTTACTTCTTTTTCACATGGACTTAATTTCTTTTGCAGATTAAAAAAAAAATTTGAGAGTTTTGGCGATTAACAAAGATGGCCGACCAAGAAGCATGCTCCAGGATTGAACAGCGGTCAGTTATCAGGTTTTTGGTTGCTGAAGGGTGCAAACTCTGTATGGTGACATATGTTTCAGCCAAAAAATGTCTGCAAGTGGGCTAAAATGTTTAAAGAAGGACGGAGCAGTGTTGAGGATGAAGACAAGCCTAGGAGGCCTACAGAAGTGAGGTCTCCTGAGGTGATCGAATCAGTCAATGACATCATTCAGTCTGACAGAAGGGTGACAGTGGATGACATTGCAAGGACTTTGAGCTTATCTGTTGGGACAAACGCAGGGGTCATCAGTCAGAAGGAGTCATCTTGCATCATGGCAACGCAAGGCCTCACACAGCAGCCCAAACGGTGCAGACCATCAACGAGCTGGGCTGGGAACTGTTCCCTCTCCCCCTTACAGCCCAGACCTTGCTCCTTCAGACTTTTACCTGTTTGGTCCCTTGAAAGCGTTTACGATTGGCACGAAGTTTAAAAGTGACGATGAAGTCAAAAGTGTTGTGAGAGACTGGCTGAGATATCAGTCCAAAATGTTTTACTCTGAGGGTATATGGAAGCTTGTGCACAGATGGGAAAAGTGTGTGACAGTGCTGGAAGACTACGTTGAAAAAAGAACTAAGCTTCTATCTGTATTAGAAGTCCTTATACCGAAACATTCACCTTATTTATTGAATAATCCTCGTATATGTTTTATATGTATGTATGTTCCAAGGCAGATAAATTATCTCAGTCATCATAATTTATTTTAGCTAAAATACGATTAAAGAAGGTGTCAAAAGTAAATTATTTCCTGAGATAGTATTTATGTATTGAAATGTACTTTTATAGAAAAATATCTAAATGAATGTAACAAAAGCTAATCTAAGAACAATTCTGCAACTGCAGCTAAATATTTGTACACTTTCGTTTTCAGAAATTGAATTTTTCTTTTATATTTCGCGCGCAGAAATAACTCCCAAAATCGGCTTCTGCTTTTTGACGTGCAATTTATCGTTTCTCATTCATTCTTTCATCTAAACTTCCTCGTAATTTTTTCTTCTTTGCTGACAGTTACGTTTTGTCAGTGCCGATTGTGGCATTAACTTAGCAATGTTCAGTATAAAACGTGGCAAAACACTAAAAAGAAAAGCACAATACCGTTTTCATGGCTTTTATTTGAACTCAGACAGCACTGCCCAGCTCTGCTCATTGAGTTGGAGGAATGCACGCAACTTTCTCACTCAGTAAATAGCTCTCGTTTACGTTGCAGATATTTTTTTAATATGCTGTGTGCCTTCAGGACATATGCAATTATCAATATCCACAGATTCTTCTTTGCGAATTTCCACGCATTCTTGGAAAAAGATAAAGGAATGATTTCCCGTTGCTTTCTCCACAGCTTCGAATTAAGAGTTGTCTTATTGTTCTTCTTAGGCTAACACTCGGGGTAAGAGAGCTTAGTCTATCCCGCTCTTTAAGCTCTAGCTAGGGTTGCGTAGAAACAAATATTTCACAGGGGTATTGGCGAAAGTGAACGCAACAGCCTAGTCCGCAATTTAAACTCGCTTCACCTATCCCATGTTCTGCACCGACATATTAACACATCATATAATCCCAACCGATATGTTCGCATGTATATATTTTGTAGTACATTTAAATAATTTATGCCCTTTATTAACTAACTTTATTTCCTGCGAGTTTTTCAATCTGGCTTTTCAATATAATAATAATAATAGGCTGAATCGTAAACTGAATGTACAAATATTCAAAATCTAAACCCCAAACTAAATAATTAATGTTTACAACTCTATTTCTAGATAAATGGTTTATTTGGAAAATTATTAATTTTTGTGAAAACAAAATGATTCTGTCAACACAGATCGTCGCCTGTACTTACTTATAGCTAGATTATTTTCAAAATTTAGCCTTTTCCTTTTGTCTTCTCTTCCCTGTTTCATTTCTATATTAATTCGTCCTTCTGATCCCAGAGAGAGGGAAAATGCCTTACAGAAACTAAGCAACGTATCAATAATTTATAGAATTTATTCAAAATGAAATAAAATACGGACTGGATTACTACGTAATGTTTAATCTCTGAAAGAAAAAAAGAATACAGGCCAATCACTTCACTGACGAAGATACTTGGAATGGCAGATATCTGGTTCATAATTATAAGAGATGGTGTGTTTTATGTTGTGGTTTTGTTTAAGCTATAATTTGGAATAGAGTTTGACTTCTTTCAGAAATTGTACAATGTTATATGGATTAATGTACAGAAAGAACTCTTTTATATTGGCAGTTTGACTTTATTTAGCGGCATATCAAGGTCTATGGGTTATTTAACGCCAAAATCAAAATATTCTCAGCATAGTTTTATGGATTCAACTACAGATAAAATGAATCTTTGTCATTTTACTATAAAATTTATTGTTGATAATTTTTTATATTATAATGTATAGCAAGATTATTTTCAATATTTTGCCTTTTCCTTTTGTCTTGTTTTCCCTACTTCATTTCTATATTAATTTGTCCATCTGATCTCAGAGAAAAGGAAAATGCCTAATAGAAACTAAGTAACGTATCAAGAATTTAGAGAATTTAATGCAAAACAAAATTTGAAATGTATTTTATATTTTCCTAGTGTGTGAGTTTCACTGTTTGCCCATAGCTGTGGCCCTAACAGGTGCTACCACTCCGGGTCAAAGTGAAACTGGCAAAAACAGCAGGTAAGAGCTGGTTCCTTACATACATACGCTACATAACGACTTTATAGTAAACTAGTAATTAAAGGACGCCTATACTTAGAATTAGAAAGAGAGTTGACATTTCTAGGAAATATTGAGAAAAGTGGGTTTGAAGGATTTGACGCACACCGCGCAAAAAGAATGCCAGTGGGACTGAGAAAACTGTGAATAATCAACCTAATGAGCTTGTGTAAATTGACTGGAGAACACGGCATGCGAGGAATTGTGAAAAGGCAAAGTTTAGTAAAATCTATAAAGGAACGCATTGTCTGTAGAGCCATGTTATCAACACTCTGACGGGACATGTCAAGAAGAAGAGACAT
This sequence comes from Acanthosepion esculentum, assembly GCA_964036315.1. Lineage (NCBI taxonomy): Eukaryota > Metazoa > Mollusca > Cephalopoda > Sepiida > Sepiidae > Acanthosepion > Acanthosepion esculentum. The sequence continues at coordinate 40,780,119 of OZ038477.1, forward strand.
TACGCATTAAAGGAGAATCACAGATTATTGTAAATCTATTATTGACATTTTATAAGTAGGAATTGGTCAGTTTAACGAGCAAATATAATTTAATAATGACCTTCAAGTGTTCTTTGTAATCATTTCTCTATATTAGTGTAGTCCTTAATCACTATGTGTAATGTAGGATTACTCAAGTCATATGTGTAGCTACCCCATGGAAATCGAAATAAGAGAAACACGTATTTTGTAAAACAACATTGCTGTCGACTCCTGAATTTCAAATAGACGGGGTCTGGAAAACTATCAATTTCTTAATGAAATTATAGCCGAGGAATCATTATTCAAACTACTATTTGTATGAAATATAAAATAATATCTTTCTAATCACCACGAGTTATTCTCAGCCGAAGCCATTCATTATTTCAACACCAAACCACTTTATTTTATATTCGGAAATTTTCCACCTACCGCATTAATTCCAAGCTAGGCACTTCGACGTGCTATAATGGATAGCAAGCTTGTCTCGTTAGAGCAATTGAGTTCGATTCTCACTGGGTGCCCAATATTATCGGCCTTTTTCCACATCTAAGCTACACTTAGAAAATCATTACTCAACATGGCGTAATGGTTAGCAAGTTTGTTTCGTAAGAACAATTATGATAGAATAGTGAGTTCGCTTCTCACTGGGTGCCCCATGATTACGGTCTTGTGCCGCATCTAAGCTATGCTTAGGAAATCACTATTAGTTCAAAGTACTTCGACTATTTCAAAGGCAAATATAACTCCATATAATGAGAAAATTATTTTATTTTTTAAATTAACTGCAAAATACGAGGCCATAAGTGTGGATCAGTCAATGCGTTACGAAACCGCTTGTACCAGTGTGAGGTGCTTAATTTTACACTCCATTTCATTTTAGTTCATTGACATAATACATGGATAATTTTTCCAATCAAACAGCGCGCTTTTGATACTTATGAGACTAAGAGAAAATAAGCTGAAAAGTTAGATTATTTTTTTTAAAAATGCCGAGTCAGTAACTTTCCTAATTCTCAAATTCGTATTCGAATTACTGACTTTTTTAATGTTCCAAAGAAAGCAACGATTTCAGACAGGAGTTTCATTTGCTCACTCTACATCAAAAGATATACGTCTTGGCCTCAATGATTGTAATGCATGCATTTTGATCACATTTAACTACCGCGATTTGCAGTAGAAATATATAGAAGAGTATAGTAACTCTCCAGAAAAAAAATCAATGAAATATGACGATATTTGATAAAAAAAATAACAGATCAGAAAAAAATCAAGAATGAACGGAAAGGCAATGATTCGTGGCAATTACTCTAGTGATTGGGACAGAAAAACAGGCGATGGAATTTGAGCAGAGTAGAAATATGTGATCAGCAGGAATTGCTTTTTTAAAGACAGAACCGTGAAAAAAATTGAAAATAAAATAAGGCATCGGGATTCTTTAGTGAACAGTTTAAAAGTAAGATAATTTTGCTTCAAATATTTGAGCGGGATCGATCTTCTCTAACAATGTCAGTATCGTACCGAAAGTGTCTACCGTAATTTTCTCTGTTCGAGTGCAACGGCGCTGGGGTTAAGTAATTAGCTTCTATTCACCAATTTAAAGCATTTCTGGCTTCAGCTAAGAGTCTTTGCAACTACAGCCCAGTTTCACAGTGAACTTCTCAGGAACACTGACAATAAAGAAAAATTAGGGGAAAAAGATTATCATGTTTTTTATTACTTTTATTGACCAATCAATTTATTTATAGATACGTATACTTAGCAATTAATATATACATAGATACATACACACACATACAACACAGACACATCATATATATATATATATATATATATATATATATATATATATATACGATAGTACGTAGGAATTAATATAGACATACAGACACACAATATATATATATATATATATATGTGTGTGTGTATGATTGATAGATAGATACATGAATGTATACAGATATAAGTAGTTTAGAATGAGAAGAAATCACCGGAGCCATATCATTGAAATATGCGTGTGATTTTAAACATTCAATTTTATCTTCATCTCATAGTACATGTTAGTGTGCCGGTGTGATTATATATATATATATATATATATATATATATATATATATATATATATATGTGTGTGTGTGTGTGTGTGTGTGTGCGTGTGTGTCTCGCGAGATATATGTCAACAGTTATAACCATATTTATATGTTATATTTATATATATATATATATATATATATATATATATATATATATTTCTGTTATCTGTCTCGCTATCTGTAGATGCATACATATGTATTCATTATCAAAACTTAATCTATATGTTTATTTTTAAGCTTATGCATAGTTCTGCTTTAGGCAGCATCTGTCTCTCTGTTTATCTCTATAAGCCTCCTTTGTCATTATTTAACTCTGTATTATACTATTCCCCCCCACCGTATATATTACACACACACATATATATATATATATATATATATATATATAGTTAAAATGAAATGAGTATTAATTTAAAATTTAAATTATCTGTTCGCTCGCCAGTAGTATAGCATCACACATTTATAATGTTGAAATATAACTGGCATTGTGTAGCAATTTTTAACATGTTTTCGTCGTTAATATCGTTATATATATATATATATATATATATATATATATATATATATATATATATATCACGGAGAGAGATGTGTTTGTGCCTGTTTATATTTATTTATATACGTATGTCTACCTCTGCTGTATGGAGTATGTATACGTAAAAAAATGTGTTAAAATGGAAAATAAATTGTGCATGTCCCTGTCTGCGCACGCGCGTATATTTTTGGCTTCTTCTCAAATGATCTTGTATGTGCCCTTTGAAATTCAATGTCTTTTAGTTACTGATTTTTTTAAAAATCTCCATTCCTTCTTAATTGCCGTTTTAACATTCCTATTCACAGAGGCCAAAGTTTTTTTCTTATTCACATTTTCTGTTGTCAGAGAAGTCGATACTCTCACTTCCTCTCCCTTGCCTTTCAAATCTCAACTATTAATGATCTGATGATAACTGTAACTTTGGCAACAGCAGCCGACCAAACGATCGCTACCGTCTTTTATAAATGACATACTGTGATATTAAAGTCAATTCTCCTGAAATATATGATATTCTATGTATAGAAGAGATGTGTTTAGAACTCGCCTTATCAATGATTGCAGAAATCGCCTCCTAAAAAAAGGGACCCTATAGCATCGCGAAATGGCAAGAATCTATTTGAAACTTAGTGGCACAATCTTTTTCAATTTGATAGTTAAATCAAATAATATTAATTTGTTCCATAATGTATCTGATTGATCTTAGCAAACTTTACATTTTACAAGAGTTACATAAAAATAATAGTTTGTAGCTACCATACATGGAACTGCTTTGACTTGAAACGTGTCTACGCGTTTAGTAGAATGATGTAACCCCTTTCCTACAGACGAATCTGTACTAGTCTCTATCGCTGTTCCCATGACAAATGTTAAAACAGGCTACATTCGTTAGTTCCACCAGTATAAACCTTAAGAGATAGGGCCCGCCATACCACCTACATATGGTCAACTCGTCTTCACTCCTTTCGTATTCAACTAGTCAGAAGGAATTTCTGCTCAGATAGTATCTAATCCTCAGCTGTCACGTTTGGAAACTGACATCGCGAGAATGCTTCTCCGATCACTACAATATTAACCTCTTGACGTCACGGCATATCTGTTATGCACCGTTTATATCTCTGTAATATGCACTTCTTACTCTCCCCACTTTATGCGCTTATACGGGCGGCATTCAGTAAACTTGTAGATCGTATGGTTTTTGGTTTTCTACAGGGCGGAGGGGGGAACAATAGTAGAAAAAATAAATTAGTGAGCTCGATGTTCAGTGATAGGGATATGGCGGAATTTTAAATGCTGATTGCCCATCTAGGCAAAAAAGTTTTCAAGCTGTTTACCAAATGTGGATATATGCCAAACTAAACTATTAAATCTTTTAAATATTGACAGTAGCAACATCCAAATGAGGTAAAAATAAAGTATGCCAATACGTCTAGATTACAAGAAAAATATTTAATATCTATTTCAAAACCATTTCTCCAAATTTGATCTGAAGCTGGATTAAGGTATAGGTAGATATTGTGAACATATGCAGGGTTTGGTCTGAGCTGGTATAAGCTTCTTAAACAATTGGCGTAAAAAAATCCTAATGTGTTGTTCCGCCGATTTTATAAATGTATAAAAACAAAGATTATATGATATCATATGATTATGAATTTTCCTGGATTGGATTATAATATTTATTTAGCCACTCCTCTCTCTTTCTCTCTCTTAAATATATATATATATATATATATATATATATATATATATATGGATATATGGATTGACAGATAGGGGGGAAAATTATTCATGTATAGCGTTTATTCAATTTAATCACATAGGTACATTTACGAGAAGGTGCTGAAAATACTTTTCCACCAGAATCTCTTCGTAAAATCACTATTTTGAAGGTTGGTCATTGCAATTGGATGAATATACATTTTTAACACCATTCAAATATTTTAATGCACACGTACACACACACACACACACACACACACACACACACACACACAAGGGTCATTCAATAAATAAGTTGACTTTTTCGGTATAAGGACTTCTAATAGAGATAGAAGCTTACTCTTTTTTATTTTTTTTTTGTTTTACTTCTTTTTCACATATATTTAATTTCTTTTGCAGATTAAAAAAAACCTTTGAGAGTTTTGGCGATTAACAAAGATGACCGACCATGAAGCATGCTCCAGGATTGAACAGCGGTCAGTTATCAGGTTTTTGGTTGCTGAAGGGTGTAAACCAGTTGAAATTCATAGGAGAATGTCAACTGTGTATGGTGCCACATGTCTACAAGTGGGCTAAATTGTTTAAAGAAGGACGGAGCAGTGTTGGAGATGAAGACAGGCCTGGAAGGCCTACAGAAGTGAGGTCTCCTGAGGTGATCGAATCAGTCAATGACCTCATTCATTCTGACAGAAGGGTGACAGTGGATGACATTGCAAGGAATTTGAGTTTGTCTGTTGGGACGAACGCAGGGGTCATCAGTCAGAAGGAGTCATCTTGCATCATGACATCGCAAGGCCTCACACAGCAGCCCAAACGGTGCAGACCATCAACTACCTGGTCTGGGAACTGCTCCCTCATCCCCCTTACAGCCCAGACGTTGCCCCTTCAGAATTTCACCCTTGAAAGCGTTCACGAGAGGCACGAAGTTTAAAAGTGACGATGAAGTCAAAAGTGTTGTGAGCGACTGGCTGAGACATCAGTCCAAAGATTTTTACGCTGAGGGAATACGGAAGCTTGTGCACAGATGGGGAAAGTGTGTGACAGTTCTGGGAGATTACGTTGCAAAATAAAAACAAAAGTAAGCTTCCATCTGTATTAGAATCCCTTATACCGAAAAATTCACCTTATTGAATCACACTCACACACACACATATATATATATATATATATATATATATATATATATATATATATATATATATATATATATATATATAGATAGATAGATAGATATATATATTCAATATAGAGTATTGTATTGAGCACTCTTTTAAGAATAGTATTTTTTGGTTATTGGAATTTATTCCGTATACACCAATATTATACTTGGGTATATATATATATATATATATATATATATATATATATATACTCAAAGACACGCTGTATCTCGTAATGTTATGAGCTTTACCTTTATCATATATTCCTGTGTTTGTATGTCACCTCTCGTTCGTGTTGAATGTTGTCGCTTGGTTTCAGACCTAAATCTCCGTTAATGTGATATACTAAGTCAAATATTGTTCTCTAGTCATATTCCGTGATCGCTATGTCTTCAGATCTACTCGAACAGGTAAATGCTCTCATATGATACAGCGATCATCCGTAAGTTCCATAAAGACTGTCTGGATTTCTAAAATTGCATCTCTACTTCAAGGATTGTCTACGTTGCTTAACGTAAAGCCATGAAACGCGTATTTCATGGCCGAATAACGGGTTGATCGAACTACCTAACTCCATGAATTAATCCCTTTTACCAACTACTCTTACTTTTTGCCTTGCTTTTAAGAACCATTTTTATAACATTGTCACGATTATTATTGTTATCAACTTTTACTCTTTATCGACCATTTTTTTCTATTGTTGCTCAACAATATAAGCTATTCTTGTCTTATCCTTACTCCGAGGCTAGTTGATTTTCTTTCTTCGCTAGGTCGTCATCAAATGTCATCCTTGACTCACCTCTATCTCTATCTTCCTTCCTGCAATTTTCTTTGGTTACTTTTCTTACTTTCAGCAATGCTAACTCTTTAAAGACCGATTTTCTTGCGATGAAATAACTCGCGAAAGTATCCCTGAAGCTCAACAAATCCAAAACACCTGGTCCTGAAAAAGGCTAAGGTAATCTACCTGGTAATTTGCGATACATCAGTAAGCAAAATAAAGGACAAAACTGATGAAATATAAAATATAAAATCGTCCCTATTACTTTAATGCTTGTATCTCTATTCGAAGAAAATGTCATTTAAAATGTCCTACATATGTTTATAGGAGTCGTTTTATCTTGAATAATAAAAAAGATAATGACTTTGTGTATGGGGAGTTAACGAAGATTAGTTTTTTCACAATATTTAACCATAACTTAAGATCTCCCAACAAAAATGTTTGGGACAATGTATTGCAATTCTGAAATGATGATTATATGTTCAGTAAAATAGGAATTGAAGTTGAATGTAGAGTTTTAACTGCGTTTTCCTTGCCTGGCAAATCGGAAACTATGGTAAACAGCGTGATACCTCGGTTAAAATAAAATAAAAATTCTTCCGGAAAAATTTTTCAGTGGAAAATTCGAACTCGGAGGAATGTGGGACAAAAAAAAATTGAGAAATTCTACCCCTTCGTCACTGACAAATAAACGGCAAATTACACTATTTGGATATTAAACGTAGCCACTACAGATCGTTTCTGTTGTCCTCTTCAATATTACAAAACCGTACATGTGGGGAAAAAACAGTTGGCTTGATTTTGATCAAGAGACGGCGGTTGTTTGACCTATTGCTGTACTGGCCTTAAGATAGCTTTAGAAAATAACTTAGCAGCACAAATGACTTAGTACACAAAAAAGACAGTGGTTGCAAAAAAGAAAACAGGTTGGCTTACATAATCTATTACGTATTATTTTATGACTATGTTGCCTATTGGTATTTCATAAGAAAAGCTTGTGTTTTAACGACTTGTTCTTTCACGATGTAAGAATCTTCACTCACCCCTGTTTCTCGTTGCCTTCTCCACGTCTTTTTCAAATTAGTGTCGTCCTTGTCGAAGAGAAAACCAAACCCATACCTACTGCGATGAAATGACGAATTTGTGCCTTGCGAAAAGGTATTAGTTCAAATGAGAATGCACCATCCTTCGCGGAATGTGAATTCTGCTCAACAATTACCGTGTCCGAGCTGATGAATGCAAAATCAGTCTTTATCTTTCGTTTTCTTAATTGCTGTTCTTTTATTCTTCTATTTCCTTAATAAAGTATTTTCTCATATTCTATGGCAGACAGTAACCCATTGCGTGTTAGTGGATTTATAGCTTTGATTGTGGGGAAATGATTAAGAAGAAATAACCATTACGCAACTCGAAAGTTCACCACTAATTACACACACACACACACATATATATATATATATATATATATATATATATATATATATATATATATATATATATATGACGAAATGGACAAAGTCCGACAATTATTTTGAGACATTTTTTATGTTTATACATTCTTTTTATAGATACAAACATTTAAGTAAATGCTCTGTTTAAAATAAACAGTATTAAACAACATTTACCGGCGTGAATGTCTGAGAAATTTCCATAGAAAATGTTCGTCCTCCAACAGGAATCGAACCTGTATCATATACGGAACCGTCATATAGCCTAACGTGCCTTAACCTATTGGGCCACTGAGGATCGTTCGGTTAGCAAGGTCGATTTTACTCCTTTTAAACTACAAACCTCCATAAAAGCAGTAAAATCGACGAATGTATAAACATAAAATGACTTTATATATATATATATATATATATATATATAAAAGTGAAAATGGAAGTCAACTCTTAGAGGCGACAGTCAGTTTCATGGTAGATGCAATCGTCAGGCCACGAGTGCTGTTATTTTTCTCGGCTATTTATATATACCGGTCAGTGGTGCATTGTAGGTAATCTATTTTGGCGGTTATTTTACCGGAGGTTGTTTATTATTATTATTATTGGATATATGAAATTTCTAGTAATCAGGTAAGAGGGGCTGGAAAATGTGATACTCACAAAGTAAATTGATGGCGGGAGAAGGCTTAGAAGAGATAACAAAAAGACAAAATTTATTACGATTGGTTGTTAGTTTTTGCTTAGGAGCATCTCAAACCCTATGTGTTATTTAATACCGAAATATAAATATTTTGTACGCAATTGTTTTTTTTTATTATTTTAAATATTGGGTTGGTCCATAATTATCAGGCGTTTTTAAATAATATTTATTATGAAAAAAAAGAAACATAACAATTCAACAATAATCATTTTAAATGATTATTCTGGATCGTATGATTATCGACATGCATTTTTATAACCTGAAAATAAAATACTATTTTTATTAAAAAAATAAACAAAACATAATTTTTTATTAACAAATAACTCGCCGACATAAACGCCTGATAACTATGCCCCAACCCAATAATGATGATTTAGTGATATAAATCATATGATGTATTACATAGATGAGGAGGAGAAGATATGGATTCATAACTTCCCAAAGTGTATTTGCTCGTAAGTTAATATAGCGAAACCAACTCGTCTCTCCGATTCACAATTCAGAACCATTATCCATTGCACCACCCATAAATACTAGCACCATATATTCCCAAGCGGTCACCCATCAAATTTCTCAGCAGGCTTGACGTTACTTAACTTCAGTAATCGCACGAGAACCGGTGTTGCAAGCCAAAATTTATTAAGAGCTGCGAATGATAGGAAGTTCTGAAGCGCTATAAAGGCAAACATACTGAAATGACACTGTACATAGACGTTGAACAGGTCAGGACGTTTTTTTTGTTTTTTTTAACTTCCGTGTACCGTAAAACTATTTTATTTATTGTAAATTAGGTGAAACGCTTTTTATAAAACAGAACCAAAAGTAAATCTGACTAAACGTCGAATCATCGTACCCTAATTATTTAATCTAACAAAAGTGAAATGTGCCCGGTCTATTTGGGTTTAGGTTGTCAGGTAAAATTTGCCAGGAAAATCACGCAAAGCGTGCAGATTTGTTATTTTCTACCTGTCCACAGCTTTTAAACTTCCTGGATTTTGTTGTAATGCATTTAAATAATTTGGTAATGTTGAACAAAGGATTGAATATCTGACGTCGACATTCAAAGGCGCATTTGAATATCAAAAAATTCTTAAAACTTAGGCGAAGTATTAAGAAAGTAAAAACTCCTCGAATACGACCAAACTATATGGCAGTGAATGCTGGGCAATTTCCTTCCAGATGAAGAAGAGAATTGTCGCAACAGAAATGTAGTCCTATAGAAGGTTGTTGAGAATACCATGGACGGAACATGCGACAACGACGAATTTTTAAAGAAAATAATAAAAAAAAGTACACTTAAATTTAGAATAAGAATGAATCAATTTCGCAGACACGTAGTAAAGGAAAGGATGCTTTGAGGATTTGACACTCACAGGATATATTGAATGCAAGAGGAACAAAAGAAAGGAGCGAACTACCAACCTAACGATTTGTAACAATGGCTGGTAAAACAGGAATTAGGAGAAGTAAAAAAACGAAACACTTTCCCTCAGAACTATAAAAGATAGGAAAGGGCACAATACATACATATTGAATAAGCCTTCAGTCATGTTAGTTCGCTGATTTAAGATTTTAAATGTTAATGTGATGCTGACTGTATTGGTATAACTAATTAAAGGTTGGATGTTAATATGTATCAGTATGTGCCAGCTAGAGGCTGTATAACATTCACCCACGCTTTTCAATTCATACGGATCTGTGATAGATGAACAATAATATCTAATCAATATTGTATCTCGTCATTCGCCAAATTGTTTTTTCTCAGATGTCAGCCAAGCACATTCTGATTACTATTTCAAAGTAATCTAGTCCCAGCATGTTAAATCATAGCAAACTTTACTCTCTAAGCAGAAGAAATGGATCCTGCATGTCATGAATAATTTTCTGTGAGTCGCTGGTTTTGGAGATAATTTTTATCACCGCTTGATTTAAGCCATTGTGAAGACATTTCAGTTTTGTCCTCGACGGTTCTCTGATAAGCGAAGAGCGATAACTGGTTATATTCTGTGTGTTTTGTCTTTAATTATTACGTCCCAGTCAAGGCAATAAAATCACTAAGACGCAAGAAATTACAGAGTGTTATAAAATATGAGAATATAAGCAATTAAGCAGAGAGGACAATAAAAGAACAATAAGTAAAAGGCAGAAGAGAGTTCCACAAGCGAGAAGAACTATAGAAGAAATTGTTGGCATAGAACATATGGTTACATCTAGCCATGACAACTGTGAATTCGTGAAATCCTGCTGCCAATCGAGTACTGCGCTTAAATTCAGAATGTTTAGGTACCATAGAACAAAATTCATCAGAACAATCACCATAAAATATTTATAGAAAGAGCACAGAAAGCGTTCGAAGACGAGGACGTGTCTTCTCATTGTATTTATTCAAATTATACAGCGAGGCAATTTTGAGAGAATTATAAGTCCTACCATGATTCATCATCGGCAACCACAATCTTAACAATATAAGATATGTAGATGATAGTACTGATAGCAGTCATGAAAAGGAAACTCTAGAAGCTACTACAGACGTCAGCGAAGGAAATCGAGAAGAAAGGACTAAACCTAAACTACTAGAAGACAGAATATATAATTATCAGCGAGTCCAAAGGTGAGTCCAAAATGCAAATTACAGGTCGGTGATATTAAAATCAAGCCGGTACAAAAATATAAATACCTGAGAATTGTTCTAACAGAAGACGGAAAGTGCGACACTGAGATCGTATGGGGATGGCTAAAGATGCATTCTAAAAGCTAAGCAGAGTAATAAGCGAAAAATTAGAAACAAAGAAATGAGTACTAAACTGCTACGTCATATCTGTTCTCCTAATGGCGGCAAATTCTGGACAATCTCCTCAAAGATGAAGAAGAGAATTGAATCAACAGAAATGTTGTTCTCCAAACAAATGCTGAGGATACTATGGGCTGAACTTGTGAGCAACAACAAGTTTTTGGAGAGAATTAAAACAAAGAGTAACTGTTATACTTGATATTAGAAAGAATCAGTTGAAATATCTGAAGCATATAATGAAGATGGAGGGTATGGACAATCCGATACTCACAATAAAGGTGGAGGGAAAGGGGGTCAGAGGAAACCTATGTTACGGCGGTTGGAAACGTGACTAAATGTCAGAATCAAAATATTGCAGATTCTTCATTTGATTTTTATCAAGAAACTCTACAAATATATCCAGTGCATCGGGCCAGATATTTCCGTAATATTTAACGTAGGACGATTGGCAGACTTATAAATATATATGATAGATTCTGGCAACAAAGCACCAGGGAGTGAAACAATTTTCGTAGTTGCTGATCTAGCAACTGATTCAATATACTTTTTCCACTTCCTGTCAGAGAAATTCTTTAGTCCGAGAAGTCGCAATGAATCGATCTCCTTGAGGTTACCATCAGCCATATGGATAGAAAATGAAAATGGTTCTCTCAAACGATTAAAAGACGGTTGTTTTGTTCTGGAGGCGTTAAAATGAACAAGTCACTCCTTTTTTCATTTAAGTAATTAATTGCTTGATCAGCCATTATTTGTTACTGTCGTTATAGTGGGTAAACGTGTTCGCGTAGACATTTACTTTTAACAAAGAAATGATTGCTCAACCACTATGTAATATCAATTGTCCTATATGGCAGTAGATGCTGAAGTATTTCCTTGTGCATGAAGAAAATTCTTGAGCCAAATGAAATGTGGTTTTACAGAAAACTGCTGGAAATAACAAAGGTTGAGCGTGTAAGCAAAGAAGAAATTTCAACAAAAATAAAAACAAAGGGTCACTTAAAATTAGAATCAGTAAGAGCCTGCTGAAATTTCTGATACGTATAATAAAAGAAAGAAAGCTTGGAAATGTGTATATCCACAAGACACTTATCGAGCATAACTGGAACAGAGAGAAACGAATATTCTATGTAAATGTATAGCAGGACGAAGAATAGAAGTGATTGCAAACAGACAAAACATTGCTAAAAGCTAGAAAGGGCAGGATATTGTGGAGAGCTATGATCACCCACTTATTGAAGAGACAATGCACTTAAAAGAATATTAATCACCTCAAAAATGGAAATGTGATAATTTTTATTTTTAATCATTTAATCATCTGGAACCTTTGGTTTCAAATTTAACTATTCGCTTAAATAGCATATTTGGGATCCCTCCCCATAGATCAATGATAAGAATATTCGGAACTAAATATTTTCTAAGGTCTACTAATCTATATCATAAACTTTTGAAAAGTTGTTATATTCATGTGGATAAATGCTCCGGTGTCTGCTTTTACAAGGTACAGATTGTCTAGGCTGAATTTCAAGAGATTGCATTGTTTTCCTACAAGACGATCAATTAAAATATTTCTTGTTAGTTTATCATTTTTGGCACTGGTGGACGTGGAACGTTTGTCTCATGAAGATATGTTATTACTAGGGGCTTCTCCGCATTTGGCTTTTCAGAATTGCCCTTTTTTTCCTAAAATGCATGGACTGAAATATGGTACCTATCTCTAGCGTGCTCAGCTTAGACTTGTTCGGACACCATTTTTAATGCAACAGCGATAAAGTGTGCGCAGGCGTATGTGTTGTGCGAAATACTATTTTCACTAGAGCTTTCTTCGAATAACATGCATTTCTATCTTTATTTCTTGTCTCTATAAACATGTCGGAAATATATTTATCCTTCTCGAATTTTCTATGCGTACAAAGACAAACAGGAATAGATAATTTGATTTGAGTTATATTTATGTGCAGAAAAGTTTTTTTGCGAAAGAGCTTGAGACTAAAGTAAGCACGAAAAAAAATAAAGGGTGTGTGAGAGTAACAAAAAAATGAAGCAAGAATGTGAAAAGAATGGAATAGAGAAAATCAATATGGTAGCTTTTAGAGTAGAAGGCAGACTGGGTGAAAATGCATCTACAAACAAGGAAAAGAATTATCATTGTAGTAAAACAAAAACATTCTAATGAAAGTTAAAGAATGACACCCAGAAACATGAACGGAAGAAACAAGAATGAAAAAAGGAACTAAGAAAGGAAAGAAAGACTACTAAACAAAAAGAACCAAAGAATATAACAAATTAAACAGGATATAAATAATGATACATTCACAGAAAGAAGAAATAAATAAGACAAAAAAATCAAAGGGGAGAAAGAGATGAAAGAACGGAAATAAAGAGGAGTTATTTTAAAATAATGGTGTGTACAAGGAATAAATATTTTTAGAGTAAAGAAATAGACATGTGCTGATCATCGGAAGGTAACATTTCTAAGCCCAATTCAAAGATCAAAAATGAAGGTAAACAGCAAAGAAATCGGCCTAGAGTAAAGAACGAAATACCTTTCTTGTGGGGAATATTAAAGGGGAGGAATAACGGGAATGCAATATTAATAAACAGGAGCTGTCTACATTCTCAAATGTTCTAAAATTGAACTAAACAAATAAAGGAAGCGAACGAAAGAAAGGGCGGAAACAAGGAAGAAAAAAAATAAATGTTGTGATGGAACGAAAGAAATAAAGAAAAACAAAATAAATAAAGAAAAATAACGGAAGTTTTCGAGGCGAAAGGCTATTTACTGATATGATAACAATGAAAGGCGGAAGTTAATCAACAGATGTAAAATAAAAAAAAAGAAATAAACCAGAAAAGAAAGAGAAAATAATTCGGAAGGAGGCAAGAAAAGAAAGTATTAAGAAAACATTAAAAAATAAAAAATATATATTATCAAAAATAAATAAATAAATAAATAAGCAAAGAAAAAAGACAAAAGAAATAAGGAACGAAAGTAACTGAAAGAATAGGTAAGAAAATAAAGACATGAGAAAAATAGTAAAAAATCAAGAATATATTTGCGATGAGAGAATAAAAGGAAAGAAAGTAAGAAGGAAGCATTGAAGTAAAAAGAAGAATAAATATACTATGAGGAAGTAAATAAAACGAAAGAAAGAAGGAAGGGATGTAGTAAAAGAATATAAAGTTACCATGAGAAAATAAATAGAACGAAAAAAGAAACAAAGAAGGAAAACAATAAAAAAGAAACAAAACTAAACAGAAATAAAAAATATCTAGATAAAATAAAAAAAAATGAAAGAAAAACCAATAATACAACAAGGAAAACCATAAAAAACAAGACTAAGCATATGCGAAAATAAATTGAACGAAAACAAGACAGAAACAAACATACAATCGAGCAAGCAAAACAATAATAACAAAAACTAACAAATATAAACATTCTATGAGAAAATATATAGAAACAAAGGAAAATAACTCAGGAAAAAGAAAGAGAAATATAGGAAAAATCGAAGGAAGTGACGAAGTGGAATTAAAGAGAAGAGAGCAAAAAGAATCCAGGAAAGCAGGAAAGAAAATCAAGTAGTTTAATAGAAGATATAAAAAAAACAAATTATGGAGTATAATTGAAAGAAAAGATGCTAATGTATTAATATAGAAATGGAAAAAGAAAGAAAGAAAGAAAGAGTCTATCAATTTGAATGGAGGCTGGAATGAATTGCGAGTGATAATATGAAGGCTTGTCGATGACCAACCAGCCGAAGCTGTTAATTTTCCTGCTTGATGTATCTGCATCCCGCTCTCCACAGTGCATTTCTTTGTTCTGCCGCATTGATTGTTATTTAATGCTTATTATTAAATCGATACCCTTCACTGATCACTTCTTTGTCGGCAAGAATAAAGAAACAATGAATGGAATGCGCACATCAATGAGCTAGATACCCAATTATTATCGAAGACCAAAGATTCCTCACGGCCATTTCTTTTCTACTTCTGAATACGCCGGCATCTCTATGTGTGTATGAGAATTCGATACACAACAAAGTCTGTTTTCAACGGGTATACGCTTATAATTGTTTCAGTATGAGCATATGTCATTATGTAATATTCTTCATAGTTCTTTATTTGATAACAGCTTCTTCGAAGAAGATTATGATGTCGATTGATTTACCAATATGTATAAAATAATTACAAGGATTAAATATACTTTTCGATATATGCTATATAAGCTTTATAATTTTAGATACCTACACACAGCAAAGTGTAGCCTTATACATATGTAAGGCTATTCGTACGTGTATGCATGTGTGTAGCACTTTCGGGGCGCTTTTCGCATACAGGCGATGTGACAATTACATAAAATATAACGTGGAGACGGGTAGTGAGTTATTTGTAACAACACAGAAAATGCCATTAGTGAAGAGGTTTCAGTGCTTGGTGAAGGTATTGTGTTTGTAATGCTTGCATACAGCCATTAAATGGATCCTTACATAACTTAATAGAGCTCTTTGGTGGAAACACACTAGAGATCCTGCTTGAGGTAACTAGAAAGCAGCGTCATTGTCACGTACGGTTTTGAATTCACAGTTTTTCTTCATCTAGACCGGTTGCCAACGACGGCTGTCCTGCTATTTAATCCAAAGTGAGTGTAAAGAGAAACGGTGCATTCAGACCTTTCCCCGTCAGTATTAGCACGTAAGTGAATGAAACGCGTTTTACGGTAATTCTAATACGGCTCTCTGATTTCTCATTCCTAGACGCAATCCATTACACCACCCGCTCATTCCATTTTGTGGTTATTTCGTATTGATGTCATTGGACACGTCAGAATAGATTTGTTTGTAGCTTTCTCCCTGTGGGGCTCAGTTCGCATTAATTATTTTGTAAAGTAAAAAAATAAATATTCACCAATACACTGAGTGTAGTACCTACATTTTGCATGCAGTAATCCAACAGAAATTGTTGCAGTTAATAGAGTCAGAAAATAAACAACCCGATATCAGCCCAGTACACGAGAAATGACATGAATGACTGAGATATTTTTTACAGCTTTTATCTTTTGCCGATTATTTACAGCTATAAAATATTTTCTAGATTTTAATAATCGTTTTTGAGATAGCAATTTACTCATACTAACATCGTACTAATTAATGTACACCTGGGGGAGAGGTTGATTCTACCATTCCGAGAGGTATTTGCGCGTAAATGAATATAATTAACCCAACAGGACTTGGAACTCTGCTCCCCGAGCTACAATTCCGGGTCCTTATCCATTACATCACCAGCACATGCAAGCCTACAATAGAAATGACATGAAAAACGCATAACGCTACATGAAATTAATAAGAATTATATTTTGATTCTGTATGCAAATTAATTACTATTTAACGCTTCTCTGCAAAATGTTGCTACCCAACCATCAGTTCTGTTGGAAACAAAAAATGTGTGTTTGTGCAAATATCATTTAAAAACGTGTATTTTAGAAATTGTTACTTAACGAAGGGCAATTAAAAATCTTTTTCCTAAAAATGGGCATTGATAACAGTATTACTCAAAAACAGACATTTAACAAATATTACTTAAAAAAAAAGCTTTTGAAAAAAATTATTTCTTAAAAACGGATATTTATAAATATTGCTTAAAAATAGGCATTTTAAAAGAATATATTACTTAAAAACGGGTATTTAAAAAATTATTACTTAAAATGGGCATTTCAAAACATTATTACTTAAAAGGGGGGCATTTTAAAAAGTATTACTTAAAAATGGCCATTATTAAAAAGATATATTTACATAGTATATACAAATATTTAGCCATTGCAGAGACCATACTTATATTTTTAAAAAGTATAGGAGATCCTTTAAAGAATATTCCTCCCCATAAAGTGGAAAAATCGAAAAAAAAAAATGAAATATCTTTAGCAATATTGTTAAAGATACTGTTTCTCATGTTTCGGGTGAGAAGACAAAATTAACAAATATGATTTCGAAATATCCCAACGAGAGATATTAATTCATAATTTTTATGTAATTGAAATATTTTTTTGACTTTAATGCCTTGTAGTAGCTTAAGGCTTGACTTAAAGCAGTTTTATAGAAGAAAAGAGAAATACAGGTACAATTCCTATTTAATTGTATTTCTATCTCCCAGCCGTTTGACATTAATTTAATTTTTCAAAACCAGGATGTTTACACAAAACATGCACCAAGGGAAAATAACGGTTATACTAATAAGAAATAGTATCCTATTATATATATATATATATATATATATATATATATATATATATATATATATATATATATATAATAGGAAAGAACAAGGAGATTTATAAATCAGAGTTAGGAGCATTTATTTTTTTATTTTTAATAACAGTGCTCGATGAAAAACAGTAGAGCATGATATCATAATTATTATATATTTTTTAAGTTGAATTTATATGATGGAATTTAAATCGAAGCTTTAGTTTTGAAACATGAGAATTTCGAAGCTGAGATTATTATATATTAAAAACAAAACAATTATATATATATATATATATATATATATATATATATATATATATATATATATATATACAGAAATATAGTCTTAAAGTGTGCTATATTTATGGGGTAAAGTGCTCAATATCAGAGATAGAGCGTGTGTAAATATAAAAGTGGACATGGAAGTCAGCACTTAGAGGCGACAGTCTGTTTCATGCTAGTGCAATCGTCAGGCGATTGCACTAGCATGAAACAGACTGTCGCCTCTAAGTGCTGACTTCCATGTCCACTTTTATATTTATATATATATATATATATATATATATATATATATATATATATATATATATATATATATATAAGCATTACTCTTCAAGTATGGATTCAGTTCCACGAGCATTCTCAAGGTATTCTCTTTTCTTGAAAATATCACATTCGAATGGAATATATTTTCATTACATTTTATTCTTTGCACTTTCAATGGAACTCGCTAAAAATTAAAGATACTAAAAAATAAATGATATGGACATAGACATATATATTTCCCTGTATTGTAAATATGCAAATACAGCATCATATACACACACACACATTATATATATATATATATATATATATATATATATATATATATATATATATATATATATATTACAATCAATGAAACCCAAACAAATTACCCATACATATGGCCATTTCATTGTTCGGAAGAAAATTCTCTTGATTTGTCAATGCAAATACATTTGCTGCAAAACGGTTGTTTTTTTTATATATATATTCCTTTAACAAATGTA
Organism: Acanthosepion esculentum; assembly: GCA_964036315.1. Classification (NCBI taxonomy): domain Eukaryota; kingdom Metazoa; phylum Mollusca; class Cephalopoda; order Sepiida; family Sepiidae; genus Acanthosepion; species Acanthosepion esculentum. The sequence goes on from OZ038477.1 coordinate 40,798,628, forward strand.
TTTGCATTGCCAAATCAATGGAATTTTTTTCCGAGGAACGAAATGGCCATCTGTATGAGGTAATTTGTTTGGATTTCATTGATTGTAATTCACTTAGATGCTCTTTAATAAAAATTATATTGAGGTCTCTTTTGTGGATAAGTTTTAATATTTTATATATTTAGGATCTACTTGGATTACTTAACCACGGAACTTTTTTTACTTATACATATATATGAAAGAGACAGGTTGGGAAAGTAGAGATATATGGTGTGTATTCGAAATACAAAAAACAAACACGCTATTGAAGTGTTTCCACACTAGAATTAAATTCTGAATACTAATAATTATAATTGACAAATAAAAATTGGCTGATATCATTCCCTCTGTTTATTACCTCAAGTAAAAAACAAAAAACTTAAATGAAGCAAAAATTAATGTAGCAATATAACCTTTGTTTTGTTTTGTTTTTTTGCTTTTCAAATAGTTGAAGAAACAGCCTTATATGTCTTTCTGGGTATTCATAAAACACCAATTCAACCGCTTAGAAGGAATACACAATTATTCCTCTTTGGAATCACACGAGATGTTAGTACCCCTCTTGAATTCCGTGCCGAACAGTAAACCACGCCTCATTCGAACCCCCAAAAGCACAAAACACTGAAACGAGCACAAGCACAATTCTAACAATAGCTATAATCATAAAGAACGTTTAGAATAGAATCAATGCCTTTCTTAAACATGCTATACAAATGATAAATTACAAGCTCTGTATCTATCCATTAAAACAGGATTCCTAGGGGACGTCAAGATGGAGACAGGCACGTCGTCCATCAACGCGTGACCCAGATCAAATGCATCCTCCTCTGTTTCCTTGTCAAGTTAGCCATTCCAGAGACCATTTCAACGATCATTTTACAGGTAAAGGAAAGCCGATGTATATGTTACCTATTTATTATTAAAGATAGGATATCGAAGCCTCTTTGGATATGATAGCAGAATGGTCTCGACCTCGCTTCTGTAATCCTCTATAGGATGTCACTTTCTTCCCTCAAGCTGCTTGCACTTGTTTTGGAAACCTTTTGGGCATAAGAATCAGGCGTTCTAAAAGAAAATGCGTATTGCATAAATAGAAAAGATGTAGGATGATTTCGAGGCTAAAGACAAGCAATTCATCTTCATAAAGAAATCGATGTACATGACGAAGTAGTTCCTAACGGAATTTTTTTTCATCCATCAGTAATTATGTTTTTTCCTATTTCTGTAGTGTAAACATATCAAAAATACAGCAGCACACAGTGTATAATGCAATAAGTTTAAAAAACACCACTTAACTAAATAAACCTTTAAATCTACATTATTCATTTAATATATATATATATATATATATATATATATATATATATGTGTGTGTGTGTGTGTGTGTGTGTGTGTGAGCACGCGCGCTAAAAGGTGTTCGTACTTACGTCCATTATGTAAATTAAATCTACTGGACCAATTTCGATCACAAGAGATAGGTTTGGACATAGATTAGGTTTTAGGCTATTAAAATACCAGGGAATGGGCTATGTTGCACCCCTAAGGGGTAAAATGGGTCCTATATGAATTTTTTTAAAATTTAATTATTTTGAAAAATACCATTAATAATGGCTGCAGAGATTCCAAAAGTATAACTATTGAACACGGTTTCGTTTAGAAAGTTGCAATGGTTCACCCACTAGGTGACAAGAATGGAGTATGTATGTAGTAAAAGAACTTTCACATTGATTAAATTTGAAGAGAATCATTAATAAAATTTGTGAATCAAAAAACCTTTGAGTTAGGCTTATAAATTGTCCAAAAGGGCAGAGAATAGATTCTGTAATAGTCAACTGGAGTCAACAATTTTAAACTTGTATTTGAGCTGACCTCTGTATTGCACAATATTGTGCAATACTTTTAACATTACATATAAAAACATGATCAGACCTTAGCCCTTGCATTAATTAGAATTAATAATTTGTTGGTAACACATGTGTTATAAATTAGTGGAAATAATTTTTAGTGATTTATTTATGGTAAACCATATTATTAGTAATATTAAGTGAGCAAAATACTTATGGAGTGAGCTAATATGCCTACGAATAAAAATCCACATGCGGAAGAAAATTTGTTGCCATTGGGAAAGAGATGCAAAGCTGAGTTGAAACAGAAGAATAAAAGCAGTTGAAGCTCAACGATAAAACGATAGTGGAACAAATAAGACAAAATCAAGATCAGAGATGGTAAGAGCTTCAAGAAACAAGGGTAAGAATTGGAAGACTCATGCTAAATCGACCTGAATTTCGAAGAGCTCAAAATTTGGAACAGAAGAGGCTTAGAAATGAAAAAGAAAGACAAAATGAAACTGAAGAAAGATCTCACAGTCAGACACAGAGGAGGGTAAGAATTCCACATGAAGACAAAAATGAATCTGAAGTACGGAGATTTCACAGGTTGGAGAGATGACGTCAAGAAAACATCTGGGGGACAAATACGAAACTGAAGTGCAAAGATCTGAAAGACTTTCTCTTGACCTGCCAAGAATTTCCTAATCATCTAACAGACAATTTTTCCAATAGCACTCGTCCGCTATAAATTATGATCCAACGACTGATTATGCAACTTAGATTGGTGCAATGACAAAATTTTGTACCTTCTGTGGTGCAGAAAATGAACGTCTTTGTATGTGCGGCACAGGTGGTAAGGTTAATTTGAAGCTTCAGAACCGCTGAGGGAAGATTTTTTAAAATTCAGAACTATAATATTGCATCTTATATGTTTTCTTTTGGTGCTAAAAGTATTCGTGAGATGGGATGTATCCCTACGTTTAAAGTTCAAGGAAATTAATGCTGAACTTCTCCATCGACAAAAGTCACGGAACAGACATGACCAAACTACAAGGGATTCCAAGTTACAAATGATTAAGTTAATGGAAATTATTACAGCAGGTGAAGTTTAAGGTGATGTAAGATGATCCATATATAAATTCGTCCACAACTTAATATGGTTGATGGTGAATATCTACACAAGTCTGATTGAATATATATATATATATATATATATATATATATATATATATATATATATATATATATATATATACAGAACTGCCAGATACTACAAAAACCAAACAGCTTTATGATTCTTTAAAACTCAAATCTTCCATGGCCCAGGTAGTAAGAGGTATAGATATTATCCCTGTATGGTTGATAACAAGTGCACCGAGATTTGTCCTAAAAGTTTCTAAAAAAGAAACACAAATGAGAGAAGATGGTTATCCTTCTTATAGAAAAAGAAAGTCAAATGATGGCGGATTTGAGGTAGTAAGAGAATGAGAACAAAATCCAATTGTAATTGACAGCATAAGGATAGTTCCATACAGTCCGCTACTCTTGAAGACCTTTGATGCTTACGTTAATGTTGAGCTCTATAACTCAGTAGAATCAATTAAATATATCTGCAAATATATCAACAAAAGGTCAGATTCAGCAATGTTTGCTTTACAATAAACTATGCTAGCGAGAATAGGTAAATACAAACATTAAAACTAAAAGATGAAGTAAGCAAACACCATCAAGTTCGTTACATTGACAGGAATAGAGCAATGTGGAGGATACACAGACGTCCCATTCATTAGTGATATCCCACAGTTCAGTCAAGAGAGACTGCACTTAGAGATTTCTTCCATCTGTATGCAAGAGATTCCTTTACTAACACAATCTTTTATCATCAGCTTCCATCATATTCCACCTGGCAAAACGGTAGCTTGACGAGACTGAAAATGGTGAACCATTTGATGGAATTTCAGGTATCAAATTTGATAGGGTACTTGGAAGGTTGTATAAGGTAAATCCTAATCAACGAGAATGTTTCTTCTCAGTATGTTGTAGCATGATGTCAAACGTCCTAGCTCATTTGAAGATATCTGTACAGTCGATGGAACAGCGTGCTCAATATGTACAGAAGCTTACTTCAAACGTGGTCTATTAGAAGATGATGCACAACGGGATACTACTTTAACAGACTCATCTGTATCTCAGTGCAAGAAATCTTAGAGCTAGTTTTCTATCCTAATTAAATGTTTTGAAATAGATGACCCACTAGTGTTTTGGATAAAAACAAGGACAACATAGTTGAAGATTACAAACAACAGTGACAAGTGCAGTTAGCAGATATTGCGGTTAAATACAATGATATCAGTCAGTCAGTTATGTGCCATGCGTGATACACGCTTAGGCGATCATTTATCTTTCGATACATGACTGACGACAGTAGGTTGCCATTTCTTTCTGTGGTAGACCAGTTGTCATCCAAGTATATAGAACCCGGTCTGTCCTGCTATTAATCATAACTGGGGGGGAGAAGAAGAGGATTCATAACTTTCCTAAGTGTATTAGCACGTAAGTGAATGCAACGGATTTGACTGGAATTCGAACTCGGACATATATGGACTTTCCTATTAGAAAACTTAAAGTTAACTAGATATTTCCTTTTTAATGGTAAAATACACTAAGTACAGCGATAAGTATGCAGTATAAGTATATAAGCATGATTATTCAGCGATAAGAAAAAGAAGAGAGGAAGTCTGATTAAACTAAAGAGAGGGAAAAAGCCGTTTACGATATGCGCAGGTCGTTCAACACACTCTAAAACTCACCCAGAAGGATTTGGAGAAACAAGACACTTATCACTCAGTCAGTTATGTGCCAAGTGTGATACGTGCTTAAGCAATCATGCATCTTTCGATACATGACTGATGAGGTAGAATAGTTAACTATTACCAGCAATACTTTTTTGAAACAAATTATTACCAGCAATAAAATTTGGAAGGAAAAATATTACCAGAAACAGATTTTTGACAAAACAAAATATTATCAGCAATAAAAAATGTCGGCATTAAATAACCCATTGAGGTTGATATGCCATAAAACAAAATAAACCAAACCAAACCAATTTTGGAGTTAATAATCGAAGTTTTTCGAAATATCAATGCTCATTATCAAAATGGTAAATGGTTGTTTGAGAGAGCCATTCTCGCACCCAAAAATACCACAGTCAATTTTATTAATTTTGAACATTTGAAAACTGTCACTCCTTAAATATGTTGATACTGTTATTAACCAGTTAAATGCAATCAATTATCATACAGAATTCTTTAATTCTCTTGAGTTATCTAGCTCTCCAATAATGCTACTACGAAATCTCGACCCTCCAAAACTCCAGATTTAGAGCGAAAAAAATGATGCCTTACTTTACTAACGCAAAATATCTTTCTGGTTGTGGGAGGGAGAGGAGAAGAGGTCTGTATAACAAAAATTCACTTG
>OZ038477.1:40808951-40848951 GCA_964036315.1 Acanthosepion esculentum
AATGATTAAATGTGAAACATTATATCTACCGACAGACGACAGGCGCATGTTCAGCCATCTCATGTATCAGCAGCCAAACCTTTTTTGCGAGATCGACCTGCGTGAAAAAATATGCATGTACAACGACGGTTCTCTCTTGCTTTCTTCATCTGCAGGAAGCCGTAAGGACAATACATGTATAAATTTAATCTCTGGTTGACTTCTTAGTCCTCAGTGAATTACACAACAAAAGAAAATATAACTCCTCAAAAAGACATAATACTACAAGAATCTCTCCCACCGGTACTCGCTAGACAGAACAACTGTATCTTGCACATATACATCTCACTGAATAATTTCACATATATGCAATCGGAGATCGTGCTATAGTAGACGCCCAAGGGAGTAATTATCCAGCACAAACGTGGAATGGATAACATTTTACTAGTGAGAGGGCAATAACGTGAACTTTTCTCCGGTTAATGTCTACCTTAATAGGAAATATTACTTGGGGTAAGAACGAGACTTTGTATTAGATAGGAAATTTTACCGGTATGAACCAAGGAACTAATTTCGACACAGCCTCAGACTTATTTCTGCTTCTCTTCTTAAGAGCTAAGCTTTGGATTACAGGAACATTCTGAAGCAAACATCCTTGTAAATTCCTTAAAACACATTCATTCTAATACAATATATTCTAAAATTTCAATTTACATGCATATCAAATTTCATGAAAATTCAAGGCTTACGGCTATATCAAGTTGAAACAGACTTCCCGTAATATAACTGAAGTTAAGCAACGTCAAAACTGATCATTACTTAGATGGGCGCCCGCTTGGGGATACGAGGTTGTGTAAGCTTGAAATGTACGGGTGGTATAATAGAATAGGAAAACGGAGAGCCGTTTTCGAATTCAACTCGTGTCGTTATATTCAACTACGCGAAAATGCCCTTGGGATAGGCGTGAGTCCATTTCCTTTCCTCTATATTTGAGTTAATTAATAGAACGTCTATCAGTAAATCTTGATTAGTTCAAAAATTTTCTTACAATCTAATATATTTGCTGGATTCAAGAACAAAAAGATACTGCAAAAGCCGTAAAAACGAATCATGAAATCAAACCATGTAAAGTCAAGAAACATCGCACGCACCGAAGAAACACCACAGATAAAGAAATGTATGTAAACGCAACACATAATGATTCATTTCGTCTACATTGAAATGATTTTATACAGTATTCACATTCACGACTAATGCCTATATTTTCATTGTCATTAACACAATTGGCCATTGTTATGTGCAGCCTTATTTAGAGTTCGGTCAATCAGGCTAACCGTCAGATAATTTTGTACTAAATCCTACGGTGCAATACTGTTCACCTTCCGGTGTCCCTGTCTAGTGATATCTTTGTAATATTGCTCAGCTATTGTCCGAGCTGTTGGCACTGAGTTCGTACAAGTTCTAACTTGTACAGTGGTTTGATCAAGATTACTACTCAAATATTTCTGAACCATCGCTTTAATCTACTGACATACATTTTCCAGTGTAGACATTAACACTAATGTAAATAATGCAAACATTAATAAATACTCATCCCACAAATTCAGACAGAAATTACGTTGTAGAGTTGTATGTTAGCGTCGTGTTGACTATCAGGAAGAAAGGTCGAATGTCATTTTGAAATATTTATCTATGTTTCGAACGTTGATTCGAGAGAGGGCAATCATACAGTTTTCTTGGCTCTTTTTATCAGATATCTGGATAGAATATCTCCATCCCTTGATTTTGTAATGGAAAAATAGACGATGAGTGGACATATAGGCAGACCTCTCTCGTATAACTTTCCAGAACAGGCCATAGCAGATTCAATGCCGTCACTAATATAGCAGATCAATGTCATTATAGATATACTTGAATAAAGTCCATTCACACCGAAAATTAACGAAAGATGATTAAATCTGGATTCCTTCCTCTTATTCTTTACTCGTTTATTTCATCGTTTTTTTTTAACACACACCTATTTACATACCAAGTTACATACACCCGCAGATGCATACATACAAAATATCATATTTATTTTCATTGTAAAGACATGCAGGAAAAGTGAACAATTCTTCCCAGTATCGCTCCAGTAAGTCCCTGAATTCTCATGCTATCCTCTAACTCATGGTACCTCTACGATCCAGATCAGGCCGAAAATGGTGTACTGTAGTTATATTTGGGTGGAGGCTATCCGTACCTCACTTTCCAGTCATAATATTTCAAAAGCGTCTCTGAATCCTTGTGGGTAATGAATTATTTTCTACCCTCCAAACTCTCTCTCAGAGTTGAAATGCTACGAGCTTCTAACTCCTCTATCGCTAATCCCATAGAAAGTGCTGGGGCGAACTAAATTCATTGATTCTGCCAGGACTCACTCACGGCTAGGACACACCATGCCACTTACATTGTATCAAACCCGCTACATCCTGTCTGTATTCGATTGGTGAGAAGTATTTTCTACTCGAATAGATTATTCCCGCGAACCAGTGCTCTGTGGAATAAACTCCGAAGCTGTTGTTCCCCCGATTGCTACAGTCTTAACCTGTTCAAGTCTAGAGTAAGCCGTTATCTTCCCCTCTTATCTGTATAAACTACCCCTTAACGTAACCCTCAACCTTGATTAGTCTTGTACAGGGTTAACCTTACTGGAAAAAAAAACACGAGAATTCATGCCTTAAAAGCATAAAATACATTTAAGAATACACATTTTCAGAAAGCGTTTTGACACACAAAAGGGGATTCACACAACCGATCGGGGTATTTTGATTTTAAGACGAGAAAGAAAAGAACTAAAAAGGATAATATCGAGAGCTAGCCTATCTTATTGTTTAGGAAGCAATCCCAGCATTCATCAGTAGGTTTTGTTGAGAAATTTGGGGAAGGGATTTTTTTAGAGATATTCACTAACCGTCCCACGCGGATGTGGCACAGGGCCGAGTTTATTGTGGGCTATCCGAGCCCGTAGGCTCGGCCAAAACTTACCCGTAGACCTCGTAAAAAACAGGGGCGGGTAGTTTTCTCCCGAGTCGAGACTCTACCCTTCTCGTCTTGGGATCCTCTCTGCCCGGAGTCAGAAAGCTTGACCATCACACTTCCGAAGCAATCCGGATAATGTTCTCCTTCAGACGCGCTCAGTTGTTCAGAACGTATAAGTTTTCATAACACATTTTCTCTGTTCGATAACTGGCCTTAATTTAAAACGGCAGGCACATCCTTATTTTTTCAGTGCAATTTTAACAATCTATGTAGGTTGATTGATGCGTTATTTGTGTAAAGGGACAAACATTCATAAAATTACCAAGTAAAACTAATGCAATCATGAGTAGTAGGAAGTAACATTAGCGACAAGCAAGATGTCCACTGAATGACAGATATGAAAGAAAAATACTACATGAATGCAGTATACAAACTGTTAGCGGAGACTCAAATTAGAATTTCGTCAAAAGACTTTATAGCCTATAAATCAACGCGGGTTGATTTGCTCCGATTAAATCTAAAAAAAAAATACATTTTCACCATCAAAGCAATAAAGACACTTATACGCAGGGGGTCAGTGAGTGTTCGATAATATGAGGAAATTACTATTAAGGAGTGAGAATAAAAATAACAAGAATTAAGAAGACAGAACGTAACGACTGACATTGCATTTAAATTTTTGAATATCACAATTCACTGGGAAGCGTAAGGCCGGAATTCCACAAGCGAGAAGTGCGATAGACGAAATTGCTAGCATACAACTTTCGTTTACATCTTACCATTTCAACTATAAAATGATGAGACCTTGCCACCAAAATGGTACTGCGCTTAAATTCATAATGTCTAGCTACTATATAGTAAAATTCATCAGAACAGTTACCATTTCAACTGTAAAATTCGAAGATAGTGCCACCAATCTAGTACCACGTTAAAAGTAAAGAATCTCGCTACCATAGAGCAAAGTTCATCAGAAGAATTACTATGAAAGTATTTATAGACAAGGCAAAAAGAAGCTACTCTACAACGGTGGGATTGTGACTGAAGCCAAGATGCTATGTGATAATAAAAAACATTGCATATTCTTCTTTGGATTTTATCGAGAATCTCTAAATATATATCAGGAGGATCAGACAACATGTGGCAGTAATATTCAAAGCAACTACAAATAGTCGACTTATAAATATGTAAGATATATTATACCCTTTCATATCTCAGATTTAACACTCATTTAGAACTGAATGAATATACAGAAGCCATAAAAAATTACAAAGAGAATGAAGAGTTCATCTGGATTTATATTATATACTAGCTATAGCATTGAGTGACTGACGGGTTGTTATTTACAATTTTACTCAAACACTTTTAGCGTGAAGAAATATCATGTTGCTAAATCAAAATCTTTTAAATTTTCATCAGAAATGATCGCTGTAACCAAAGACCGGAGAAAAAAAAGAATAAAATAAATAATAACGAACTCACGGAAAGAACTCCAGAGCATGAAGGATACAGAGGCTCAGTAACTACAGCGCTAAGTCCGTGTATGTAACATTTATAATAGATTTAGTATAGAGGATAATAAAACTAAACAAAGGAATACATTGCGCAAAGGATTCTTATGGTTAAAACCGTAAGATGTTTAATATTCTATACGCTGTGCCGCTTCAGTCACGAATCTATATATTCTGTAGCTCTGAATATTATTTGCTTTCATACTAAGCCACCTACTGCTTTTCTTTTTGCTGTCCATTGAAACAAATTGATATTTAGTTAACTCGCTGATTCCCTCCGACCACTTGCCCTCTATACGTCATGTGGAATTCAAATCTTCCAGTCTTTTCTCATTATCTGTCGTAGACATTTCCACTATCTCTTTCTGATTGAAAATAACGAGTCTTTTTCGTTTCCGTCTTTCTTGAAACCTCTGTCTTGTCCATATAGTTGATCCATGGATTTTTCATAATCCCCCTTTAGACACAGCTTCATCTGTGAGGTAAATTGCCACGCATTCGCTGGTAATATAGGAGGATTGACATTACATAGCCGTTCAGTAATGTTTTCTATGTTTATAAAAATAATAAGCTGAAAATTAGTAATGTTCTTAAATAACCTCGTCATATGCAGACTTTTCAAGGATAGTGTCCAAATCGTTCATATTCCTTTTATTCATTTCAGCTCAAACGACGCGGGAATACTATTTAGTATGCATGGGGGTTGCAGGGAGGGAAAGTGAGTGAAATGACTGAACATATGAAGGACTGAGAAATGTGCAAAGCATGAATGGATGTTAAAAGATGGCTATTAACGTTGCATTTAAATTTTGGAAAATTGGGAGGCAAGTAAGCAGAAGTGAGTTACGCAGGTGGAAATTGCGATAAAATAAACTGTTGGAGTAGTAGTAGTAGTAGTAGCCGTTGAATTTAGCTATTTCAACAGTAAACGAATGGGAACTAGATAAAAATCTCGTGGCATGCTTAAATTCATTTAGTCGGGGCACCAGGGGCAAAAAAACTTGTCAGTGCAGTTGCCATGAAAATATTTATAGAAAAGACTGAGTGAAAGCACACCACATCTGTGAGAAAGTGACTGAAGTCGAAATTCGAATTTAGAATTGATTGCATTGCAGATAATTATTTTGAATTTGTCACGATCTTCGAGGCGAATAGCAGGAGGACCGGACCAGATATATTCGATTTTTAATGTGCGACATGGACACGGACGAGAAAAACATTCTGGCACGACACAAAGAATCAAATATCCTTGCAGTAGATGCAGCTATTAATTCAACTGCGTTGTTCCACTTCAAGACGATTGAAAACATGAGGCCAAGAAAGTGTTTCTCTTCTGGAGTTAGCGTCAGCCATGCTGATGGCAGGGAGGAAACGTTTTCCAAGCTGGTTAAAGGAATGCAGTTTTGTTCTGGAGGCGTTAAAATTTATTTACTTCAAAACTATCGTTTATTTACACCGGTTTTCACAAATCAATTGTTACGATGGATATAAGCAAATACATGCTTTATGAACTTTAGGAAAATGATCACATTACTGAAACTATAGACTGGCGCTGCAAAATCGCAAATTAATTTTTTTATCAAATACTTTAAACCACATCATTTGAATACTTCCAACAACAACAGTAATAAAATGCTTAGCGCATCTAACGAGAAGAAAAATATTATAACCAGGATATTATCTTCCCCAGGAAAAATATTTAATAAATTCCAACGGTAACGCTGACTGTTTGGTCAATAAATGTCAAGTGTTTTCTGTATGGAAACGACTAATACCATACAAATAAAATCCAAAGATTTCAGGTAGATTACAGCTAATTCCAGTATTACATCAATTCCTCACAACATACAAACACCCACACTATATATACATATATATATATATATATATATATATATATATATATATATAATGGTTCATAGCAAGTGAAATGGGAGACAATACATGATTATATCAAATATACCATTAAAACGCAGTAAAAATATCAGAAAAAAATCAAAATAACAAAAAATCACTTGAAGGCTTCTAATACCAGCAGTAAATTAGAAATGAGTTTCCTACCCTTTTCATCTAACTTATGATTGTGTGACTGTCCATAAATAAGCTGCGCGTTAACATGAAACTGCAAGTCGCAACAGACAGAGGAGACGTGATGGGCCCATAACCTGTGGAGTGATAAGCAATGGTCCTAATGGAGAAAAAAAGTACTGTCCAAGAAACAGAATTTACGAAGTTTGCAATAAGCAATGACAAGTGAAAAAAAAAGAAAGGAACAGGGCAAAAAGAATATAAAGCAAGCAAACAATATATGCAATCAATAGTAATGAGCAAAATGTTCCCAAACTAAGAATTAGCCTTGACATACAAAAGCAAGTTCAGAATCGCGTTAGTATCGTTCTAACTTCCAAGACAAAACAGATTGGGACTGAGTCAGATGAAACTGCAAACCGACCTATTTTATTAGCTAGGGAAAACATCCTATGCATTTGTCTAAACAAATGGGAGGGGAATGTTTTTCCAGTCATTCTGTATGCGTATTAAAGACAATAATAAGTATATTTTATATATTGTATTTTTGTATATTGCTGTCTATATATTTTTTTTAAATTTTACATTGTGTCTCTGTAGCGTCCGTTTATTTCTTTATTTCTTGTTATTTAAAACTATATATATATATATATATATATATATATATATATATATATAGAGAGAGAGAGAGAGAGAGAGAGAGAGGAAGAGAGAGGGAGGGGGAGAGAGGGAGGTAGAGAAAAGAAATGTTTTGAGATTTGAATAACTTCGCATGATAATTAATCGAGTCTAGATGAAGTTTCCTCAAAAGAATGCCGAAAGCACTGAACGGCCGTTTCGTCCTCTTTTGGGACTTATCAACAGTTTACATCCACTATCGATAATCGAACCTGGACAGTTTATATATATATATATATATATATATATATATGAAATGGATAAAGTCCGACAATTATTTTAAGACATTTTTTATGTTTATACGTTATTTTTATAGACACAAATATTTCAGTAAATATTCTGTTTATAATAAATATTGTATATATATAAAAAGAACGTATAAATATTAAAAAATGTCTTAAAATAATTGTTGTACTTTGTCCATTTCATAATGGGTGACGGCATTTTTTATATTTGGTTACGCATCGAGTAGATATGAATGTACGTGAGAACATCATGGAGAATTATAGTTTAAAGAAAGTAAAATCGACCTTGTTAACCGAAACGCTCCTTTGTGGCTCAATCGGTAAAGCAGGTCAGGATATGGTTCCGTATAGGATACAGGTTCGATTCCTGTCCGAGGACGCATAATTTCTATGAAAATTTCTCGGACATTCAGATAAATGTCGTTAATACTGTTTATTATAAACAGAGCATTTTCTTAAATATTTGTGTTGTGGCAGGATCCACCTAATCTGCATAGGTGACTATCAACTATATAAATAATGGTTGGTACCGGAGGACGAGGGGGAGGAATCACGAGATCCAACTAGAGACTCTGATCGACTGCGACTAGTCAACACATTCTCCAGGAACGTCTTCCCAGAAATATACAGAAATACTATATGTACTTATTGTGTACACTTTCTTGTTATAATACATTCTTGTTCTAAGTACATTTTGTGTTGCATTATTATTCCATGCAATAGGCGATATTCAACAATGAGTCAAGACTCAACAATTTGTATCTATAAAAAGAACGTATAAATATAAAAAATGCCTTTATATATATATATATATATATATATATATATATAGTTGTGAAAGTTTCTCGTAAGGCGATGTTTTTCATGGAGACTCAGCTGTTGAATATTGACAAAATTTGCTCTAGTACTCTCCAATAGATTCCGTTCATATGGTTGATAAGAGTGAGCTTAACGATCTTATCTGCTACTATTTTTATTCTACACATTTATATATCAATATTTGATTTCTGTCTTCATTAATCTAAACAAAGAACGTACGACCAGTTAAAAGTCACATATGTTTCTCCTCACTATACTGATATGGAACAACGAATTTCTAACAACGCAAATTAAACGTCCGCCGAGATAGAAAACGAGATTTCATTTAATTATGGAATCTGTTTTGGGATTTCAATGTAAACAACCTCCAAACACCCGCCATCTAAAATGTTATTACAATTTTTAGAAGATTAAGATTTCGAGATAAAAGAGTAGCGATAATCTTTCTTTTTTTCTTTTTTACCAAAATGTCAATGATTCAGACAAGACAAGAAAACATGTAAATATATTTTTTTAAGAAAAATTAGCAATTCGAAGAATATTGTTTTTATGTTGAACGGCGAGGAAAATATGTCTCGTCGATCTGCCGTTCATTTTCCATTTTTTTTATTTCATGAATCACGAGATATAATATTGGACAGGAAAATGATCGACTGATCAAAGGGTACGTTACTTTTAATAGTGGAAAAAAGTAAACAGAAATTACAAAAAGGCTAATAACGATGTCTGGTTACTTCTTTCTTGCAATTTTCTATTTGATGCAGCAAAGATATAAAAATATGCCCAATGAAATCATTAATAATGTAAAACAATAATAACGATAAAAATATAATAAACAAAGCGACTAATGACACTTCAAAGAAATAATACTAACATTAAAGGAAGGGGCGAAATAATTCATCATTAATATTTCGGCTATAATTTAAAATGCACAGAACTGACAGCTAAGTAGAATTCGAAATTAGTAATAATATTAAAAACTGTAATTATAAAGTAATTCTAAATCCAAGAAATTATGAGGTGAACCGGAATGAACGGCTGAATAAAAATATATCATTATATGAAAATATCGAACTATTAAAAAGAATAACCCAGTTGGTGGGGTGGGGTGGGGGGTTAGAACGTTCACATTCTGACAATGAGACCGGTGTTCGAATCTCATCATAGTCGAATTGTCAGGAATGAGACTGGAGGGGCGGATCCCAGCGTGCGGCAGCCAAGACTTGTGAGTCACAAGTGACCGAGTGTTTGATCACGCTAGATAAAGCGCTTTTCACAGGTGGGCGTTGAATAAACACAAAGGTGCCTGAGCAAGCGTCTGCAATAGGGATTGGCTAGCCGTCCTAGTAGACATGTATCCTCGAATACGAGTGGCCAGCTATACATACAAATTTAAAAACAAAAACCGGAACTATGTGACATACGTCGCTAGATCACTCGCACATTCGAGCTAAATCAAGTGTGTTAGATCCACCCCAAATATGTGTAAATATACGCACACACACACGGTTGAGCTATCGGGGAAAAAAATTAATTTGTAATCAGTGACTATTACTGCTGCTGATGCAAGATTCTTCATTAAAACGAATCGAGTTCTACATTCACTGACGTGTTTATCTAAAACTAAATACGTTTAAATCCACCTTCATCCTTGCCGTACGCCAATGGTTCTCCGACTGATACCTAATCAGTTGGGTTTCAATCCCGGTTTGAGGCAATCGGATGTCTAGCCACACTGATGAGCTGCGAAATAGTCTGTCTGTGATGACTATATATATGTATATGTATGTATGTATATGTATGTATATAATTTTTGCGGATGGAAATAATCTACGGGATAAATACTACCCCGACATCAACAGAATCCATTTTAGAAAGTGCTCAATAACTAATCAGTAGAATAATATTCGTAAAGATTAAGTTAAAGAGATAACAAACTTAAGCTACAGTGGTTTATTCCTCTGGTGTTCATTATACACCAAAATATTGGGGCCAATCTCTGGACTTAATAATTAATGAGATTCATATATTCTTTGATTTGATTAACTCTTGATAAGCTCGATGCTGACGGTGTTCAAGTCTTTAGTATATGGCGAGCTACTTTTCTTTAGAGAGGGATTTAACTAAAATTGAAAATCCGTCAGTCGCATGTTTACCAGTAGACATCAAGGTAGATGAGGTAATAAGAACTAACACGTGAAGCAAGCTTCATGCTGTAACTTGTTAATCTCATTATTATTGTTACTGAATACATGATAACGCATTTCAAGTTAGAGGGTTATTGTTAATGTGGTTATGATAAATCAGGTGTGGAATAAAGAAAGGTATTAGGAAATAGAGATTATAGCGGTGAGCAGAACAGATAACGACAGTGACTTAACTGAAAATGTTAAGATTGTAGCATTCAATGATGCATCCTCGCTTAAATCGGATCCACAAATTAACATTAGAAAAGAAAAACAGTCTGAGTGCAGCTTTCTGCTTAAACAGAGGGAATGGAGGTAATTTGAAACAATAGGAATAACATGCCCATTCCTGATTGTAAAAGTCTGAAATTGTGGAATTCAAGAAAGGTGATTATCTGAATATTTAAAGTGATCTAAATATATGCGTCGACACTAATCCCTTTCTCACAGACTAAACCTCGCTCGTTTTCCACTATTCCTTTCATGGCAAATACTCAGGCGTGCTACATTCCTTATTTACACCAGTCCCCTCTTTATAGCTAGCAGGGTCAGAAAGAAGTTCCACCGGGATTCTTCCCCAAAACTGTTACTTTTTTGTACATACTTAAGAAAAAATGCTTCTCTATGACTACGAACACAACCTCAACAAATACAGTGTCACCGCTTAATTCCGTATATGGGCTCATAATCTGTACATTTTATATCCTTTTCATACACCCACACATCTCATTATGTAACCAACTACACAGCGAAGGTATTTTACCACGTATTAGACGAAATGTTTATATATATATATATATATATATATATATATATATATATATATATATAACTGTTCGCGTAATACATAGTTCAACAACAACGTTGGTTTGGTGCATAATTATCAGGCGTTTTTGTAGCCGAGTTATTTATTAATAAAAACTGCAGTTTTGTTTACTTTTTTAAATAAAAAATTATTTTATTTTTCAAGTTGTAAAGATGCATGTCGATAATCATACGATCCAGCATAATCATTTAAATATGTTATTGTTGAATTGATTTGTTCCTTTTTTCCATAATAAATATTCTTCGAAATCGCCTGTTAATTATGCACCAACTCAATATATATGAAAAGATGGAAATTTTAATAATATTAAGTCGGAGACAGAAATGAAATCTAGAAATATTTAATAAGTAAATACAGTAAATATTTGAAAAGGACAATTAAAATAAATATGCCTGGTTAAAATGGATAATCTCGTGGAAACTCCGCAAGAGATTGGGATTTGACCACTCGGACTATTGGCCGGTGTTGATAATTGACGATGTCCAGACGAAATATAATTTAATGCTTTTCTTCTTGCAGACTAAAAAGTAATATTAAAATAGAATGAAAAACTTGATAAATATCAGGAACTGATAAGAGAAAGACGAAATATTTCCAATACGTAAGTGACGATTGTGTCTATAACGAATGGAACGTTTGGAATGTTCCCAAATACTCTCAGAAAATGACAACGAGAATAAAATATCTAAGGCAGTATTGAATGTATCATGCGAACAACATTATGTAAATCTCCAAGAACACCGAATATTTTATTGCGATTGATGCCACTTGATCCCAAGTGAAATCTATCAAATGCTACTGTTGTGAAAATACGTGAAGAAATAATATCTGCATCTTATTTAGCAAATAAAAATGATAAATATTTTGGTGATCGTATATTTAGAGAGGTAGTGTAAAAATAAAAGAAAAATGGTGATAACTTGATGCGGTAATCTTTTTGAATAAGAGCGAAAAATCAGTTAAAAGAGGAAGGTCTGAAAAGGGAAAGTTTTCGCTGAAAACTGCATAAATTACAGTCCTTGAATGTAAAATAAGAAAATATCCAAAAGAAAATTGCTAAGATATTGTAAGCAACGGAAATCCGGTTGGGAGAATGGAACTCTTTTGACAACGCCATTATTGCAGGCGGAACAACTACTTCTACATACACTGACGTTTTCACATTATGTATTATGCTTGATATTTCACTAACAGCTACCAGATAGTGTTTTATAAAAAATTTACATCGATTAATCATATTTTATTTCTCTCTGCGTGTCATATTCTTTTCAGAATATAAACAATCATCCTTCCCAGAATCCTTTTATCTATTCTCTGTAATAAAATCTTCTTTATGACCCCTATTTTGTAATTTTTAATTCATTTGCTCAAACGTATGTTGTTTCATTTTTTATCCGATGTTCAGACAACTCAACTCATAAGATACGTCAAGGTAGAAGATGAGGTTGTTGCATGGACAGAGGTGGAGAAGGCAGAAGTAAATGCAAATTATGAGGATGTGTGAGATAAATAACGGTTGACTCTTTGTTATGATGAGGTTAAGAGTGCTGTGTTCGGGAAAGCATCCTCGCGGGAGTTTGTTCCATAAAAGAGCGTCTTTTGACAAGACACAGATCAAATGCAATTTCCTCATTACCAACGGAATACGAAGAGAATAGTTTCACTTATTTTTTTCCGCTGTATCTCTTGCTTTCAACGAGACTTATGAGTGTTAAGTATTCTAAGCCTTCTTTCTTATTATGTGTTTGGAAAGCATAAAATGTTAATAATTCTTATTAGGTTTTCTTTCGACTTTGGACTATATATATGTCGTTGCGTGCATTTTCTTCACGTGCAAGGAAAGATAGATTGCATTTTCTTATTTTTAAGTACTTTGCAAATTAATGAAACGTATCTTCACTATTCCTCTGAGCATTCGAATAACTTTCACACTTTCCGTTGGCTGCCATTAAATAAGCCAGTTTACTGAACGTATTTAACAAATCATCTGGGCAGGAACTCGAAACAAATGTAACAATAACCTAATGCAATGCATAATTCCAGGAATGGTGAAACGACTGGACGCTGCTTGACGTTATCTCATATCGTTAGAAATAACTGATATATGTTTATACAGAAATGTTTTCTTATCTACGTTTTACTCTTATTCCATTCGTGGTAGTTAGAGAACTAACAAAGAATTAAAAAAGAAGGAAACAATTTTCCCGTCATAGGAAAAGAGGAACCAGAAGTGAATCCGATCCAGAATTCCAAAACGCTTCTGATGACGTGACTTTCCTCGGATCGGATGTCAGACCTAAACAACGGGACTTTTTTAGAAATAGTAAATTAATTGCTATGAACACTTACACCATATCACATTCATCTTTTTTAAGAATGCTCTGCGGAAATACCCACAATATATTCTACTCTTTGTTTACTAATCTACTCTACCTTTCATCTGTTCGTTGCTGGTGTTGATTTTACTTAGTCAATATCGCTTTTCCACGTTGAACTGTGGTTTCGCTATGTGTTTATGGGATTATAACACGCTATGAAACGCATAATTAATTTATACGCTTGATAATCGTGTTCAAATGATAGCTAGTGTGTTGAACATAAGATTGAGTAACTTAATGTACAGGGTAGTCTGAAAGTCTTGTCACCCCCTACGAAAAAAAGTAATTACAACTCTAGAAGAACAAGAAATACAGTAATACAAAGCACGTGTACTGGAATCACTTTATTCACTTTCATTGACGTGGTCACACACCGAGAAGGTCTGTATGGCACAAAATGATGCGGCGCCATGTCGTGTGTGATATTTTACGAAGCTGTTCTTTGTTGATTTTGCAAGGCTCTCCGAAAGGCGTCCTTAAACTGATGGGTATCACGGTATCCTTCATGTGAAACTCTCCTTGATAATACGGAGCAAAGTGTTGAAATGAGAAAATTATATTATGTAGAGATAACTGCGTCTTCTGACAACACTGTATATTTTAAAAGTTACACCTCGTAAAATACAGAGCATATATTTATAATACATTAATATCGTTTGGCATACGTTATATCGTCGATGCTTCATATGAATAGAAGTTACTCTAAGTTGTGCACCTCGTAATAATTTGCTTAGTATCTGGAATACATAATTCTAAATTCCTCTATTTTTTGGGGATATCTGCATCATATTTCCTGTCATTTGTTGCTACACTAGCCCTAGTTAAATTCCTGTAACAGGGTGATTTTAACGTCCCCAATGTTAACTCGTATCTTGGAGTGTTTTTATCTGCTGATAATTATGAATGATGTAGCTTATATTTAGTAGTTATTACTTTCGTCTAGCTGTCCTTGGCTACATTATCTGTGAGATCATTCATTGATTGATCGATATTTCGTTACGGTTTATCAAACTTTTTTGACGTTATTTCAACACAAACATTTTTGGATTGTAAGATTATGTTTTCTATTTTTAGATAATAATGATTTTCTTATACAGGTCTTGGATTTGAATAACTATGAAAACAAGAGAGAGACGCATACTTTTCCCAAAAGCATTTACATTTAAGTGAATATAACGAACGCCGACTGGAATTTGAATTCGGATATCCGATTTATTATTCAGGGTATTTATCTATTACATCACAAGTCATCCAAGGTTACATCACATGGTATCCCGGAACGGTCACTCATCCAGGCACTGACCAGATTCAACTTCGGTGATAGGACGAGAACCGTTTTTTCAACCTGATATGGACGGCCGTGAGCCAGATTCCTTCCAGTTTTCCCTCTGCCATAAACACAGTATCATGATTTTATGTTTCTTTATTCAAATTATTTAAAACCAATAATAAATCCTGATTGGGCCAGTTGCTCTTCTACGAGCATCTTGCAATACAGTTTAAATAATTCCGATGAGAAAATCCATCCTAGTCTTATGTTTATTGCAAATGCAAATAAATGAATTTGTTTATTATATACTCTTAATGTTCTAAGGAAAAACATATGTCCTAACCATTGCACGGAAACATTGATCTAGTGAGAGGCTAAGAGAAAAAACTGTGCTTAACTCGGATATCACAAATGAGGGAACAGAAACAAAATAAATCCATAGTGATTTCTAAACCAGTACAATAATTAAACAAGGAAACATTAACAGAAAAGTCGGCGGTAGGATTATAAATCTCCACAAAAACTAGAAAATAAGGAAATGAAGACACTCCCTGAAAACTAAAAGAGAAGGCGCGAATATCTCTTGAAAATAAATAAAAAAGATGAAGGAACTAGCGTCTCTAAAAAATAAAGTAAGACAGAGACGGGCATCTCTGAAAAATAAATACAGGAACGATCAAGGATACACTTGACACTAAAGAGAGAAAGGGATGAGCTTCTCTCGAAACTAAAGTAAGCATGACACGAGCATCTATCGAAACAAAAGAGAGGAAGGCACTAGCATATCTGGAAACAAATAGAGAAAGTCATTAAAATCTTTGGAAAAAAAGAGAGGAAGGCACTGGCATCTTTGGAACAAAAGAGAGGAAGGCACTGGCATCTTTGGAACAAAAGAGAGGAAGGCACTGGCATCTTTGGAACAAAAGAGAGGAAGGCACTGGCATCTTTGGAACAAAAGAGAGGAAGGCACTGGCATCTTTGGAACAAAAGAGAGGAAGGCACTGGCATCTTTGGAACAAAAGAGAGGAAGGCACTGGCATCTTTGGAACAAAAGAGAGGAAGGCACTGGCATCTTTGGAACAAAAGAGAGGAAGGCACTGGCATCTTTGGAACAAAAGAGAGGAAGGCACTGGCATCTTTGGAACAAAAGAGAGGAAGGCACTGGCATCTTTGGAACAAAAGAGAGGAAGGCACTGACATCTTTGGAACAAAAGAGAGGAAGGCACTGGCATCTTTGGAACAAAAGAGAGGAAGGCACTGGCATCTTTGGAACAAAAGAGAGGAAGGCACTGGCATCTTTGGAACAAAAGAGAGGAAGGCACTGGCATCTTTGGAACAAAAGAGAGGAAGGCACTGGCATCTTTGGAACAAAAGAGAGGAAGGCACTGGCATCTTTGGAACAAAAGAGAGGAAGGCACTGGCATCTTTGGAACAAAAGAGAGGAAGGCACTGGCATCTTTGGAACAAAAGAGAGGAAGGCACTGGCATCTTTGGAACAAAAGAGAGGAAGGCACTGCCATCTCTGGAAACAAGAGAGGAAGGCACTGCCATCTCTGGAAACAAGAGAGGAAGGCACTGCCATCTCTGGAAACAAGAGAGGAAGGCACTGCCATCTCTGGAAACAAGAGAGGAAGGCACTGCCATCTCTGGAAACAAGAGAGGAAGGCACTGCCATCTCTGGAAACAAGAGAGGAAGGCACTGCCATCTCTGGAAACAAGAGAGGAAGGCACTGCCATCTCTGGAAACAAGAGAGGAAGGCACTGCCATCTCTGGAAACAAGAGAGGAAGGCACTGCCATCTCTGGAAACAAGAGAGGAAGGCACTGCCATCTCTGGAAACAAGAGAGGAAGGCACTGCCATCTCTGGAAACAAGAGAGGAAGGCACTGCCATCTCTGGAAACAAGAGAGGAAGGCACTGGCATCTCTGGAAACAAGAGAGGGAGACACTGCCATCTCTGGAAACAAGAGAGGGAGACACTGGCATCTCTGGAAACAAGAGAGGGAGACACTGGCATCTCTGGAAACAAGAGAGGAAGACACTGGAAACAAGAGAGGAAGACACTGGCATCTCTGGAAACAAGTGAGGAAGACACTGGCATCTCTGGAAACAAGTGAGGAAGACACTGGCATCTCTGGAAACAAGTGAGGAAGACACTGGCATCTCTGGAAACAAGTGAGGAAGACACTGGCATCTCTGGAAACAAGTGAGGAAGACACTGGCCTCTCTGGAAACAAGTGAGGAAGACACTGGCATCTCTGGAAACAAGTGAGGAAGACACTGGCATCTCTGGAAACAAGTGAGGAAGACACTGGCCTCTCTGGAAACAAGTGAGGAAGACACTGGCATCTCTGGAAACAAGTGAGGAAGACACTGGCATCTCTGGAAACAAGTGAGGAAGACACTGGCATCTCTGGAAACAAGAGCGGAAGACACTGACATCTCTGGAAACAAAAGAGTTGAAGGAACTGGTATCACTCGAAACTAAAGAGGAGAATGCACTGGCATCTCTAATAAGGAAATAAAGGAAGACTGTAGCATCTCTTAAAACTAAGGAGAATTAGGCAGGAGCCTCTAAGAAAACTAAAACGAGGAAGGCACGAGCATCACTGAAAACAAAAGAAAGTTTCGCCCTGAAAACTAAAGAACGGTTAAAATGCAATAAGATACGGAGAAACTTAATAAAAATCTGCTGCACATCGTGACGAACAAAATACGGGAAGAAAATGTCCTTATCTGCGCTGATGCTAGAAGGACGATGAAAGAATTTACAGGCGAAGATGGAATTGTATCCAATAGCAATAACAGACCAGTTTGGAAAATAAATTGGAAAAACTGTTTTCGAGGCTACATGAAGACGTGTTTTCCTTAAAATACAAGCCAAATAACACGAACAGTGTATCACCAGATTATTGACGAAATAAAAATAAATAAAATCGAGATATTAATGCCGTAATTGTTAAAATGAGTTTCCGACAACTCGCCAAATAAGGATGTCTTAAAAGTTAGAGACAGCAGACTACGCAATATATATAAACACGTTCCAGAAGAAAAAAACAGTGTAAAATCCTGGGTTAAAGATGGTTATTTATAAAGATCAACGAGATTTCTCTAATTGGAAAATGGACATAACACAATTTCTTCTTGGCGTTTTTCGATTCGATCTTATTTCTCATTAATTCTTATGTTACGTGCTATTTCCTTTCAGAACTTGGGAAATCATGACTCGACTTATCTTCCTATCACTTTTAACTGCATTTTTTACCATCGGCTATCGCCCATGCTCTGCCATGCAATCGCACAAGCTCTTTAGGTAGATCCTTCGTTGCTTCTTGTGTTTCATATTATTGAAGCCTACGTTTCTCCGTATATGATCCAGAATTTTAAACTCACTGTCGTATTTTACGTAGGAATTTAATTTCCTATTTTTTTTTCTTCTTTTTCGTTGTTCACAGTTTCAGTAGATGGCATTCTCGTCTCAGATGATTAAGATTAGTAAATATTAAAAAGAATTAATGGACTGAAAAGATTTGATTTATTTTTAATTATGTTTTACTGTAATAATAGGAATTACCACTATCAAATTTTGCATCATGTTGAGCATCTTTATATTTATTTAAGCCTATAAATAAGAAGTATCTAATATTATTATTTCCCAAATAACAGTACAATGTAACGAATTCTTAATTATAAAGAAGATATTATCTACTATCTTTTTATATCTGTTCTATAATACTATTTTAGTAAAGCTAATTGCAACGGTCGTCGGACGGCTATTCGCGAAGAAAATTAAATTGCTTAGTCGAGTTCTTATTTAGCCATAAACACCTATATTCAAATCAAAATAATAAGCTTGGGAACGTCAAAAATGCATTCCTTCTCTTTCAAGCTATGCTTTAAATACCAGAGTAAACTGGATTCTCTAAACTTAGTTGTCAGAAGTTTAATAGGGGGACGCCTATGGATTAAAAACCGTGTAGAAGACATCGAGACAATTTATAGGCAACAAAGAATCTGTGGTGAGCCGAGATCGACATTGCACTAAAGGATTATGGAACTGAGAAAACGCTAAAGATACACGATAGTGATGCGTTTATCTGCGAACTGATTCCAGATTCCAGATTTCAGTTAATAGTTTTTTATCATTTTCTTAGTAAAGTCACATTAAAAAAGCATGAACACAATTCCCCCTAACATTATGACTTACAACGATCATAATTTTATAACTGACAATCTGTGGAAACGTTTTAACGGATAAAACTAAGTAGAGATCGATTTTCTGCCTTGTAGTCTTCCTAACTGACTGAGGACTACGCGTAGAGTGGCGGTTATTGGAACTGAAAATATCCCAAATCTTTTGTTCACTACTTAGTAAAATCTAAGAAAAATGTATAAAGCCATATTCTATTTAGAATAATATTAGGTTCAACTAAGCTATCTAGCCTTGCTAGTATAGGAGAAAGCAGATATGATTTAAACAGCTGATCAAGACGAACGTGAAGTAAATTTACAATGCGCAGGTATTAAAGAAAATGTAGTTTCGCCTAAGATCGGAAAGGATATGTCATCTTTCAACTGATTGAATTGATTCCATACGTTGTGGTAGCAATATTTACGGATCATCTGGTATTTGCTAAGCTTATTTTATACTACTAAAAAGTAAATAAATTAGAAAGGGTAATTCAGAATTTGGTACATTGAAAATATCTGGCTTTTATTTTAAATTTCAAACAATGTGCTAGAAATTTCAGTAATGTTAGCCAACTTGCAAAACGTTTGACAATATCTGTTTTAGTCGACTGGAAAATGGAGTCCATTACAAATATTGATATTTACTAAGTTTCAGCATAAAAACATACTTAGAGTTTAACGATTTGTAATTTAGCAATCTATTTCCGAAATAAGTAATTGTCAACATTCTTGCATTAATTCGAACGAGTCTTTTCATCTTCGTTGATATAGATATCATTATAGGCACAACGCTTTGACCAGGTACCGCCTGATCATCATCACGTGTCTACTGTTTGGCTTATATGCGATATGTTATGATTATTTTGATATTCTGTTCCTGTCATATCAACAGATACCTGATGATGACCAAAAGGTACTTGATTGAACTGTTTTGTCTATATCAACTAATATGCGAAGAATTGTTAAAAATACGACAATAACATTAAAAATCGGCAGTTAAATACAAGGAGAGAAAGGTGTGTGTAACTGTCTTGAATATGAGCGTATAAAACCTTTCTAGTTTAAACTTTAACCATCTTCATCCCAACATGTAGTAATCCGAATTCGTTTCTGTAATCGATCAATGGAAACGGGTGCGGGGATGTCCATACGGAAATATTTTTTATGATCACTGGAATTGTTTGCGGTTTTTAGAGATTGGGGCAAGACGGGACGACATACTTAATCCTGGGCAACAGAAAGGTCGTCAGATGAAAGAGAAAACGAGCGAAAAGATAACTTTACTTAGCACCACAATAGGCTTCTCTGGGCCGCAGCTGTAGCTAGAAATTGGCCGGATGTCATGTGATCTATACTCTTTGGCTTCGGTCTCAGCATTGTGCGTTGAATTGATATAATTTCGCATTGCAGTGTCTTAGTCGGTCGCCCGGATTCAGGTAGGGTTAGGAAAATTATCAAAGCAACAAATTCTCTCGATAACGAGATATCGAGAGAAATAGAAAATAAAATTAAAAAAAAACAAGGGAGGAATAGCAGGGACTATGAAAGAAGAATCCACAGCACTTCAGGCAAATCTGAAATGCACTTGAAAAAAAAAACAAACGGGACAAGTGTAGAAAGCGTGTGAAAGAAGGGCTTTTTTATTTTAAGAAGAAGAATTAATGAGAAACTTGATGTTACTTGAGAGCGATAAGGGAAAGACGACTGCGGCATAATGATTAAAGAAAAATGAGATAAACCAGACAGCATGAAGTTACATTAAATCATTAGGTGTAGTCAAATGTTCCAAAAACATTTTCTTGAACATTTATATATGAACACGTGCGGGATTATCTGTTTTAATAATAATAATAATTGGAGCATTTTAACGCTTTTGGCATCTATTGTACATAATACACGGCATGATAGAGTGGGCCAATACCAACACTGAAAAATCTGCAACATTTACTGGAAGAAAACTGCAAGAAACTGATAGGAATATCATCCAGACCCGCTTACAGAGATAGGGCGTCTATCAATTTTATGGGACTTTACAATATACACAGACAGAACAATCAAAACTAATCGCCACGTCTTCGAGATCAAAAGCCACAAAAACATGATATGCTTTATTGTTAACATGCTAGCCTATCAGTGAGCATGAAAATGGTTTTATAGTGTCTCTTGGGGTTTAGACCAGGTGTTTTTCACTCTCATAGTACTGTGTCAGATCTAACTGAATTCAGCATATAGCTAGATGCCGATGTGTTTCTGACCGGTAACAATGATGAGTGTATAAAACGCTTTCTTTTATGTACCAATAATTTTCTGGACATGGGTAACCATTATATTTCCCAACTTTCTACCTTTTGTATTTTAAACTAATCGTTTAACCATTACTACGCCTCTTTGACCCTGTTCTGCCATCGATTCGTTGAAACTCATTCAGTGAGTTATTATTCACTTTCCTCATTTTTTTTCTTGCCTTCACCATATTTGGGATGTTGTTATACCTTAGACTGCATTTCAGGACTTCCTAGAAATGTCAATTATCTCATTCTGAAAGCAAGTATATATGTCCTTGTTATTATTTTGCTTGCTATATCTTTTTTTTTATAGTATTTATTGTTATCTGTAGGAATCCATCTTTGACTTCCCGTCCTGGGTAAGACGATAAACTACATCCAACACCAAGGTCTCTGATCAGGAGTTTTTGAAGAGCGTGGAACCACCTCTTAATCGCTGCTGTTCCCAGGTCCATCCAGACCCGGGGTGGTAGCACCTGTTAGGGCCCCAGCTATGTGTAAACAGTTAACCCCTAACCTGACTCAAAACACTATGTAAGTGTAAAAATAGATTTTAATACCAGAAATAATTTGTAAAAAAGATTACTACCAGCAACAAATGTTTGAAAAGAAAATACCAGCAATAAAAATATTGTTGGCATTAAATAACCCATTGTCGTTAATGTGCCACAAGAGAAACCAAACTATACATTTAAAAAAAAAATAATACCAGCAATAAAAATTGTCGGCATAGAATAATCCATTGTGGTTGATATGCCGTAAAACAAACCAAACCAAACCATCTTTGATTTCAAGTCAATTTTTCTTCTTTGAGACGATTGTCTAAAATTTGCTGCAATGTATTTAAACTGTTCATTACTCTAGGTTTGTGTCTAATAACAATCTCTTATATATTACTTCTCTGCCCACCCACCTGATTAAACAATATTTCTATTCCAAAACATATTTTGAAATCGGAATTATTATGAATGGACAGCCGTCAAAGACGACTGTTTACTATTAGTATACGCATTCAATATTTTTAATAATGTTCAATCTTCACAAGGCACAATGGTTGCCGAAGAAATTTGTAGTATGTGTAGTAAGATTAAGAAACGTAGGGGAAAATGGGAGCGATTTGCGAACCTTGTTGTCACTTGATTTATCTATGGCTTCTCCATGATAATCTGTGAAAATTCATTAAAAACAATAAGGAGCGTTGTAGAAAGAATTGCCAATGCAAAAGATGCTAAAAACAAATGTGAAGGAGCAGGAAGCGAATGGAATTGATATTCCCTCCATCGACAATAAGAGGCTATATCAATGATTCCGCTGTTTACAGCAAAAGCGAAATTGAAGCAGCTCGAAGCAGGATGAGATGATGTGGTCGGGGCCGTGTTTAATACCAGCTTCCTTTATTTCAGCGAATAAAGAACAATTGTTTTGTCTCTTCATCCGGCACGGCAAGTAAATTGAGATCCTCCGGCTATCAATCATGTCCTTCTGACGTTGAAGGTAAAACAATAAACAAAGTCACGAAAGGTCGGATGCTACCGACCAGAGGAAAAACATTTCAATGGAACCAACTGTTGGCCGGCCCTTGACCACTCGATTTAGAAGAGCCAAAAAAATCTAAATGCATGTGTAGGAGCAAGTGTTTTTCATTGGAAATTGTTACCAATTTTAGCTCTGATGCTGCTAGTGAGAATTAGATACACGTTTCGCTGGAAAGCAATATTTGGACAGTTTCATTTGATTTCCTTGGGAACGAGGCGAAATGATGTCGAGAAGGAATTTGACAAAAAAAGCTTTGAAAACAAGGATTCAAGAATGATAAAACTATAAAGTATTTGTGAATACGTATGCTTAAATGCTTTCAATTTATTCAAGTTCGTCTAGATAGTTATCTTATAAATGCTGACATAACATTCCATAATGATACTATTTTTTTTGTTTTATTTTCATCATGTGAGTAACATAGTGTGCAGTCCTTATTTGTTCATTTTCGATATACTTTGAATTCTAAACTCTTACCGGATAAAATGATTAAAATTAATGAAAATAATAATTATAATTTTCTATTTCAAAGATAAATTCAATATTTGGTTCAACCTGGTTGGACCTGTGAACTTTTTTCGATATATATTTTTTCAGTAAATACCGTAATTCCCCATATATAATACGCCTTCATCCAAAATACACGCCTCTAAAACTGTTCTGAAAGTGTGGGAAAATGCTTCTACTCACACATAATACGCACCCCTTGTTTGACAAACAAACCCTATTAATTGTACTTCTCCAACCACTGAATTTACCTTTGAAGCTCACTAATATTTTAATATTGTATAATTTAGATACAATAAAACATTCGAATTCAAAATATATCGAAAATAAAAAAAATATAAAACAATTACATCTCATTCTTACTGACATGGTGAGAATAAAAATAAAACTGGCAAAATAATGTTTTCTTTTTCAGCGCATTTAAAATATGTAGCTCTCATTAATTAGGCAAAGAACAGTGAAACATACAAATAACAACAACACACTACCTACTTAATATGCTTGCATGTGTGTATATTTGTGTAAATATAAATGGGGTGCTGTGTGCCCAAGTTTGTTGAGAGTGATTTCCAAGATATGAATCACTGACCAGATAGAAAATTGAGGCAATATAATAAACCACATTTTCCCACTCAAACATACTTAGCCAAGATTATGGCGTGAATCGTGACAATTTTCCGCGACAGGACTACCATTTTACTTAGGAGAGGGATACTCCAATAGATAATTTACAACTTAAGATCTTTACTGCCAACCTGCGAAATAGCTGGGTCACAGAACTTCAATTATTCTTTAAAAGATGGGATCGATAATATGCACATCGATCTCCACCGTAATGAATCTCCAGTCAATTTTAAGGGCTCTTCCCTTTGCACTGTGTATGGTACTTTTCACGAAATTAGTCATGATATCTACATATCTATCATATAAACTTTATTCATTTACTAATCCGACAATTTATGAGGCGCAATTTGACGTCGCTTCATCGCCGACACACTTTTTAGCTGAGTCGGATCCAAAGATGGTTTGTGCTGCAAATTTGGAAGCAGGTTCGAATTTGCTCGAGAGCGTGTCTTTTTGTTCAACAAGTTTTCTCGAATATTCAGCCGACAGACACAGATAAATAAATATATTGTTTAATAAATAAATGGATCGTCTTACTCAAATATGGTTATCCACTGAGAATAAAGTTTAATGTGATTATATATATATATATATATATATATATATAGTAATGTATGGTATATAGATACTAGCAAATACTCTTGGGAAAAGTATAAATCAGTGTCCCACGCCCAGTTACGGTTGGATCGCAGGTCAGACCGAGTTCTATAAATTTCGAGTTCAACCGTAAACACCACCCCCCCAGAAACTGCTAATCTACTGCGGGAGCATCTTCTGCTAGGTCAGTTATGAAGCGAAAGAAACCTGATCACCTATGCGTCTATCATATATGACTCAACTAACTGATATTAAAAAAGTGATGTGTAACAGAATGATAAATTAGAAAAATATCTCCTGTAAGGTGTTTCTTTCTCCAAAGGAGATTTATTGACGTAAATAATTTTACTCCTCGAATTATACATGTACCGGGGAAGAAGCAAAAGAATGAACACACTTCGGTTAAAAATAACGACAGAGAAAAATCATACAAGGATACTTAAACTTAGACTATGCATCACTTCGCTTGATATCCAACTAGAATCAAAATGGTATTTTGCAAAAGAATTTCAACTAACTACATTTTTACCATTCGCTTTATCTTTTATTTTATTAATAACCACAAGCCTAACAGGGAATTATATATTCATTAACCCCTTATAAGCTAATATACGATGTTGAGAGGTTAACACTAGTGGCCATTGTTAGTCCAACAATAATAAATACGAATATAGGACTGAAGAATATAGGACAAAAACAATGTACAGTGTAACCCGGATATAAGATACCCGGATATAAGAACGAATTTCTCTGGTCCCAAATTAGAGCCATACTTACCTAAACAAAATAGACCAAATCCGGATATAAGAGACTTCTTCTCCGCTCCCGACAACTCACTTATATCCGGGTTACACTGTATATATCAAACCTTTTGTTTCTAGCGAAGTATTTCCTAATTCGACGTTCGCTTTATAATATTAATACAAGTAAGCAATGATTCGATTTATCTAACTTGATGTGCAGCAATTAATTGTTGAGATTAACATTATACTTACACTGTAAATCTAAACTTATAAAATATAATAAGCTAAAAACCTGTCTTGGGGTTGCATTATTTATCAGATAAAAATGTTATCTGATAAGTCGAGTCACCGAGCGAATGCCAAAACATATTTATTGTATTAAAATAAGATGTCTGATAGAGTAAAGCACTTGTTTAAACTCATTCACGTATACAAATACACGGGCGTGTGTGGACGTGCATATATGGTTAAGATAGTGAACATATGTTTGGGGTTATCGGTTTTAGTTGGTTATCTTCGCTCAGTGACATTAGCGTTTCTCGCTAACATTCGTGATATTTCTATGACAATTGTATTTAAAATAAATAAAAATGTTCGTTTTATTTGCGTCCACTTTATATTGAAAACTAGAAAAGAAAAATTGTGAATAATCGCATCATTTTCTTTTTTCATATACCGCATTACATATCGTCTATGGAAATTCATTACTTTTCGCTCGGTTTGTCTGAGCCGGGTAAAAATCTACTTAAGTCCGCTCGAAAATTGGTCTTCAATGCTGACTTCCCGACCGACTAAAAAGCATAACTTAAGTATATTCAAGAGAGTCTTGGCTCAATTCACTTATTTATTCGAATCGAGTGCAATATCTCCGTAGATTCGTCAGTTGAATAGATATTTTCATCCGTCAATTGCGAGTTATATTCGCAATGCTGTCCCCCGTCCGTATTTTCACTTTATAACGATGAAACCAATTCCTGTGTTACAGAAAACAGTATCAATAATAAATAAATACAAAAGAATAAACAAGTAGGGTAAAAGAGGGGGAAAAATCGCCATTTCTATTGCATCTCTCCGCGGGCTCATGAGATCTTAACGTCGCGACTATAAAATACGAGAATAGAATATATTTCTGTCAATATATTGATGCATCCGTCACAGTACATTAAAAATTCTATAGTTTTAATATATGCTTTTTAGTTTGTAATTTTCTCTTCTTGAAGGCGAGTGAAGGGTAGGAGCGATCTAGTGTTCTCCATTTTTACCACCATTTTTAGTGAGCAAATGACGAAAACAGAGCACTCACGGTCGCAATTACAACGATGGTGATTTTGAGACGAGTACTGTCCAACTGTAAAATCAACAACATTTTTTAGCCTTTGTAATAGATATAAAGTCTTATTTATATACACACACCAGCAGTAACCATGTAAGAAAATACCGCACATATATATTCGATATAAAACATAAACATATTTGTTTACCGATATTTACTCTATACAAAGTCCAAGAGTCATTCAAGTAAGACATACTGCTGCATGTTTTTTCATAACAGTTAAAAAGGTGCAGTTATTTGAGAATATATGGGTAAAACATCGGTTAAATCTAGACTTGAAGCGGTTAAGATTGTAATGGCCGGAAAAGAATCCGCTTAGAAATCGGTACCACTAAGTAGCGGTTCGTGGGAAAGAGTCGTTCATGTGGAACTTTCATTTTACAAATAGTGATTTGCCCAGTGTACTTGGCATAGCTGGTCATACCTGTGAAGTTCTGAGTTGGGGGAACTAAGGAATATGGTCGGTTAGACCATTTTTCATGGAACTAACTAGAAGTTTGCAACATTTAATATGTGGTATGCAGATTCTGAGAATTAGATTACATGCAGTGTTGAAACTAGGACTGAGATGGGTTCGAATTCGCAATTTTGAAATTCCTTCTTTTGTAATACTCGTTTGTAGGAGAGAATTTATAAATCAGATACAATAATAGTGTGTATGTATCTATCTATGTATATATGTATGTATGTGTGTGAATATATACATATGTGTGTATGCATCATCTGAGTGTGTGCGTATATATATATATATATATATATATATTTCCTTTACCCTTTTGTAGAAGAGAATTTGTAAATCAAAAATACAATAATAGTAACGCCTTCGAACAATACCCGCTAAAGCGCTGCTAATCCCCATATATATATATATATATATATATATATATATATATATATATATATCAGACTAGTTGCCTGACGATAGCACTAGCATGAAACACTGTCGCCTCTAAGTGTTGACTTCTATGTTCACTTTTATATTTACACACGCTCTATCTCTGATATTGAGCACTTTATCCCATAAATATAGCAGACTTTAAGACTATATTTTTTCACACACACATATATATATATATATATATATATATATATATATATATTTTCTTTATCCTTCAGGTGATCTAATTATTCAAGATGTGGTCGACTGTAGTCGCTCACAGGCGATCCGTGTTCAAGCCCAAGTGTCAACAGCGACACTTTATTCGTATTGGTCACCTTCTTTCTCATACAACATTCAATATAATCTGCATAGAATAATCAATGCTTTATTCTATTCAAGATTTCTTTTTCTGTAACGTCCCTCACACAGAATTTCCTTCAAATTTTAATTTTTGCAGCAGTATCCGTATTGAAGTCAGTGTAGAATTTGAAAATGAAACAATATGTCAAAAACGATGCAATCTAAGGGTTCCTCAATATGTTAGCTTTCCGTGGGGCTCATTGGATCTAACACTTTATTGCCTGATAAAGCTGATATATTTTAAGTTCCGAAATGTTTCTTTTTTCTGCTTAGATGTTAGAAGAATAATGTTTCAACATTTAGTAGTGCTAACTGGAAGAATTAATAAATCAAGGCCATATATGTCCAGAGGCTTTCGTTTTTGATGAATACAAAATATGCATCTGGGTTAGTCTTCTTTCTTTTTATGTGCTATGTCCTTTCAGGACGTAGGCGATCATGGCTCTCCACCACCCTTTATTACTTGCAGCTCTCAGCAAGTTCCTTCCCTCTGCTTCCTCCCTTCAGATCCCGTTCTGTTATCCATCTGCTTAAGCTCGTCAGGTATGTCACGCGCTGCTTTCACTTGTCTCTCTTTCCCTCTATTTGACCCGTGAGTATCAGATTCTCCAGGCACTCATTATGCGTCCCAGAAACTACAGCTGCCCCTTTCCGATGTTAAATATAAGCCTTCTCCTTGTTTGCAAACTCTCTATGACCTTATCTTTGCTCACACGCTCGGTCCATGACATCATTAGCATCCGTCTGTAGAAGCACCTCTCGGTCGCCTCGAGTCTCTTCTTCATCTTTGAGGAAATCGTCAAACATTCGCTGCCGTAAAGAAGAATAGATGTCACGTAACAGCTGAAGTTTTCACCAAATAAAAGCCAATCGGTGTAGTGTCTTATGGAGTGTGTGATATGAAAAAAGAGTAGGGAGACGAGAAGTGAATATTACGGACATATCGAGGATAAGTAACGATAGACCCTTAACTTGAAGAGGATAAGATTATAGATTGCGACAGGAGTGCGGTTCACAATACAGGAGTTATTTTGAAAATCCTGACTGACTGAAATATCACCCTTACAATCTGATGATATTGGAATGAACAAGGAATTATGAAACAAGACATTTTTAATAATTTAATATCTAATGTATTTGTTATGTATAATTAGTAACCTAATGAAATTGTTACACTAATACATTATTAGTCCTTCGCGAGCTGTATTCACATTTTATAGTACTCTTCATTTTTCCTCTATCTTGTTGCATTCATTGAAAACTACTCATTATGGAACTTATTTGTCGATTTTTTTAACATTAATTCTCCTGTAGCTATCTCTTTGTTTTACACTGATCTTCATATATTCTTTCTTACCTTTGTGTTATAAATTCTCTATACCGTCTTTCTTTGTTAAGATGTTCCTAAAATTGTATCAGTCACATTTAGATATTAGCTTGAATTTGTCCGTAATATCAATTTAATTTTTTAAAATGTATTTATTTCGCAATTATTATGTTCACGGAATTCTCAACGCCCAACACTGGGAACACACATTGTTAATTCCAAGTCTTTTCTTCTGTTACAATGTGCAAAATCTGCAGCTACTATCAGATTGGAAGGAAGATTCAACATAAACCTCAAGGACTACTATTTTCTTATGTTATTTTTGGATTTATTATTCTTTACGCTCTGAAAATAATACTTCGCCATTTCTTGGCGTTTTGCTTGTTAACTTTTCCATCGACAGATTTCAGGCTACCCAAAAAGTCGAATTTTAATAATCTCCTTATTTGACATCCCATAATTGTTTTTCTTATGCCACGTATCTTTCGAAATTAAGACGATTTTGAATATTTACATATTTCTAATTCTTTATTATCTGGGAATTGTCATGCTTCTTTTAAATATATTTTCTAGTGGTTTCATGTTGCTTTCTCCTATATTTCGTATTCAGTATTGTAATTCTCTTGTGCAGTTAGCCACAGAAGACTAGAGAGTACAATCTGCATTGCTATTTACCCCCGAAGTGGAGGCAGAATAGGCGGATTCATGTCTT
This sequence comes from Acanthosepion esculentum, assembly GCA_964036315.1. Taxonomy (NCBI): domain Eukaryota; kingdom Metazoa; phylum Mollusca; class Cephalopoda; order Sepiida; family Sepiidae; genus Acanthosepion; species Acanthosepion esculentum. The sequence continues at coordinate 40,838,981 of OZ038477.1, forward strand.
TCAGAAGAACATTGGTGTAAAAGTGAATGCTACATACTCGCCGGATTTGAGCTCGGCTCGCTGATTCCACTTTCCGTGATGCTATACGTTACATGTTTGGACAGTTACGATGAAAAATCGGTATCACTAATCAAAATCATTGCCAAGCCTTACTTACACACTATAGATTAAAAGCAGATTTTTCTTATTTCTACTTCTATATTAGAGAACGGACTCTTCTAAAAAATGGTCTTAGGTCAGACGCATGTGTTCCAAAACGGCTGATCCGACTTTGTTTCGAAAAGAGGCAATCAATATTTTATACTCTCGTTCATTGATTGATGAAACTAAATTTGTCTCCACCTCATGCCTGGTGCTTTCAATAACTTCCTTTCTCATAAGCAGGAGATAATATAAGTAAATTTCACTGTTTTTGTTTTAGTTGCCTACATAATACTTTGAGAGAAAAAAAACGCAGCCTTGCAACAGACTTGATAGAGATAACAATTCATGGAAAGATCGATAGCAGAATGGCTTCAAACACCAGTGTCTACATTTCTAGAATATGTCACCTCTTCCAGTTTCAATGTAGACACATGAGCGTAATTTCTGTTATTCTTTTTCTTCCTATTCTTTTTCCACCTCTTCTTCTTCTACGTTCTTTCAGAACGTGGGCAATCATGGATCTCCACAATTTCTTGTAATTTGTAGTCTTTGTATTTTTTTTCGTTATCTCTCCTAATCCTTATTTTGACAAATATTTACACAAACTCGTTAGGTAGTTTATGTATTGTTTTCCGCTGATGCATATTTGAATAATCATGATGAACTCTTTCTTCTATGGATTGTGTCTTCTCAGGACGTGGGCTATCATCATTCTCCACAATTTCCTATCATTGGTATCACTTAGTAATATAACTTGGCCGTTGATTAGATGACTTCAATCTAGGATGTCCTATGCTTAATAATGCCATTCCATCATCAAACGGGCTACGTACAGATTTATGGAACCCAGTATACCCACCATCGTGTTAGATGACCGTTAAATCTACAGCACCTTCCTACCAAAATCAGGAACCACACTTTGCCGTCGAATGGACTCGTCCCAAACACCTACGGGTCCGCCATATGTGAGCACTTATTAAAGAGCAGATCGTGTGCAGCTAATTTTAGTGTTGACCGGTTCACCGTGTTGTCCCGGTCACACTCGTTATTTCACCTGAAGGTGCTGGAGGCACTTTTCATCGGGTCCCGCAAACCTTCCTTGTGTAAACAACGTGAGTGTTTGTTGGGGCTCGCTGTCATTTGCCTCTAGCTCTTTTTTCTCATATTTTCCCTCCTCCTCCACATTTTCTTTTATTGTACATTTTCTGTGTTTTTAATTTAAATTAAATCTCCCGTTGAAAGCCTGATGGGTGGGAGCGAAACCGGTTGCTTCGACCGTTTTTAATATGTCTAGTAATATCAAGCTTCATACGTTTATTGCTGTGATAAAATTTTGTACCTTCAAAAATATTTTTATATATATATATATATATATATATATATATATATATATATATATATATATATATATATATATATAGTGTGTGTGTGTACTTAGGCAGCATTTTTTCATTAATGCATGTTTCATTAAATAATATAGACACGTTTTGTCTATTTATTTTATGTAAAATCTTTTCATAACGTCTGATAAGTTTAATTATTAAAAGAAGGAAGAAAATCACAATATTGGTACATATTTGTAATACAATCTAAGCTTTCGGCTTACATAAGCAATTATCAAAGATGACAATTACATTACAATACATAAACCAATACACAGACAAGACAATAATGATAGTCTGTTAGGTTTACATGGAAGATTTCCAAGCGACGACAAACTCGTGCATACGAGACGCTGGAAGCGTAAATCACACCGCAGCTCATGACGACATACATGACCACGCGAGCGTGAAATCGAGAAGTATTAAATATGGAAAGCCGTTGGTATAAACCAATGGCTTCTGTTATAAATTATAGACAGTTAAGATAATGTTTGGATAGTTCATAGTTTATTTTGTTCAGGTTAAGTTTCAACTGTTTTATGTATATAACTTCAATAATTGTTTTTCACGACGCTTGACACTACATTTGAATGACAACTCTAACATTTTTAGGCATTTAAAACAACATGCACGATTCCAGAAAACCCTCTTTGAAAACACAACCATACTTAAACATGAAAAGAATAAACAAAAATTCTTGAAGCTATATACCTGAAACAGTTGAAACGTAACCTGAACAAAAAGTATTAAATCTCCACAAATATTCTCAAATGCCTATAATTTATAAGAGAAGCCATTGGTTTATACCAACAGCTTCCCATACTTAATACTTCTCGTTTTCACTCTCACATGCTCATGTGTGACGTCATGAGCTACGGTGCAATATATATATATATATATATATATATATATATATATATATATGTGTGTGTGTGTGTGTGTGTGTGTGTGTGTGTGTGTGTGTGTGTGTGTGTGTGTACAAAAATTGAATACAATATGGGAATAAAAGGAATACAAAATTTTGAATGCAAAGTTCTCCTGCGACATCTCCATGTAGACGATGACTTGTTTTTCACCGTGAAACAATCCTTATCTATTTAAGTAAATGATACCAAGTTTTTCTTCAAATCTAAAGTTGTAAGCTTTCTTTTACGAATCAATACTGAATTGAACTGAAATTGAATTGTCCTTGAAGCCATAAAAATCTAAAGTATTATATAGATGAGTAAAGATTTTCACGAATTTATCTACAGAAAAAATGATTTTGCTAAGGAAGGCAGCAAAGTTTTAAATGGTCTCTTAGAAAGTAATCATACTTGGTTGGTTTGTTTCAATATATAGACCATCCTGGCGATGTACAGGTTTTATTTTTCCTTGCAGCCACAGAGACGAACGCCTGAATTGATTGCAATTCAACAATCGTATAATCTTATATACTTATATAAAGTGTCATTTCTTCCGTTCTAGCGTCATGTCTTACAAAGACGAATACGAGTGAAGAGTAAAAGTAGACATTTTGTGCTTCGCCATTTTTGAAAGTTTAAACGTCTCTAAAAATCACTATTCAAAATGTCGCCCCTTTTTTTCTCACCAGTGTCATCGGTAAGGAAATACGGCTATCTTTCTGTCCAGGAAGTCCCGTTAGATTGAAGCAGAATCATTCTTAGGATATAACGCTTTGAACGTGATGTTCATGACTAAATTGTATATATTTACATTTGTTTTGTAGTTTTAGTTTCCTCTGTTGTGCACGTTTCTATGATTTCTGAATCAGAAAAATAAACACGAAGTCCAAAAATGTCAGAGTCTTTCTATAAATATTGTGACATCATGAACAGTCGCCATGCTTTCAAATATATTAGATTACTGCAAAAATAAAAATTTGTTTATTTCGCAAACATAAATACCTTGAGAAAAGGCGGGTGACAACCGGTTGAGCAGTCGCAAAATCGAAAATGGAGGTATCATCTTCATGCTGTTATTGATGTCATAGTTACGATAGAGGCGAATGTTCAAGTATACATTATTATTTTGGAAGTTGTTATGTGACATGCCAGTAAGGAGAATCTTATTTCGCCAAATATCTAGCGATAGAATGCACAGCAAATGCCCCCCAAAAGTATTGATACTCTCTTGCATGAACTATTTGAATGCAAGCAACAAACTTCCAGGAAAGATAACTTATTTATTCAATTACATTTATCGCGAGAGTAGAGACTATGCCACAGAGCTGTCCTAAGTAAGTTATAATAATAAATAAACAAATATATATTTTAAAGAGGAATTATTATCATTTTGAATATCCACTAAAATTTTGACCGATTTTAATCTTAAAGAAATATTTTGTCAAGAAAGAAACGGTTTAAATACATGGGAGATTGTGTGTGTGTCCGTGTGTGTGTGTGTGTTTCGAATCAAATATCTTAAAGTATTGGTATGAAATGAAAATGAAGCAAGCCTAATTGGTAGACAAACGCTTCAGTTCGCAGGATTCATTTATCTTCGTTGAAGGGAATGAGTTAAATGAGGACAGTAACATCGCTACATAATTAAAACGGACAGACTCGGCTGGAACTAATCACTCGTGAAAGATAAAAATTTACTGACAGAAAGGATACGTTAGTCGATGCTGATAAATGGGATTTCAGAACGAGGCTGCATAAACACGAAGTAATAATTTGTATATTTCTTTCGCTGGTCGTTTTGATTTTCAATCAAGCGCCTTACAACATCGAACAATATGAGAAAAGAATAAATTACTTTCCCGTGTAAGTGAATTGAGTTTTATTTGGATAAAAATGTAGACTCCTCCCAGGAAAGCGACTTGCTTGTGCTGTTATCTTAGAAGAAAATAAATGGACTCCTGTTATCTTTTTTTATTTAATAATTTATACTATATCTATAGTAGATAATTCGTTATCCAAGTTTCGTAATATACAAACAATACGGCTTTATATAGTGACAGTGTTCTCTTTCCGGAGAAAATAGTTTGATATTTGCATGTATACCGTGAAGACGATACGCACTTACACTCTATTTTCTTTACATCACTGGTATTTGGCTTACATGCGAAAATAATACAAACATCTGAGTACATTTTAAAAATTAGTTCTATGAGAGCAGAGTTATAAATCTTGGATATAAAAGGTTTAAAGATATAAACATTGTGCTTCTAACGGTATATTCATTAATAGAAATAAACAATACACAGAATTTGATATTGTCTTTACTTTGATACCGGCAGTAACCAAACACAGTTATTTCTTTGTCAAAAACAAATCTCTCACACTTTCATATATATATATATATATATATATATATATATATATATATATATATAGTTCTTGAGATATATTAAAATAATACATACATACATATTTTTTATAAATATTAAAATAATAATATATGTATAAAGTTCTTGATATATATTAAAATGATACATATATACATAGTTCTGGATAAATATTAAAATAATATATATACAGTGACACGCATAAGTATTACATACATGTTATTTCCTGTTATAACTCTAGTTTATGTTCGCCATTTTGCCTGATATTTGTAAGTATTATCTCGTAAAGTTGTTTTAGTTTTATGTGGAAGGATAATCAAAAGCTCATGGTTGAATCCATTTTTTTAATCACAGTTCCAAATTACTCTATGCAAAAGTATTGCATACATGGCACTTTTTTCAAATTTCCAATCGAAACTTTGTATTTTAAAAGACTTTAAATATTCAAATTATTATATGTATATATATATATACACATACATGCATATATATATATATATATACATACATACATATGTGTATATATATATATATATATATATATATATATATATATATATATATATATATATACACATATGTATGTATATATATATATATATATATATATATGCATGTATGTGTATATATATATATACATATATACATATATACACATGTATGTGTATATATACATATATACACATGTGTATATATATATATATATATATATACATATATACACATGTACGTGTATATATACATATATACATATATACACATGTATGTGTGTATATATATATATACATATATACACATGTATGTGTGTATATATACATATATACATATATACACATGTATGTGTGTATATATACATATATATATATATATATACACACACACATATACACACACATATATATACAGACATATATATATACACACATATATATATATATGCACACATATATACACACATATATATACATGCACACATATATACACACATATATATACATGCACACATATATATATGCACACATATATATATACATATATATATATATAACACATATATATATATACATATATATATATATGTACATATATATATTTACACACACACATATATATATATAAATACATATATATATATATGTAAATATACATATATGTATACATATATATATATATACATATATATATTCACACACACACACATATATATATATAAATACATATATATATATATATATGTAAATATACATATATGTATACATATATATAAATATACATATATGTATACATATATATAAATATACATATATATATAAATATACATATATATATATAAATACATATATATATATATATGTAAATATACATATATGTATACATATATATAAATATACATATATGTATACATATATATAAATATACATATATAAATATACATATATATAAATAGACATATATAAATATACATATATATAAATAGACATATATATAAATATATAAATATACATATATATATATATAAATATACATATATATAAATGTACATATACATATATATAAATATACATATATATAAATATACATATACATATATATAAATATACATATTATCATATATATATATACATATATACACTTATATATTCTTATACTTTATATATATATATATATATATATATATATATATATATATATTGATTCCTCTTTTACTGTTCAAATTTGCATATGCATACGACCGTAACTTTATTTATAATATTTATTTTGCAGATGAAATGCATTAAAAATATTGCATAAATTTTCTGTCCCCGCTTGTTGACAGTCTCTCAATAATTGCCATATATGTGTGAATGCTTTACTACCGCAATCTATTCCCACCTTATTTTTCACGATTTTCAACAATTGATTTCATTTTGCGACCTTGAGCCTGTCTCTGTGACGCTACGCTTTATTTTCACCCATTATTTGGATTAAAAACTATAGATATAAAAAGATCATGCTCCATACCTGATTTCTTGTCACCTATGAAAAATGAAAGAAAATCCACGAAATTTCATTTTGAAAGGCATGAATCTATCTCTTTGCTTCGCCTCATGAGTTTTACCACAAAAAATCGACTAGTCTAAATATTGTTTCAGAGGAAGCTAATCTTCATGGAGAACTAATTATTATTTTCTTGGCAGGTAGTTTTTCATATATAACCGTAGAGCCTTTAAACTCTGATCATATTTGCTAGGTTATTTTATGAAAACATTTAATGCTTTTTATCTAACGTGCATGTTTGGCTTAACTGTATGCTCAGGATTCTTAGTACATATCATCTATGTAAATATCTAAGTTGACTATATGTCGAAGTCTATGTGAAGCTTTCGTCAGTGATCCCGATCCGTGTTTGAGTTCTTGAAGTGGCCAGAATTTTTAATCTAAAATTCCACTCAATTCCGATAGTCAACTTGGTTATTGGCGCAAAACTATAGATACTTTACCATATATTGCACGTTATTTGCACTGAACTAATCGAGCTGTCTTTTTTTAACAACATCAAGTAAACCTACCTCTAATTTGCTTTTATTTAACTTATGCTAGACTTCCTAAAATATCTATCTTCATACATTTGTCAAGTACTCCTTTTATTAGTCATGTTCCGTCAAGAGGTGCGACAACACTTATCTCCACACCTTCCTATTTTTTATTTTAGTAACTTTTGACATTTAATACAACTCATTATTCTTGTGTCATCCACACATTCAAACAGTAAATAGTTTAATAGCTATTCCCATTGTCTTTTCCCTTCAGTATATCATGTAAATATTAGATTCTCTAAGCTCTCTTTCCGCATATACGTACATGAATTGCTAACTCTCTCTTAACAAATGTAAGTATAAGTTCGCTTGTAGTTTCTATGCTCCTTAAAGCATTTTCCAGTCCTTCATTTGCAAATAATAGTGATGATTAGTCTCTGTAAAAATGATTTGAAACATTAGCCCAGTTTCCCTTTCCCCGTCGCAGTTTCAACCACAAATAATGAAAAATATATAAATGTTTTCTTTTATACCTCCGTAAAGATTGTTATTTAATAAAACTGGCCCGTGAAGCTGCTGCTTCTAGGAGACTAAACGTATGTTTATTTGCTTTTTATGTGCGTATTTACAAATGTGCTAATAAGATCGGAGCGGGGAGATCGGGTAAATGGCTTTTAAACCAAATAAAATAGTTTCTTTGCGCAAAATTGTTTCCTCTGATTGGCTGGTTTGTAAATAGCCAATACTTCAGTCCGCCATGAAAAAGTAAAGATAATTAAAGAAAGAATAAATAAAGGGGAGCATATAAGAAACGCTCATCCAGACAGCAAGAATCAAAGACAAAGGATAAGAAAAATAAAAATAAATGCTGATTTCAAGCCATTTACAACAAAACAAGAATTTGGCAGACCAATTGGCCCAATATTGTCCATTTTTTACTAACTTTTTCCCCATTTCTTCATTTGACTGATTTTACGCCATTCATCGACGATCAGACGTGCCTGGTTTGATAGTATTGCAAATTTGTATATTTACTTTTTAGTTTGTTTACTCGGAAAACTACTACAAACAAATAAATACAAACCTTTGTCGCTTCCTGACCACAGCAATTAAAAGTGTTTGCTTTTACACTGACAAGTCTCTGTAGACTATTTGTCATCTTGTTTGCGGAAAACTTACTTAATATCATGCAGCGGTTTTTTTTTTTTTTGCATTTATTTCTTTTGTTCATTTGGTCTAATTTGTCCGCACGATATACAGAGGAAAACTACGACCATTTCAACTCAGTACTATCTGTTCCTTCTCACTTAATCGCTGGACACTTCTCGAGTCTTGCTTAGGCGACGTCGCAATGGGACTGTTCTACAGTGAGTTCAAAAGCATTTACGCAGAATTGCGAGCGATGAATTATTTTCAAGTCCACTTATCCTTTCCCATAGACAAAACATCACGAGTGTATCATGCATAATCATAAGCCTATCGCCGCGTACAATCGCATGAATCCACTCACTCCAGATTGCACGGTCCTCGGTAACTTTGTTTAAGGATCAATGATCAAGTAGTGTACATTAGATAATTTATATGGATAATTTCTTCACCGGAGTACCTTAATTATTTTATCAGTGACCATCCCTTCAATAATCGTTAATCTAAAATATTTAAGCTACGACGCCATTTTATATTGTTCTCTTTATGATTCATTATTTCTCATTCATATTTAAATTTATTTTCCTTGTGCCGATTCATGCACTTCGTTCTAACAAATTTCTCTTGTTTCGCTTGATGGGACCATAACTTAGGGGGTTTACTTTTAATTAATGTGACAATTGGTGTCAGACCAGTTGTTTCAAAAAGACTTTCTATACCAATTGTTTGTTTGATACTAATTGGTCATACAAAACATGATGTGATTCTGAAATGTTTTCATTTTCATTAATTTTGTCTTCCAATTTTCTTTAGTGATATCGTTTAACCGTAATGCTTTATAGGAATAATAGATATGTTGCATACCTTTTCTTTGATTTTTTAGGAAATACGACAGGATGAAACGAATTTCTTCTTTTCAAACGTTGTCAAGCGAATGCCTATTTTATGTTGAACAATAACTGAACCAACATTCGAAGATGAAAGATTTTGCCCATCACAGACAAATTTAATATCTTGTTGAAATTATTTTCCATAGTCTGTTATGCTATATGGAGTATTGCTTTATTAGGGTCATGCATATTTTTTTTTAACATATTCATAATTAAATATTTTTATTGAATATTTGGTTAATGTGTTGATAGATTTCTGTATTTCTTGGATCGATTCTTTCACAGGAAAGATATGATCAGTATATCCTATGTTTGAAAGGAGATGACCACTAACTGAGAAGCCTGGTATGCCAGTTGACTTTGTTTAGTGTGTAACTGAAATGACTACAATGCTGAAGAGAAGTGCATATAGAGTATCTATTTATATTTATATTTAAAAGATTAAAGAACGTGAAATACCGATGCTGCATGCCTTGGAGCTATTATTTAGTTTTAAGACAGTTGATGTATTTTCCCAACAACTTCCTCATGTAACAAAATTGGATGCTCTCAAGCGCATTGTAAAAATAATGAAAATAATATAATTTTATCACAACATTAT
>OZ038477.1:40853951-40881451 GCA_964036315.1 Acanthosepion esculentum
TACATCTAGATGTTGCCTAGCGAACGTATTTTGCTAAAATAAGCATACATAATGTTTGTATTATATATATATATATATATATATATAAATATATTGCTGTAAAAATTAAAAGAAGTTATGCAGGAAAACACTTCCAAATCCTCAGTAATGTATTTTCAAATTTGCTGGCTTAGCGGAACGATTCTTATTAGTTCTCAAAGTGACCGCTTGGCGGCAGTGACTAGCCTTTCAATTGTAAACAAAAACGGGTATACATTATATTGCGTACGATACATTAGCGCTTGCGTGAGAAAATTGGTGAGAAATCTATTATTTTTTTATTAATATAACTATGAAATATATATATATATTTATTTATACCATATATACATGTTTATAATATTTACATTATTATCATACCTACTGGTAGTTACTATAGTGGATCTATAATTTTCGGTTCCCGTCTACGGACAATTGGCGTTAACAGACCACCCATCCTCCTATTTGTCCATTGATGAGAGTCACGGGTGAGTAGTGAGTTAGATCTTCACCAGGTTCTTCAAAATCTCGGCCTTGTGCCACACCTGAACTACACTTAAACATTATCACAGGGTTGTGCATCTGATGTATTGACATCGATTCGAAATGTGAAATCCGTTTTTATTGCGTCACTTCTGCCTTTTTATTTTGGAGAATAAAAATAATACTTAATTGCTCTCTTGTCGCCCATTCGCTGGAATAATTTCTTGTTTATTATTTGCCACCATTCTCTACAGTTCTTGTGGATGTGCGCATTCTGTAATGGATGGCGGTTTGGAATGCGAAATTGAAGAGCCAAGTTCGAATTCCAGTTTCGAATTCGGTTACGTTACATCCAACGTCAATTCTATTGGGAAAGTTACGAATCCTTTCCCCTGAGCCAGGATTTATATCGTAGGACAAAACTAGGGTCTAGTAGGCCAAATATGAATCCAAAATTTGAGGTGGCTATTTTGGAGAGATTCTTTATCACAGTCTGCACTAGTTTTTCCGAGAAATTTTACTTAGTTCTGTAACAACTTTCACTAATATCATATATCATTTTTAGGTCAAGTCTGACGTACGGGTTCATCCGCACTCAGTGATAATGAAAACAAAAAGTACTATTCTTCAACCTTACTCTCTAGAAGTTATAGCAATAATAAAACAAGCGGCTGGGAAAAAATCATCTACATGGCCGACGCAACATTACTTCCAGCTCACAAAATGTCAAATCGTATCTATTCCGTTACACTTTATTATAGGAATATATCAGTTTCTTTACGATTTCTGATTTGTTTCCCCAATTGTGGTTTAGAAATTTTATCGTTTTAAAATTTATTTTCTAAAGTCATTGAGCGGTACCAATAATTCTGCATCAGGCAGTTACTTTTAGCTTTTATATTTGGCTATTCAGACGGATTAGTTATTACCATTTATCCTCATATATATATATATATATATATATATATGAGTCGGTGTGTGTTACTGCTTCATTTGATTTGAAAAATTTATTCTTTCTACTTTTATATAATAACTGACAAGAGGAAATTTATGATTCACATTCAAGATTCACTGCTTTCAATATGCTTTCGTTTAAGTGTTTTATATAGCCTTATTTTCTATTCTAAAACTAGACACTTTACTGGTTTCTTACATTGCATCACCTCACATGTCAATTTTACGGTGATTTATAATTTCCAAAAATACAGATTTATGTAAAAAATAGAAAATCTTATTCTTTTTACCTATTACGTTGACATACATCTCTTTACAGACGCTTATTTAGCATACATTTTTTATCTCAATATATATATATATATATATATATATATATATATATACCATAAAAAGAGTTAAGGAAGGTGATTATTTTTGTAGGAGTTTAAATATGAAAAATACAGTTGAATCAGGCAGAAATACTTTTAAGATTTGGAAACAACCATTCGGGGATAAAAATTTGCAGTATATGAATATATTAGAAATGGCCGCCAAAGAATTACTAAATAGCAAATTAAAACCGTTGTACTAAGTTGAGTTGAGTCTTGGACCAGCATCTGGCTTACGATAGAAGCCACTTCTCGGCGGATTGAACTAGCTGTATACAGTAAACGTGGTTTGATCGAAAAGTGAAAAATAACGGAAGACAAAAAACTGTTCTCGTTTATTCATATGCCTGATCGATAAGGGGCTGCTGCCACTTTTCATACCCTAGCGAAACCTCCCTGCATCCTCTCAGCATGGCTGAGGCTCATCTCCACGAGAGCCTCCCTTTGTGACTTCTTAGTTTCACGTTTTCCACTGAACCTGAGGTGGAACAACTACATTGAATCAATAGCGTCATCTAATGCAAGGAAAATTGGTTCTTTGTAGCACGACAGAAGCTTTTTCACGTATGAGTCCATCCTTCAAATCTACAAATCTTCATTCGTCCTTGCTCTAAATACTGTCGATATATATGGTATTTTGCTCCCGCTGTTCTTTTTGAGCTTCTCATCAAAATCCAAAGACGGATACACAATGTGATAGGACCTTACCTGGCATCTCGACTACAGTCAATTTCTCACAGACGTAATATGGCTTCCATCTGTATTTTCTACAAATATTTTAATGGTAACTACTCTGACTTTCACTGGTATTCCAACATGCATGAATTTATGCGTGATTCTAGGTTGGAATCTCGGTCCCACTGTTTCACTGATGAAAAGTTAAATGTAACAGACTTCTCTACTCCAACAGCTTCTTCTCTCACACTTCCCGACAGTGGAGCTCCTTTCTTCTCACTTGATCCCCTATAATCTTCAAATATTTAAATGTAATATCAATCGACATCAGCTTTCTTGAACACCGTCATTCTCTTCATCCTTTCCTCAAACACCCCTCACAACTCTTACTCTCTGTAACCTCTTGCAAGCTGGTGACACTCGCACTTTTCTCGCGGTAAAATGCTTAAAAAATATAGACGTTAGAAAATGGGTTGGGCGAAAAGCGTCAGAGAGGGTAATGTCTCAAAGCGTTGATTTAGTTGTTGAAACGTTTGTCGCATTGATGGAGCTTGACTTCCTTTCTCTTGTCAGCATAATTAGTAAATCACAATTCCTTGGCCACAATCGTTCCAGATGTTGGTTGAGACTGATCAGAAACAGAGAGGAGTGACATCTTGAAGTGCCTTAAACTGTTATTCCCAATTAACGAGTCAATTCTCAACTCCCGGATTGTCTAATTTAAAACAGTATTTAAAGACATTTTTATGTTTAACATTATGAAATGGACAAAGTCCGACAATGTGTTAAAACAGTATATAAATACATAACTATAGTATTGTTCTACAACATTTTATCGTCATTTGACTAAGAAAGGAAAAGTGAAAATATTGTGCATATAACGTTAATTGTCAGAAAATCAGAACCAGCGTCGTTTGGATATCTGTTTATAACAAATATTTGCCGATAACATAACTTTTACTTGCTGAAACTTGTCATGTACAAGTTTCTATCTGATTATCGTTTAAATGATGAAAATGCTTTTGAATTAGGGAGAAGTATCACTTCAGATTTTGGACACGAAAGGGCTCTGTATGGAATGGGTGCAGAATAAGAAATATTTAAAATGAACCTCGAACAATTACTTCTGCCATCTACTTAAAAGAATCGTGGAATATATTAGAAAAATAATAATTTTTTTTTCTCAAAAAACATTGGATATTTTTATAATACAGTTTACGTCAATTGATTGAGAGAGGAAAAGTGAAAATATAAAACATAAATGAAAAGCGAGTTGCAAGAAAATCTGAAACTACGTCGTTTGGACGTCTGCTTATAACTGCTTTTCGCTACCGTAATTCTTTGTTGCTGAAATATATCATCACCTGTGATAAAAATAGATTCCATCAGAAAATTGCAACTGAACATTCTGACAAAATGAATTTTCCTTTCGTAAATAAATTTCACTTTCCTAAATCTGACGCGAAACATATTCCTTTTTAGAAAGGAAAAAAATAGATGAATGGATGTGATTAATGAGTATAAAAGGCCAGACAATTTTAGCGGTAAAGAAAGGAAATAACTCGAACATTCTACGTGCTATAAACAGCAAAATCATTTTCCATGACGAAAAATTCAAGCAGAGAAATTGAATAACATTATATTCGCATCCACACACACACACACACAAAGCACAAACACTAATAACAACAACAGGCCAAATAAATGAAAAAAAAAAAACAGTAAAAAAGATGCAAGAAACGAAGAAACAAATAAAAATTTCAGATAAAAAGATTTAAGAGCCTTGCCTGAGATTTTGGCTTTTTTATTTTATTAATATTTCTGCGATTTTGTCTGACACAATATTTGATTTTGTTGTGAGTGAACGGTCACGTGTCTACCGAGAATCTCTTCCATACATCATTGCGCCATTACCTTCGTTTGTTTCCCCCCCCCCATTTGACAAAGCGTAATTAATCATGGCGTCTTTAAATGGCAGAAAAGAACCAGCATTTACGATGCCTCAGTATATGTGTCGGCCTCTTCATGAGCCCAGAAACCACATGGAAAAAGAAAATTAGTGTAACTCCTATTTTTATTTAATCTCTATCAGATTTTGTTATTATGATAATGGTATATAAATCATTATTTTCTAATGCTATTTTAACAATCGACTGCAGTTAGAGTAACAGTTATTGACAGGGAAAATTTGAAAAAATGTCCAAGTTCAAATTCCAGCTTAATTTATATCGTTTACCTTCGCAAATATGCTTTTGTCTCGCCAGCTTCGCACATTGACATCAACAGAGTAGCCTAGACTCTCAAGTTTTTGGATGGACTATTCAAACCCTGTTCAATTCAACGAGAAACGACTTGACTATGTTTTCCGAATAGCTGTGGCAATCTAATGATAATTACAAAATGAAGATGTGGAGGGCTATGATCGCTTATACTCTGAATGAACATAGCATTAAAATGGAAACAGCCAATAAACTTTGTAATTTGCACTATGCTATGTGTTTCCAAATTTTAATGTAGTTTGCATACGTATTTAAATATTTGAATCTTTGTAAATTGCATTAAGCTGTTATATATTATGCTGTGTAAAAAAGTTTCATTTCAGATTGTAAACTTTGTCCCTGGCTACATCAGTTTCGTGTGTGAAGAATGCAGCAGCCATTTTGAAAGTATATGCATGAGAATGTTATCAAAGTGTGGATTGTCTACACAGCCTGTATCGAACATTGTAGCTTACATTTAAGTAGACTATAAATATGTTCCAGTTGGTTAATCGTACGACATATCACCATTAATCAGATAGTCTAATACCAAAGTACTTAGTATTAATAGTAAACTAGACTAACTTGCGTACTATTACTCCACGCTGAAGCGTTTATTAATGCCATGAAACTTATAGAAAGAAATGTTACTTCCTTCATATTACTTAAAGTCATTAATGCGAATGAGTTTTTCGTCGTACTCCAAATAAAAAATAAATATACATCATGACTATGTTCCTATGTGTTAAGTGTACAGGCTCAACCTAATGTTCTGTTTCAGACCAGATATATTTTCTGACGAAATGGTTTCTGAATTTTCTGGCTTTGCAATCCTTACTCTATTTTCGGAAAAGTTTTCGATATCCTTCCAAACCCGCTGATAATAAAGTTGCAAATTGTAACTCATCTACACCACCAGGATTTCCTTCTATGCCCAGGAAATGCCCTCCCTATATATCTCTCTCCACACGCACGCACGCACACACACACACACACACATATATATATATAATAAACCGTTGGTATATAATCTAAGTGTATCCTATTAATCAAATATTAAATATTAAAACTGGTTCACACAGAGAGATCAATGTTTTAATTAAATAGAGCAACACATTTGCAGCTTATATTTCGTATCATAAAGAAACAATTTATAAAAAGAATTAAATAGCAATGTTAATGTGATTAATGGCAAAATCACTTCGCTAACAGGACTTAATGAGACATTAACTTACTATCAATTCCGTGAATAATACGATTCTTATATTCGAGTTGTTGTGAGATTGAAGACACATGCCAAGTACTTTCGACAATTTCAAATTGTCATCTTCAGGGTTTAATTTTCGGTCGACAGACATTTCGTCTAAGTATTTGCATATATATAAGAAAATTGCGCACTGAAGATGACAATTGGAAATTGTCGAAGTACTTGGCATGTGTCATTCATCTGTGAAGCAGGCAATGTTCGGTTAAACACAAATATCATTAAAATTCACAGGAGTTTTCACATCGTTCGACATGCCGATACATGCCAAATAAAGCAATTTCTAGCAAAACGGTATGTTATATTGACTGTACGATGAAGTAGAAAATGATTTAGATCTCGAAAATGTTTGTGGGGATAAAGTCGAATTTGAACTCCGATTTTTCCGTTTTATCAAATATTATTCGATGACCTTTATAACACGTATTGCATCCAAACAATTACATGGGAGGTAGGGGGAGAAAATGATACGAATTTAACCTGGGCGGGGAAAAAAGACAGGATACCTGATGCTGGCTTCCAAGGTCATTCGTGCTCAGCGGAAGTCAATTTTGGATGAAAATAGATTTGTCTTAGCCAATCGAAAGAATTTTAAGTGCTACCATCTTGATTTTTATGTCAATGCGAAAAGGAAGTAACCAAAACAACAAAAAGAGAATCGAGTTTGGGGAAAGTGAAGGTAAAAGGAAAGAATCTCCTGAAAATGGCAAATAATCTCAGATCTTTTTTTTCTGTTACACGATTTCAAAATACCGAGTTATTCCTTAAAGAAAGCATTATAATCAACAAGAAAAAAACGGTGTATTTTAAAGCTTATTTCTATTCTGAACGCTAGCAGAAAAATATTCCATGTAAATAAAATATTATGTAAACTTTCGGTTTATAATATTTCAGGTAACGAGTTTTGTTCAGTTTGACTTGCCAGTTGGACGGATTTCAGTGCCATAATGCGTCCAATTTAACGATTTCTTCAAGTACATATATAGAGAAACAGCTTGAATAATGATAAGAGCACAAATAGTATATATAACAACATTTATACAAAAATGGCAGAGGTTATACATATCACTGACTTTCGAATGATTATTACGTGCCGACATTTAGTCGAAAATGAAATGTAACACACATGGAAGTGAAACGGTTTGCATTTAGATCATAGGGAAGTTTAACTACAAACACATTATATTTAGATGGAATACTGCATTCTATGAAGGAATAACTGGCTCTCAAGCGTAATCGCCATTAAAATAATCTATTATTACTTTTTCACTGAAGAGATTCGTGTAAAATTATGCACTAGCTCGGAACAAATATAAAATAATTTATTTGTGTGTTCATACAATTTACATTTTAATCGCATTCCTTAATTTTGTACATTTGAGAATTTTCTAATTTATAATATATATATATATATATATATATATATATATATATATATATATATATATATATGACATATTGAAGGCGTTTCATTGAAACTATATATGATTATGCGTTTCGCCTTTCTAGGTTTCATCAGGACCATAAACGAAAGAAATAAATGTATAAGTATGTGTATCCTTAAATAATCAATCATGCTACTTTTTATCCCGAAGCTAGTGTTTCTTGAGATGATAGAAAAAATGAAAATGAGTGACGTCAAAAAAGTTCCGATAATATTTTTACTGCATCTTTATAATTCTTCGTTGATGCTTAAATTTATTAATATATTTTCTCACAGCTTTTTTGTATCGAATTAACGGTAAAAACTCATTTCATTTTCAGAATGACTCGTAAGCAAGGAACTCATTGAACCTTTCCCAAAATGAATCCAAGGCAAATCTTCAGACAATCCTTCAGAATGAGTTAAATGCATATATATATATATATATATATATATATATATATATATGGTTCTTTTCTAAGCGTAGTTTAGATGTGGCTCAAGGCCGAAATTATGGGAGAGCGTGTAATTGTTCTAGTGTGAAAAGCTTGATAACCATTATACCATGACTGGATGCCCAGCAATTATTTTCTAAGTGTAGCTTAGATGTGTCACAAGGCCGAAAATATGAGGCACCCAGAGAGTATTGAATTCACTGTTCAGTCGTAATTGAGCTAGCGAGACAAGCTTGCTAAACATTATATCACGTCGATGTGGTCAACCACACACGCACACACACACATATATATACACAGATATACATACACAAATATATATATATATATATATATATATATATATATATATATATATACACACACACGTACATATATATATATACACACGTACATATATATAAATATATACGCACATATACATACAGACATACACACACACACATATACACATACATACACACGTACATATATATATATATATATATATATATATATATATATATACATACAGACGTACATATATATATATATATATATATATACATCCACATATACACACACACACAAACATACATACATACAGATACACACACACACATATATATATATATATGAGTATCTAATATATAACTCATATATAAGGTAATGTATATTTGGGCAACAACTTTTCTTTTAAACATCTTTCGTCAAAAATGACAAGCAAAGGAAATTTAATTAACTTTTATTTAGTTTTTCCAGCGTTCTTATATTTTTCTGTTTGTTTGGAGTAGGGGAGGGAAAAACTAAATAAAAATTAATTAAATTTCTCTTGTCTGTCATACTTAACGAACGATATATATATATATATATATATATATATATATATATATATATAGAGAGAGAGAGAGAGAGAGAGAGAGAGATAGATAGATAGATAGATAGATCGAGACATCGATCGAGAGATGGGGAGCGATAAAGCAAGAGAGAGATAGATAATGGCTGGGTTCTCCTTTACAACTGTGTCCGTTTTCTCCGGAAGACTAATCCTTGTTGCATCCACTAAACCATTGTGCAGCTGTATTTCTCTCACACGCACTGATCCAACTAGTGATTTATACTGCAACTATGCTGTCTTGATTAGTGTTTCTGGGAGATAGGGTACATTCTTGCATATCAGACCTTTACCCTCAAAACATGGGTAACGATAACATGTCACTTCGGGCTAGCCCAGCTTCAGTACAATTTTCGCAGCCCAATTTCACTTACATGGTAAATTGGTATATCGATACATGAGAACAAACAAAACCAGTGTCTGTCTGATCGGACGGCGTTAAGACGATAAGTTATTTCTATCTGGCCCCGCTTGCTAAGTTATGTGCTGCTTTTATGAATGTATTTGCCTCTTATACATGTGCTTGTTATAACCTATGCCAAATTGTGTTTTCATAGGTAAATAATGTTTGTACATATTTGAACACTGTCGTCCATCTTTTGACGTCATTTTGGCTTCATTGCTGCTGCTGAAACTGCTATTACTGCTACTACTACTACTAACAACAACAATAACAACTCTTAATCAGAAACTGCAAGTAAAATCACAGAGTACAAGATGATATGAAAAGGATTGTTGGTTCTACCGACAAAATATATTTCTAACAGACCTCAAAAATTGGTTCATGGGAATTGGAAAATAGTTTAAGGAATCAAGAAGACACCATCTATTGAAGAAATGCAAAATTTGGAGGAAAACTTTTGTTGCGGAGCAAATAATTATATAAATATAAATGCAGTGTGAATCAAAAGAGAACAACAAAGAATGAAAGATATACCTGCACAAGAGTGGAAAATATACCCTAATCTAATCCAAGGCAAGCTCTAACAATATCCAAAACATGTAAATCCCCAGGAATGACAAGGTACCCAACTTTTGGCTCTGTCGTCTTTTCTCAAACCATAAAATCCTTACGCAAGCTTTATCAAAGTTAATGGATAAAAACAATTATTTTAAAGAATGGATCATTGTTAGTATTTACATGTATCCTACCAAAGACGGCTGAAACAGATGACCAAAAAAAGATTATAGGCTAGTAACTTGTCTGTCGACCATACCTAATTTAACCCCGTTTGTACTGACTGACAATACTTACTCTTTTCTTAAGGAAAACAACATTCTTCCTTTGCAATAGAAGCGATGCCGAAGAGATCGATATGGTTGCAAAGATCAACTGCTGATAAATAAAATTATCCTGGAAAATTGCAGGAAAAATGGAAGGAAACTCAGCACATCGATTGTCATAAAGCCCTTGATAGTGCGAAATTATGTCAGAATTTTAAGGATTTGGAAATGTACAAAATCTTATCGGTGGTAGTAAATCTCCTCAAGTATAACTCAGAACTGTGGAAAATGACATTATACCATAATCATGCCAAAGGCACTGCCACATCTGATCGGCTGAATATCGGACGAGAGATTTTTCAAGGTGACATCATATTACTCCTCGTATCCGAAATCTCGTTTTCGCATGAACTAAACCTAATAATTATGAATACAAAATAAACAACTTCTGAATCACTCCTGGATGGTCTAAAAATATTTGCCAAAGACGATGATGAGTTTATGAAATTAGGTCTCTGGTTGGGACCCCGAATAAGATGTGTATACAACAGAAATAAGTATAAATAATAATAATAATATTATTTAAGAATTTTAAATCACATTTGGCGGAGAAATTCGCTCATATTCGCATTCTGGATTTACTGTCCAGAGCACCGGTGCTCTACCGAGAAAGAGTTTAGCTTTCTATTCATTTCAGTGGGCTTGATTTAATGTCAGAATTGACGTAGATACGCAAGTGTGCATTTGCCCTAATGCGAGAAATTTTTCAGTTGTCCCGGCACTTAATCTTTTGGAAAGCCTTGGGCACCAGAGATTGACTTAAAATCTAATAGAGAACGCTGAATCCTGGTGTAGGGATGATATCGATGAATATGAAGGAACGTGCTAATTCAAAAGTAAAAATATTCTTCGATGTAATGATGCCTTGGAAAGAAAGAAATGGTCAGATTATAATTTAGGAAAGGCTTTCCCAAATATTCATCGCACTTATAAACAAAATAATTTTCTTTAAATTGTTAAACTCCTGGAAAGGTTTGACCATTTCTCCAGGATGTATAATTCTTGCATGGAGTTCTAGAAAGATGGCGTTTTATTACAAGGGCATGCTTTTATATGGGATAATATTAAAAAAAATAAATTTGAATGATTGATTCCTGGAGAACCGTGCCACAGGCGGCACCACCTCATTGTACTTTAATCAATGACATCTGTAGATGAAGGATGGGTTTGTTGGCAACTTTTGTCCCAGATTACATAAAAGTGTGGGTGAAGATATGTTACATCTTTTTCCTCTTTGTGGTAATATATGCATAATGTCTTATTAGAATATAAAATAGCTGGTCATGTAGGAATCGTTTACTTGACCTGCTTCGAGTCATGTATCAAGACAGTTTAAATATATTTGATTGATTCGTTTTCTGTTGCTTATCAACACTTTTCATGTTATTTAAACCTAGGAAATATTTTTAGATAAGATTTTTTGAGAAATGGTTTTAGCTTTAAAAGTTTAAATAATTAACTCATAGCGGGTATAGGGGAGGAGTGGAATCATAATTTCCCAAGAGTATTTGCACGTAAGAGAATATAACTAACCCAATGGGGGATTGGAACGCGGTCCTTCGATTAACAATTCCGAGCCATTATCATTTAAGCCCCTTAAACATCACATGCTTACAGTACCTGGTTTTCATAAAGGGTCATACATCTAAGTACTGATCAGGCCTGACGTTGCTTAACTTCGGCGATCGTACGGGAACTGATATTTCAACGTGATGCGGCCATAAGCG
Organism: Acanthosepion esculentum; assembly: GCA_964036315.1. NCBI lineage: Eukaryota > Metazoa > Mollusca > Cephalopoda > Sepiida > Sepiidae > Acanthosepion > Acanthosepion esculentum. The sequence continues at coordinate 40,865,738 of OZ038477.1, forward strand.
AAGATATTTGGAAAGCAAGCAGTACAATATTGTAGACCACGGAGACACTAAATATTCAGCTATACTTTTTTTTCCTCTGTCAGATTGCCTGAACTAACAGCCATCCAAAAAAATAACGAAAAAACATAACTTGCAAAAATAGAAAAGACAGCTATAGAATTCACTCAAAAGACATGTGTCTAAAGAATATTTTACAGTAAAAAAGGGATGTTTCCCAAAATTTCTTTTAGTGCCATAATCAGAGATTGGTGAATCGGAAATCAATATAGTCTGGAATCACTAAGACGAAAAGTTTTTTTTGTTGTTTTATAACTGTGCAAGGTACCGTTCAAAAATAACTGTAGTTATTTTTCTTTCATGTAATAGTTAAGATCGCATGAGAGTATAACTGCAAAATTTTATAACTGTTTAATATTATTTATGAACCGAGTGAATCGCTATATATAGTGATCATTAATTTTAATTAATTTTCAAATAGATTTCTAATGAACAATGGGGCACTAAATAAATATAAGTGAAATAATACATACATAATTTTATATATATATATATATATGTGAGAGAGAGAGAAATAAAGAAAGAGAGACGCAGCAAAAGACGGGAGGATTCTGAATTTCTTTCTGCATGGGAAACTAGCCACCGACATGAGGTCGACCACATCTTCGCTTCAAAGAAGTCTCCAAAAGAGAAATGAGGCCGATGGATATGGACTTCAAGAGCCGGGGAAACGTCTTCAACGATCAGTGACGCTGGAGCCTCAATTAAAACATAGGGCTGGAGTGACGAGAGAAAAAACGGGGGTTTGCCGCCGTGGTGAAGAGTGCTCGAAAGAAAGAATACAGCACAGCACCATCGGGCGAAAGCGTCTTCACATGCATTAGTTGTAATCGAGACTGTCTCTCATGTGTTGACCATTGCAGCCATAACAGACGTTTCGTTCGGGCACCCCGAGTTTGTGTAATAGTTAGCAAGCTTGTCTCGCTAGAAAAATTAAGACTGAATAGGGAGTTCGATCCTCAATGGGTGCTCCCATACTCCCGGCCTTGTGCCATATCTAAGCTTGGAATATCACTGTATCAGACGTTTCGTTGCCATCAGCAACTGGGACCTAGAATTTTGGATACAGATCAATTTTCTCTTGAGACGGATGGATAATATATATATATATATATATATATATATATATATATATATTATTTGCGTAAAATCACCAGTCCAGCACCGTAATCACTAGCCTCTGACACTATTATTATCATAGTGTGCTCTCTATAAATCAGAAGTAAGACGTTTTTTTTATCTCATCAAAAGCTTTTTGACATTTATGATCTCATTTCCACTTCATTCTTTTTTTCAGTAGATTGCTAAGTGGAGATGCCAGATTATGTATATTATGTAAATAAATTCGATACAATTAGCTAGTCCTAAAAAAGCTTGTAACGTAGTTATATTTGTTGGTGCAAGTATATTTCTAAATGCATTTGCCCTCCACGGATCTGGTTACCTAACATTACTATCAATAATTTAACGCATGTATTTTGTTTTTGGCAAAGGTTATTCACGTTTTTCTTCGCTAATCCTGAATCCGTATTCTCTTAGTCTTTTCATAATACCTAACATGTTCTTCTGTCGACGCTCTCTTTATCGAAATATCGTCCAGATACGCCACTGCGAAATAGTAAACAGTCAGCATGGTATCCATGATTTATTTAAAAAATAGCTGTTCCCACCTTTTAAAACGGAGTTGATTAAATGTATATAAGCCTCTGTACTTATTTATGGTTGTTAATTCAACTCATTGATTCTCAGTCTGAATGTTTAAATAAGCTACATAGAGATCTAGCTTTGAAAATATTTTTTCACTGTTCAACTTTGAAAAATTTCTTCTAGGCAATTGTGTGTTCCGAGACAATTATTTAATCCAGTCGAGATATCCGCGCAAACATGAATTTTGTTATTTTTACTTTACGTACACAATTGCTGCAGCCCATTTTGAATGATTTATTTTCTGAGAAAATAAACCATTGCAAATGGTCCGCTGCGTTACGTTTTAAATACTGGCGATGAAGCTTTTTTTATTTGAGAATTCGCCTGGAATTTTAAACACCGACCCAGTTCATTAGACAGAACATCAGGAAAACATTTTTTGTAAATTCCTTCAGTTTTTCGCTGTGAAATTTTAAACTTATATGCACATCCCACAGTTCGAATAGTTCCATCCAGTTCATGCCGAATAGATTCGTTTCATTTCTTAGATCATAAGCATTATTTTTCCCATGCTTATTTCGAAAATAAACATCACATTTTAATTCTCCACAAAAGAAACTGAAGTTGAAACTTTGTAAGTCCTTCTTAATAAAGGTTTTCCAATTTTTTCCATGTCGTTTCATTTACTTTTGAAATATCACTACAAGTATTTAGTAACATTTTTACGCCCACGTTATTGATTAGCACGTAAAAAAATATTCTTTTGTTTCGTGTACCTATTTTTTCCGTCGCAAATGTGTGTATTAAATTCTTCCTTCGAAATTTTTTCCTGGTTTAGTTCTGCAGTTTGATCTGATTTATGCTTTTTTACCACAGTTATGACATTCTCCATTTTGTCATGAACAGTTTTCCGAAGATGTCATTTTCCACGTCTGAAACACGGTTTTATATTCCTTTCTGTGCATTTTCCTTAGATGTTGACAGTGCACATTCTTTACTCTGAAGTATTTCAGCATTATGCTTACGACTTAGCTTGTTTGGCAATCGTCCATTATTTCCTGTTGTGTTACCTATTATTAAATTCAATCTTTACTGAAATTTTCGTTAGGACTTCAACATCTTTTCCCGCTGTTAGACCGTTCATGAAAATTAATGCCTTTGTTATATATGGAGTCATTGCCTTTAGTTTAAATTGTTCCCATTCTCTGGTGACGATACCCGCATTGGTAAAAAAAAATTCATCATCCTATTTTTTGGATGAATTCATGCACCTCCAGTGAGCTTGGAACAGACAGCGCTTGTTAATAAAAATTTTCGTCAGATTATGTACTGTCTTCAAATTATATTTCAGCTGGTGTTCTCGGTAAAATGTAATTGCAGTACTTATCTTAAACTATTGACGGTATTTTGGGAACAACAAGAACAACCTGTTTGTTGTTATCATTCCAGCCACTACATTCCCGACTAAATATTTATTCGTGACTGCGAAAATACGCAACAAATGTCAGCCCGTCATTAGAATTGTATACAAATTCAGATACGGTGTTTTACATCGCGTCTGGTGTAAGAAAAATCGAAGTATTTTCAATAACGCTTGTTTTTGCAACTGTAGCAACTGTTGGGTATTTGGTTGTAGCTTCCTTTGTTGTTGAATTTCAACTATTGACGCCAAAGTTTTCTCCATGCCTGCAATTTTTTTTAAACCAACGTGGTTGAAATTTTTGTAACCGCTGTTGGACACGTATAATTTGCGAAAATTTGGTTGCCCACTGTTATCATGTGGTGCTGGTAATAACGCTCGTGCCAACTATTATAACTCCTGTTAAAATATTGCGATTTTTATCCCGCTCTTGTGTTCGAGTACCCTCGTCGCCAACTATTATATCTTCAGTTATAATTTTATTGTTATAATACAATGGTACTTGGTATAACGCAATTCGTTACGTATTCTCTATACATAATTTTTAGGCTATTACCGCACGCCTATATATTTATTATGAAGACTGAATCCAATACGACTGGTATTTACTCAGTCCCCTCCATTGAGATTAGTTCGGACACAAGGTCAGGAATATTGTTGAGAGCCCAGCGTTCCCACTCGGGCCATTGGTGAAAATTTACGCAGCCCCCGCGAATGTGAGCGCAGGTATATTACTGTCTGCTTTTTCAGCCGAGTTTCTATCGGAAGACAGACCCTCGACTGAGTCAACCTCTACCTAAAGACAGAGGTCTTTTCACCCTCTGTCATAAAATAACGGTCTTGTCTGTCGCAAACCGACTGGTATTTACCGGTCGTCTAACAGCGGACTATAGGCGACACAAGTTTTCTGCGGGGAACCCTAGTGTTTCCACCCGGGCCACTGGTCAAAATTTACCCAAAACCGCAAAGGCGAGCTCATGTGCAGTAATGGTCTATTTTTATTCGCCAAGCATCTATCCGAGGACAGAGCCACGACTGAATCCCACTCCGCTCGAAGACAGAGGTCTTGTCCTTCGCGAGTCTGATACGGACTCCGATTCGACTGGTATTTACTGGTTGCTCCACTGTAGACTAAATGTGACACAAGGTCAAGTTTTAAGTGGGGAATCCTCACAATTCCACCTGGGTCACTGGTCAAAATTTACCCAGACAGCTCCTGTAAAAGCGGGCTAGAATAGAGTACTTGTCTGGTTTTCTCAGCTGAGTTCCTATCCAAATACAGGGCACCAATTGAGTTACCCTCCGCTAGATCGCGTATTTGAATCAACCTTTGTTCTGCGAATTGGAATATGTTAATATATTATAAATTTCGGCGGAATAGTCAATGTAATTACCTCAAAGATTCTGTTACGGAATTCAAAGACTAGGGCCAGAATGTTCAGCGATTGTTCGGAGTGACACAAGGGCGTGGTATTCTGACAGTGATGGAGTGCCTTTGTCTAGGCTTTGGATATATGTCTAAAACGGCTGTAAGAATTTGAAAGAGTCAAAACTTTTCCGACACCCAGGTTAGAAACCGGCTGAGAACACTTTCCAAGGGACGCTTAGCCAACACGCGGCATTCGCTCTCGTGACACCATTCCTTCCGCTACCTCTTAGAAATCAAACTGTCATAAATCCCTTCTAAGAAAAACGAATAAGAAAAAGAAATCACCCTTTTTTGTTAATAACATTTTATGTAGTGACTTGGGAAGTCGACACAGAACCTAACAATTTTCCTGAGATTAGAAATTTCATTTGTCTTTTTATATAACTCATGAATATTTGAGAAAATATTTCCTGAAAATTTCATTTTATTTTCTCCAAGAGCAACTTGAAATTAGAAATTAGAATATTTTATTGAATTAGGATTTGTCTCTTAAGTATTCTCGATACTTGCGAAACAGATTAATAGAATAAAAAAAATCTTGAAAATGATTTTTAATGTTGCACCAATATTCTCTGTCCAATGATCTTTCCTTGAAGACCATTATCATTCCTAATCCTCGCTTTTAAACAGTATCTAACCCAGCCCAATAACAACAAATTGAGAACTACAAAATGACTCCAAAGTAGGTGTAATTCATTTTTGCTAATAGATTCGACTCCCTAGAAGCAACAACTCTAGTGCAGCCAAGGATGCAGGAATTTACTTCTATAGAAATGATATTTAATAACCTTATCCATCTAGCTTATAAAACTAGATGTGTTGGCAGTGCAGTGTGAATAATTTCACTATGAAAGTGATAATATCTGGGGGAAATTTTATTAAACATTTAATGTGGTAATGCGGTATGTATATCAACCGCGGCGGCGTGTATCCCATCAAAATATTTCTAATGAAACGATTCAAGTCGAAAGCAATAGCGGATAAGAGGATGAAAAGTTAATATTTATTCCATGTAATAGGATAAAAGCAGTAAAATCCTTCATGTAGAAAAAAAAAACAGTTTTTCTTTAACCGTAAGGTTTTGTCAAAATTTCTACGTTTCTAGATAGAATAAACCACATTACTGACCAGCTAAAGAGGAGAGCTCCCCCTCTTGGTGTGTGACCCTACGCATAAGCAAAGGAAGCGACGAGAGAGGGTTTATTTTTGTAAGGATGGGTTTATAAAGGAACTACTCATCTGCTGCTCCTACTATTATTGCGTATCTCCAAGGCAACTCACAAAAGCAGGATAGGAACAATTATGTCACACAACATTACATTATCACACATTTACATTAACTTCTATGATTACTTACATTTTTCGGACTGTTATCCTAATCTTCATTGACATATTCACGACGTTTCGGTCGTTTTACGCCCCCGGCCTTGTTCAGGTGATTAGAATCTCGAACGAACCCTTTATTTCGTCCACCGGGGTAGATTGTTCTAGTTCCACCTGCCATGCCTCTTCCGGATGTCTCAGTTATTTCCCTTTAACTCAACTCTCCAAGTTTTGATTAACTACTGCTGTGGCCTGGTATTGAACTCACAACATTTTGTGTCTAGTCAGTGGATCTAACCTACATCTTTATCAACTGGGTCATGTGTCCTCGAGGTTAGATCCAATAAATAGACCCAAAGAGTTGTGAGTTCAATACCAGACCACAGCAGGCTTTCATATTTAACACATGGTCACAGCCTCAATAAAGTAAGTGTCGTTGCTGTGCATGCCATTTTTCTTTTGTTTTTAGCCAGTAGTATTTGGATGAGGTGGAACTGGCAGACGTACACCCAACGAGTTTTGATATCACAACTTTTCTGCATCTCTTAGAGACTTTCCGATCAAGGCTAGAGATACTCGGATAGAAAACCTGGTTTTAGAATCTTCTTAAGGTTATATATGTGAGAGTGAACGCAACAAACTCGACCAGACTTATCGCACAAATAACTGCTACGCTACGAGCACATCAATTCCTCATGTTCCATTTTGCATTTTAATTGCAATGATTCTCCATAGATTTTCTCTTTCATTTAACTATACGCATATAGTATCATGCATTTTTAAAAGTCGAAGTGTGCTTTTGCAATAAAGCATTGCAAGAGTAAAGAAATAAAGACGTTTTAATTCGGTCGCTGTTTTGATGACACGTAAAAGCAGAGAGCTTTTTGTCTCATGTTCATCTATTTTGTAGCTGTTCCCGGCGATCTAATACGCAAGCAACAGCATACAAATATTTTATTGATAGTTTTATATCTGTCAAGTATTCATTAGCTGTTGTTGTTTTTTTTTTAGTTTTGAAGGCTTATTTTTGTCGTTTAATTAGGCTTTTAATAAAGTACATTTATTGATTTAAATCTGTGCGAATTGCCATATTCAATTCTGACGGCTTCGTGAAAAATCATATTTCAGATATGTGTTAATAAAACAAAAGCGTAGGTAGTAGTATGGAACGCATTTTTACTGCTTAGAAGCAGAATGCATTCACTGGAACGAACCAGATCGCAATTCCATGTGTACAATGAGATAAAAACGACTGATTCACATTACAGTAATATGAATTAACGCATTGCAATGCAAGACTTTCATTATGCAAAAATGTCTAAAAATGAACCCCATGAAAACACTGTCGTGGGCCGTTATCTTTATTACAAAATAATAATACAAAACAATGGACTGATATAATTGGTTCTGATATCTTATCAATTACGCAAAAGTATTTGACAAATTACGGCACAAGAGTATATTTAAACTGCTAGGAAAACTAGTGTTAATTAATAGTTTAGCAGATTATTTTCATGGAAAGTGTATCTCGTCTCCGACAGAGTTTGATAGCCGGGGTCAGATGTGAGCCATAATAGGGAAGTCGATTTTGATTGGCTGAGATAGCGTGGGATAAATAGTTAGGAGAACGGTTTCAGGGAGTTGCTTCTTACCCGTCAAGCGAAGTAGAAGTGTTCTCTTTCGTGTCCGAAACGGCTCGCCAGTGGGTTGGGGGGTCGACCTTCCACTGGATAGTAATATTATGTATATGTCAACATGAGTAATAAAAATAGTTGTTAAAATTTGTCTGTGTTTGAAATATTTCATTGCTGAACCAAAACAATTTGCGATCGCCAGCCGAGAGAAGATGAGAGAAGACCACCCTCATCAAAGTCTATGCAACAATTTGGAAAAGATGTTAGAGTTATCCACAACGTATACAAGGAGAAATCCGCGTGCACACGGACAGATAGTAGCTATACAAAAATAAAAAGAGGAGTGAAACAAGGACGTCTCTTCTCCTCAAATTTAGCCAACGTCTGCAGAAATGCTATCCTATGCGAAGTGGAAATCGTAGCAGGATTTTATTATCGGTGGGCGTAACCATAACAATATAAGATACGCACATGACACTTTGTTGGTCACCGACTAGGAAAGGAAACTTGTAATGCTGTCTTTGTTCAAAATAGTTCAGAATTGAGAAATGTCTAGTTAGACAGATTATCAAAGGAGCAGAAGACTAGGTAAGGGAAACAAAGAAGTGCTTTATGAAATACGTAGAATTCGAAAGCTTGTTTAAATCATACTCTAATGTGACTACTTTATGTATAAGTAGGAGCATTCCATTGTCATAGTAATAGGGAAAAGCAGGAAGTACGCCGAGTCCTAATCTACAGCACTAACTATAGAACCTTTTACATAGAGTAGTAGAAGAAACCAGGGGAAAAGTCTTACCCCTCAGCTGCAAGAATACAGAAAATATGGTCATCAGCAAGAGGAAAACAGACCAAGAAAGGTGTTACGAATTAGATACAAGATATCAAGTATGTGTAAATAGATGCGAAGCGATTTGACGGAAGGTGGAAAATGTGGCAGCGAGATCTATAGTACGCATTGGATTAGCGAAAGAGGCATTCCAAAATTTAAGCAAGGTGCTGGGAAACGGAAGGTAAAAACATTCGCTAGAAACAAAGAAATCAGTGCTTCGTTAGTATGTGATATCTAGCCTCTTACATAGTAGTGAATGATGTACAATTTCCCTGAGGATGAGGGAAAAACTAGAAGCAGCAGAGACGTGGTTCTACAGAAGGACACTGAGAATTCCACGGACGGAGCGAGTAAGCAACAATGGATTATTAACGAAAATTGCAACAAAAAGAACACTTATACTAAAAACCAGGAAAAGACAGCTGAAATTACTTGGAAGGTGGGTGAAAGACACAAGGGAAGCGAGCAATTTAGCTGACGGGCTTTTGAGAATGGATGGCGGAACGAGGTCGGAGATATTAGTAAAAGGAGAAAAACTGCTAAGGGCCACCAAAGATGGAAAGCTATGGAGAGGCATGATCACCTATGCCGTGAATGGACGAGGCATACAGCGGAAGAGATAGAACATTATATTAAAAATACGTCTGTTTTCTAGACATTACAGATTCTACCGTATCCAGTCTGCAATCTCATGACATACATTAATGTTCTGCCCTTAGGCAATGAGATTTTGTTACTATCACTATACCTACAAAAGAATAACTGATAATCTTTCTATTCTATGCGAAACAATGAATTGGTATCATCTCCAAGGCACTTCAAAAGACAATGGTCTCTGAAAATATTCATTTATTTCGTTTTTAATATGCATCAAGTTGAAAATTATGACAATTTAAGTACATGACATTGTTCTGTCATCAGTAAGACGTGCTAATTGAATAAGCAGAGAGAAAGATTTTATAAAAACAATGAACTTCATATGCAAGATATACTAAGGATTGTAAAGCTAAAAACGTAAGAATACGTGTTAAACACTCCACAAAAGAACTCTATTAAACAACAGATATCTTTATTTATATTGTGAACTGTAAATTAGAACAAGATTTAAACAGCTGCAAATTTCTGTCTGGTGTAGGATATTGAATATTTCGCTATGTTTCAGTCTGTATGAGTTTAATATTTAATTTAAAGAGTTTTAACACGTTCTACACATGTGAATAATATATTTTATGGTTATAACCACTACATCACGTACATTTTATTGAAAGAAGAAAAGAAAGAAAGAAACAAAGGAACGAAAGAGAGACCGAAACAACGAACAAAGGACTGAAAAATGACAGAAAAAGAGAAAGAAAGAACTAACGAAAGATGTCCATTTTCAAGCGTCGCGTTTATCTGAACAAACTCCTCCAAAACTACGTTACGTTCATTAACCCTCTATATCAATATAATTCCCTCCTCTATTATAGGCCAATTCTTATTCTCTCTCCTTTTATTCATTCTTTTTTCTTTTTTCGTCTTTCCTTCCTTTGCCTTAAAAAATTCCTATGAAGAAACGCGGGAATTCATTCATTTAAGTAAATGTATTTGCATTGATAATTCCAGGGGAAAACTACTTTCTCATGGAGAAAATGGTCATCTGCAAGAGATAAATTGTTGGGATTTCATTAATTGTAATCCACTTATATGATCTATAATAAAAATTATAGTGAACTCTTTTGTGGATCAGTTTTAATATTTTAAATTAATAGTATCTACTTGGATTACTTAACCACGGATTTTATTTACCTGATCTCTCTCTCTTTCTCTCCTCTCTCTCTCTCTCTATATATATATACACACACTTATATATATTTTTCTTATATTTTTCTAGTTTTCGGATAGGGTTTTGAGTATTATATCCGATTTCATATTTTGTTATATATGAACTTCAAACAGTTTATCCACAACTTTGAGCAAAATACTCAAGATTTTATCCGGAAATTGGAAAGATACAATAAAAAATTAAACAGACAGAACTTGTCTATACTTTTTCATGAAACTTGTTTTTATATATATATAGCGAGGTTTTGTTTTAGATTACAAGTATAAACTACTACATTAATTAACAAGACCGTTGTACAAAATTCATGTAGTTATGTCTGAAGGGATGGGATAATAATAATAAAGAATACAAAAAACTTTTTTCACGAGTACAGCCCACACCTTATGTAGGGCGTTATCTATGAAAATATGTTTGTGTTTTCTTTTTTTTAATTCGTCAGGGGAAAATATCGTGATGCCATTTCTAACGTTAGGTCTCTCAGCGGAACCTGGAAAGAAAAGTGTACACACCAGAAATCAGGGGAAATATAATTATATTTTAATGCATCTTTCAATATATTCAAAAACTATCAGAATACAAGGATATTGAAGTGGAAATCTCAAAAATGTGGCACATGAGGACACCAATAACTACAGCTGTAGTTAGAGCCCTCTGGTTGATTGACAAATTTTCTGAAAAAAAAAAAAAAAATCAATGGAGAGATTCCTGGTAGCCCACGCCTTAAAAAATACAAAAAATGGTGCTCACAAGTACAACTCACATATTACGAAAAACGTTATGTATGTAAAATTTTTGTGAACTTTGTTTTCTTTTTACAAAATTGATCAGAAGAAAATTTCATGAAGGCATTTCTGACCTCATTCTCTGGCTTGGACCCAGAAGGAAATTTGTATACAACAGAAATCAAAGGACATAGTAATAAGAATACTACTACTACTAATAATAATAATAATAATGGTCGTGCGAGTAGCGTAAAGGTTATAATCGGCGTGCCGATTCGAAATGCAAAAGAAAACATATTTGTTCATGTTCATGTCAAATGTCCACGTTGAAATCACGTTAACAAAGGGTATTGCAAGCATCCTCCTACAATGCGAAATTCATTTCGGTTTTATACAACCCACATTGTTTTGGTAAGCCCGATAAAAAAAAATCTGTCAATTAATTCCAACTAATACACTTGGAAAATATACATTTTCTCAAATTAGGGACTGGATATTAAAGCGGACTAGCCCTTCCTACCTTGGGTGGTAGCCAATATACGTGAAAAACAACACTAAATTCAAATCTATCCTGAAGGGAGATGATCTACATCAGCTTATCTTCGCTAGAACATCTACTGCTCTTAAAGCTGCAGTGCATGTGGTCTCCGCCAAGATAGCAATCGATTACAATCCTCGTATTCACAAATCCAAATAATAGCAAGCCAGAGATATACACATTTTCATATATGATATATATATATGTGTGTGTGTGTGTGTGTATATATATATATATATATATATATATATATATATATATATATATATATATAGATAAGCGTATCCATTAAAATACCGTTGGAAATCAAAAAATCAATAAAAAAATATATATATATAAAGAGAGAGAGAGAGATAAATAGATTGTTTGGGGATCTTGTGGCACGTAGTGTACCAGGTCTCTGTATTTAACCCTGAGAGAGAGATAAATAGATTGTTTGGGGATCTTGTGGCACGTAGTGTACCAGGTCTCTGTATTTAACCCTTCAAAAATCTGGATGGTTCTACACAAAACCTTCACCACTATAATCAAATCACATATGCTGGTTTCTGGCTGTCGGTTGCTAGGTACTGATCTGCTTGACCCTCATACGTCGAATACGACGGGAGATTCGAATATATAGATAGATAGATAGATAGATCTACTTAGACAATGAAAGCATTGGATTTGATATAATGCCAGACACCGATTTCGGAGTAAGGGAAGGTCGGGTTATCTCAAATTTTATACGGAAAAAACTTCATTCAGAGTTGAGCTTGGTCATGTACAGTAATGATGCAAAGTCTACAAAGGACGCCATGAATGTTCCAGCGGCGTCCATTCCAACTTGAGAAGCGTCACGTTTTGAAGAACAAACAAATTTCGTTAAATTGTAAAGAAAGATTTCAGTTCCCATAAAAATTAAATTAAGACGATGAAGCAAAAAATAAAAATAAATGGAGATTTCTTTGTAACTCCTTGTCAGGTTTTTCAGCATTCCATTCAGTGAAGACAGTGATGTCCCGAACCAGAATAAATCTTTGCTGGTGAACAGAAATTGGTGTCTAAACTTGAGTAATGTTTATTTCCTAGTATTATTCACACATCGTAATCCTAAGGCGCATTAGAATAGAAAATGTTGTCTTTCAAAATTTAAACAAAGAAACAGGAAAAATCGTCAGTAAAAAAAGAAAAGAAATGAACTAAATTCTTATGTAATATTTCTCCTCCTATGTAGCAATGAATGCTAGACAATCTCAGCAGTGTCTTCAGGTAACGAAATTGTAGTTCCCCAGAAGGATGCGGAGAGATCTATGGACTGGCCATGTAAGCAATGACCAAGTTTTATGGATAATGGCAACAAAAATCAATCATAGAGAATGAGACAGAAACTGTTGCAATCTCTAGGACACACAATGAGGAAAGACGGCTTGGAAAATTTGATGGCCACAGAAAGTACGAGGGACGGAGAAAAGCAGCGCATAGCCTACATATCGAGCTTGCGCAAATGGTTGACAGAACAGGTATTCGGCGAGGTAGCATTAAAAATGGCTTAGAGCTAGAAAAGGAAAGAAATTGGCACACGACGACGACGAATAAAGAAAGAAAGAAAGAAAGAAGGAAGGAAGGAAGGAAGGAAGGAAGGAAGGAAGGAGAAAAAGAACAAAATTCGAACGTATGCGCACGATTACATATACTTAAGTGAATATCTTCGCCCAAGCGAAAGTAAAAATTACAATCGGGATGTTGAACTAGACTCGTGCTGACTTCATATATCAATATCAAATTTATTAATACTCAAGAATATTTTTCATAGGTAATTATCCGAGATGATAACGAAAATGACAATGAACGTACGACGCGAAATGACTTTCTCAACCAAAAAGATATTGATAAAAAATGATAATCCTAATATAATTTCATTGGAAATAGGTCTCAATATATGTGTGAAATGTCTGTCGGTATAGAATAAATGTGAAGAAAATTGACAGTCGAGAAATTGATTAATTTTCTCAGATTTCATCAACTGATAACTAAGAGATTCCCTATGAATTTTCGCGTAAAAAAGTTCAAGGGCGATAATCTCATGGCAGACACGAGAACTAATTCCAATCACTTTTGCAGATCTGAAGGATTGTTCAGTAATTGTCCTCATGTCTGACTGTAGGATCATTTTGCCACATTTATTGAAATATGTCTACTGATTCTTCTCTATGGAAGCTCACACATCCTTGCCGGAATTCCATTCGACTTGAACCGATCATCCTATTTCCAAACACGTGTTCGACAAGCAAAAAAGAAAAAAAAAAGAATATATTTCGCCTGAAGCCTAACAAAGTATTTCCTGAGATTTTATTCACTGGACATCTGATTCAGGGTAACTGCTCAGATTTGTAAACCTTCGTAAAAATCTTCTGGTAACAGTTGAACACGTGAAAACATTTTTACAATCGGATTCAGCAGTATGGGTACCAGTGAGCGTTAGTATCCTGCGAACCTACTTTGAAATGTACTATCTCAATAGGTGCACGCAAGGATTTTCTGATAATATTTTGTAAAATAATTTACTTCTTTATCGATGTCGATGAATGTGTGTTTTCTTATCATAGGGTTTATTATGTACATTGTATTTTTGGTAATTCTTTGCTTGTTTATATCAGTGGGTAAATGCGTGTTTCCTTATCATAGGGTTTATTATGCACATTGTATTTTTTGGTAATTCTTTGCTTGCTTATATCAGTAGATAAATGTGTTTCCTTATCATAAGGTGGGTAGATGTGCGTTTCCTTATTATGAATAATATATTTTTCAGTATAGTTTTGCTTGTTGATCTCAGTGGATATATGTTTGTTTCTTTATTAGATGGTTTATTATGAATAGTATTTTGGGGATAAGTATTTGCTTGATTATCTAAGTAGATAAATATGCCTTTCCTTATTAGATTGTTTATAACGAATAGTGTATTTCGGGTAGCGCTTTTCTTGTTTATCTAAAATGATAAATATCTGTTTTCTTTATTAGACGGATGATTATGAATAGTCTATGCTTGATAATTATTTTCTTCTTTATCTCAATGGATAAACGTGTTTATCTTTATTAGCGGATTTGTTATAAATAGTCTACGTTTCGGTAACGTGTGTCCCATTGCCTTTGTGAATTAACCAGAAATACCAAGCAATATATATGTAGGGCATTTCACCGTGGTCTAATGTTGAGCAAGGTTATCTATCGAGATCAATTTCGACTGAATAGTAGGTTCGCTCCTGACTCGTTGCTCCATTCATCTGGCCTTGTGACACATCTAAGCTATGATTACAAATATCACTATATATACTGGTTGTGTAATAGTGACTCGGAAAAGCGAAATCGGCAAGTCGAATTGCGGCCGAATTCCGTGCATTCAGTTATCCCAAAACACCGTTGGAAAAATATAAATTATTTATTTTTTTGTTTCTTTGCCAGTTAAGAGTTAAATAGCAGGGCAGAGAGGACCTTCTTTTTTTGAGGAGAATGGTATTTATTAATTCAAGACAAATTATAAAGAGAGATAATCTCCGTCAAACTACCTTGCTTTAGGCAATAATTGCAGCGTAGGGGTAAAACTATTGTAATTGTTGCAGCCTATAACGTTAGTGAGATAAATAAAGTGGCGTGATTAAGCAAAATTCGTTTGGATTGCATCTTCATCTTATATGTTTCTTCTACAGCAGGTTAGAGATTTGATGAGGGTAGAAAATCAACAACATCGTGTCCTCAAACTTCGTAGATAATCACAGGCATGAGTTTTAAATAACACAAAAATGCGCCATGGTTGTCCCCTGTTTGGTTCAGGAAGCTATGGCGTTTGTGTGCAAATACAGGAAATTTGACTATTTTAAAAGGCTTAAAATAACAAGAAGTCTGTTAGTTCATTATTTTTCAGATTTTTCATTTTCTGTTTGTTTCAGCTGGCTGAATTATTATACATGAATTGGATATTTTTAAAAAGCTATAATTGATGTTTTATATTTATAATGCTAGCGCAGAATAACAAATAAGATAACAAAAAAAACGAAAAGTTTAAACTTTTACTCATTTTGAAACAGGATATTGCAGATTTGAACAGAGTTAAAAAAATAAATATATTAAAAAAAAATGCAAGCAATTACATTTTTTCTCGATTGGTCCGTGAAGCAATAGACATTTATTAATTTCTTTGTAGTCATATTATTGAATTGATTCGGTATGTTTGCCGTCGGTCTGAATGCAAAATAGTTGCATGTGTCAGCATTAAGATTTAATGAAGCGTTATGCAATAGAGGAGAAATT
>OZ038477.1:40886451-40888951 GCA_964036315.1 Acanthosepion esculentum
TCTGAAGTAACAAGTTGCCATATATGCTTCATGAACGATTTCATTTTTTCACTTCTGTTTGGATTGTTACAGCTTAAACTCGTTTCTCATGTGCCACATGTCTTATGAATTAAGTTGGATCATTTCTATTTGCTCTCTTTAGTTCTATGTGGAAATTATGATCCCTCGTTCTGGTGTGACCGCCTGATCAAGGTTTCCTCTCTACTCTTCCCTCTTTCTTATACTTAATATTCGTTCTCTTGATGGGTCTTGAATTCACTTTGAAGCCAAAGTTTGAATGTTGGTACCATTACTGAAGACCATAATACTCATTTTCCTCTCATCATTGCTCAGTTGGGAAGAGAGTGCGTCTGACACAAAACAATTTATCCTCTTCTCTTTCTAAGTGTTTTTTTTTTGAATAAGTGTTTTTCCTTGATTTTTTTACAAACAATGATGTCAAAGTGGCTAAACGTCTTAACTGAAAAGCTGGAAAAAGAAACTCAATAAGTTTAGTGATTTTTTTCAAATATCAAACAATGTGTGAGATGGATAATTATGCTGTTACACGATTTGAACAATATTTCTGTTACACTCTATATATATATATATATATATATATATATATATATATACTAATTAATAAATTCCAAGCAGCGCCTGTGTGTTTCATGATCGAAGGCAATATCAGGTCATATTATATATATATATATATATATATATATATATATATATATATATATATATATATATATATATATATTTAGGCAACATATCTTCATCAAACATAAAAAACGCTATGGGTTTAAAAGTTAATTTTAACACAGCGGGTTCATGCCTGTTTAAAATAATTCTAACAGAGCGTGTTTCATAGGTATTTACAAAAAATCACAACATTGGCATGCACATTCGAGAAAAGTCAAGAATATGTGCTCTCTGGAAGAACGCCGTCATTGTGACCGAAGAAGAAAAAGAATATTAAACTACTATACCGACTATTGCGTCATCGTACAATCTAGAAAAACGTTTCTGTATTTTTCTGCTTCATATGCAACTAATTATAAAAACTATTATTATCTCTTGATTTTTACTCTGGTGAGCTTTCAGCTCAAAATTTAGAAGCCTCACTTAAGACAAAGAAACAGTATTAAATAATAATAATAATACACTTTGTGTGGCATTGCACCTATCATCGGCAATAGCCTCTCTAACGAATTGAAACATCAAAAATGTCCATAGATAACTCTCCTACAGTACGCTTTTTACACATAGACGCCGTAATGCACTTGGTAATTAGACACTTAAAAATCTTCTGTCAAAATGAAAACGCATACAATAATAATAATAATAATAATATTAGAATAAATTTGTTTGTATTGAGTAGTCATCCTCATATGAATATAAATTAATCGCTAGGAATATCAATCAATAGACAAACAGTTATAAAAGAGAAAGAATATATTTACGATGTCTCGGCATATATTCTATGTTTAACACCCGATGTCTTTCATCAGAAAAGTTACGATGATCACCATCATCTTCTCTGTTAAGCAATCTGTACGAGGTAACATTATTTTATCCAAGTACAATACATGGAGGTAATACCAACCACAGAGAATGTTTTAAATGCTTATGTCTACTAAGCATATGATAGAGTATAGAAATATAATTAAAAAAAAAAATAATATTAAAAATAATTGATGCGAAGACTGACACTGACCTGTGCCCTTGCTATATTGACCCCCCACCCCAAATCTAATCTCATCGGAATTCCGTATTTACGTAGACGCTGAAACCTAAAAACAACAATGAAATATGGGGCTTGGACTGTGGGTCGATTTTGATCGATAATTGCTGGCGAATCAAAATCCTGAAACCGGTTGAAATCGTAGTGGCAATCTATGTAGTCCTTCAGTGAATTAGTTAACAATAGAAATCAAAGAATAAATATAAACATATAAATGAATACGAGCAGACATGTGTGGTAATAAAATTTGGCTTCGGTCAATATTTATTAATTTTCTCTTGAAAATATCTTGCAGAAAGAAAAGAAGTTATATCATACGGAAAACAGAACAAAGATTTTTGTAAAGAGTATAGGTGGAAGAAAATGAAAGAAAAGAGGAGTTTTTTTTTCTTTCTATTTACAAAATCTTTTGCCTTCGTTATATGATTATGTTTATATTTGCTTAATCCCAAGATTTTCAATGCCGGAAAATATTCAGTTTTCTTATCATTCTATTTTAATTGCTTTCTTTGGCAAACATCACTTTTCTTTGGCTTTTCCCTCAGGTTTAATGTGCATTAGATTTTTTTGTTTGCATTTTTCCCTTCTGAATATCTTCGGACTAATTTTCCCATTAAAGAAATTTCATCTTTTTCTTTCATACTGAACTGTTTTAGTTTCTCTCTCTCTATCTCTCTCTCTCTATATATATATATATGTGTGTGTGTGTGTATGTATGTATGTGTATATATATATATATATATATATATATATATATGTGTATGTGTGTGTGTG
>OZ038477.1:40893951-40896451 GCA_964036315.1 Acanthosepion esculentum
CTGAAATATCATATGACATATATATAAAAATATAAATAGATACTTTCATAAAATACATTATATTTTTTTAATTTTCAACTTTTTATTTGTTTTATATACATATATATATATTAGATGTGGTTATGATAAAAAAACATATACACACATATATTGCACATACATATACCTTTCATTGTCAGGTTTTATAAAAACGGTGCTCAATGTTATCTAACCGAGCTATTATGTATATATTAATCAATATACATAATATCCAACGTCGATAACCCGACACGGTTTCATGCAAACGTGCAATCTTCATGTGCGAAATACCAACTGGCCGTTAGATCGTTATGAAATTCGCGTACTCGTGGTGACGATTTAAAATTTCGGTTAAGACTTGTCGTTTTTAATTTTTTATTCAATTATCATTGCCTATAATAATGAGTTTGTGACCTAGCCTTATAATTCCAAAGGGTTAATAGCATATACAAGCGTTATAAATAAATGGGGTACGATAATGTGATTATGTACATGTATTGATATATAAATCACGGAAATCGAGTTGATCGCTGCAGTTATCCATAAAACCAAACATTTCCTCAAATTGATTTTACTAACAGTAATATAATATCTAACACCTATTAATATTCATAGACCCCATCATTAATAACATTTTTATATATATCTGTACACATATACAATCCCATATTATCGCACTCGATTAATTTATAACGTGTGTATATGTAATTTTACATTTATAAGTATAACTCTAGGTCTCACACACATTAGATATATAGTCTTAATTATTATTACATTAAAATCGTGAGTGTTAAGTTTATTCCATATAACATTTCGGTAAATGTTATAATAATGGCATTTTATGCAAAAAAGAGTCATGCGCGTTTAGATAATTTAATATTTTTTCTTTAAAATAATTTTTATTTTTTATTTTTTAATTCTACGTCTTTCTAGCTTAAGAATTCGGATGATATAAATTATAAAAAATTAATTATAATATCATATGCAATAATAATAAAATAAACAAGCCCTACCACACAATTTTAAATCATCCCAACGAGAACGCGAATTTCAGTAATCTCTAACGGTTATTCGTCATTATTTCGCACCTGAAGATTACACGTTTGCATGAAACTCCCAGTCGTTTTATCGACGTTGGATGTCATATATATATATAAAACCAAATCTAGTTTCTCTTGGTTTTGGTTGGTAACCAGTCTAGTATAAAACACAGAATTCACAACCCGCATAACGAAGGATGTACTCCCGCAGATCTTCTTACACTTGTAGTGGACCGTGGGTGAAGATGTGAAGAGATAACAGAAGGTTAAAATTTCCTGCTAGCCGGTCCAGCTACATGGGAATTTTGGACTTTAATTAAGTCCAAAGAAGACAAAGAAAACAAACGAGACCGATATACATGTGTAAACAAATATATATTAATAACAAGTTAAACAAAGACATGGACGGTTACATAGAATTTGTATATAGAAATTATGTGTGTGTGTTGTGAATGTTCGTACGTAGGTGTATTGTTCTTAGCGTGTTCCCAGAATTTGGGAAACGCTGAATCTCTGAGAGGTCACATATTGGTGTTAGTTGAAAAGAGAGATTTACCTCCACACGAGGTGGCGGTCCAAGTCCTAAGTGGAAAAGAGAGAGTTTTACCTCCTCTCCACGCGCCGTGGCGGCCCAAAGCCTAAGTCGAAAAGAGAGGTCGAGCCGAACGGTCAGCTAGTATTTATAGCCAGGGGGGAGAGACCACTGTTGAAGGATTAAGAACTGAGGAGGAGCTAACTCCGACACACTAGACACACGACTGGCACTATGTCGGTCCTACATTTTGTGCTCTTTAGACACGAATGGGTTACGAGATTCGTTTAGTGTGTGTGTGTTTATATCTGTGTACGCGCGGAGTAAGATTGAGAGAAGAATCATTTTATATAGCATTTGTAACAAGTGCATAAAACAGGATATTTTTCATTTACTAATCATTCACTCTTCATTATATTTAAGCGGTCACAAAGTATTTGCTATTAAACATATTTATGAAGTTTATATAATCTGGATAAAAAATTAGGGGGATGCTTAGAAACAAAAGAACCCATCAAACACGAGATGTAACTTATTGGTCATTTAAAAAAGTATACAGATGTTGATGGGATGGACGCTGATTCATAGTTCAACTTTAAAATAGCACAAAAATAGTACTAAAGCAATAACGGGGTCTAAATGCAGGGAAGATGGTGTAGGTATGAATAATAGATAATAAAAAAAGAGAAAAAAGGAAAATTGAAGTTCCCTTAAAATTTAAAATTTGAACGCTGGAAGCTTTTCGTAAAAGACTTTTGACTTTTTAAAGGGAGATAATCGATGTATGACCTGAAATAAAAGTGGGCGGAAAATTAAAATTTGAAATTAAATTTAGACGAAAAGTTGTTTATCCAGGATTGCAATATCTTCAGAAAAAAATGTGCATACAACTAGACATAAGGTCATTCCT
>OZ038477.1:40898951-40921451 GCA_964036315.1 Acanthosepion esculentum
CTGTCACTGTGTCAGTTTCCTATTGCTCCGCCAATTCTCTGTTTTTTCATCCATTTACACCGTCTCGTTTACATACATAACTCGCTGTTTCTATTTACTCATCTTAATTTGAATATGACCTTTTCGGGTCAAACTAATCAAGTCTTTCTTTTCTCCTTACGTATCCAAGAAATTTCAGCTCATTCTGACTTTTTATTCTAGTTCTAATTTTCTTTAAGTATTCGTCGGTATTCACATTTTCTGTTCACGTTTTTATTTCATCGTGCTTCTGTAAAATCACATAAAGAACACATCCAAAACAAAACTACTGATTTTTATAATCGTAGAGAACAATTGTCTGTCTACCATCAGCATGTCTGATGACAATATCTGGAAGAGAAAATCATTGCTTCTTCTTCGTCTTACGTTTTCCAGTGGGGTGATTTTATTGAATCAATTGCTAGGACTTCCGCTGGGAAATCTGGTTCACTGTGTCGAGACTGAATTTTGTTTTTCTCTTTAGACTCATTCTTGCATATTATCAATCTTCCTTTTCTCTGTGCTTTCAGTATTGTAGCAATATCTGGTCTTAGGTTTCGACCATATATTTCGAGATTCTCGACAAAAGCTAAAGAAGGATCTATAATGTTATCGGTCCTTACGTGGCATCTCAATTTCCGTTAATTTCCCACCACCGTTACTTGTCTTCCCTTTTTTCATTTCTATAAATAGTTTTATGGCAATTGTTTAAATGGGGTCTCCGCTTTTGTACCTCGATTGGATGAATTCATGCAAGCAACTAGATGGGCTACTTAGCATCCTCGTTTTACTGTTGAAATAGCTAGCTTGAATCATAATTTAAATTCTAAGCGTTCCGTTTATCGCTCTTTTCGTTTGTAGAAATATCTACCAATTTCTACTTCCATGCCATTTACGATCTTCAAAAAATAAAATGCAACATCAAATTGCCTTCATGGTGCCTGTTCTTTTATTGCTCTTTCTTCTCAGTAATGTCTTCTTATTTTCTTTTATTCTCAGTAACCTCTTGAGTCTTAGTGGCGGTATCGTCTTACCTCTGTATAAATTATTAAACAATAATCTTAAATAATATTTGTCAAATACCACAATCTTTTTGTTATATGTTAATCTGTTTGTACATTTTGCTTCAAAACTTTGACTCAGTATGCCAAACACATACAGATTATCGACACTGTTCGGATTGTTATCCTCATCTTTGTTGTCATATTCCCGACGTTTCGGTAGTTGTACACTTCGACCTTCTTCGAGTGATTGGAATGTCTAAACGAACCCTTTACTTCGTCCACCAGGATACATTCTTTTAGTTCCACGTGTCATGCCTCTTCCGGTTATCTCCGTTTCAGTTATTACCTCAAGAACCCTAGTTTATAAAGGCGTTGGTTGAAGTAATACAGTACCCTCACCCAAAGAGTTGTGAGTTCAATACCTGGCCGCCTCAGTGATGAAAAAAACTTAGAGAATTGAGTTATTAAAGGTAAATAACCGAAACAGAGACCGAGATATCGGGAAGATGCATGGCACGTGAAACTAGAACAATCTTCCTCTGTGGACGAAATAAAGTATTCAGTTCGAAATTCCAAATTATATAACCTGAAGTAGGCCGAAGCGTACAACAGCCGAAACGTCGTGAATATAAGAACAACGATCAGGACAACAGTTCGGGCAATGAAAACAATGTAAATAGTTACAATACCTTATCTCAGAAATACAAACAGATATACTAATTGTTTTATTTCTTTTACATTCTCTAGTCGCTCATTTCGCTTTGGATTGTACCAATCTAGGAGTTTTAATTCTCATGAAAACATATAAGACAAAGCACAACGCCAACGAACCAGAAGGTTTATTGAACAGTCTAAATGCAAATACTTCTTCGTAATTTCTGAATACGTGTTTCTCTTGCATTTTTTATGTGATCTTTTATTTCTTTATAATTTCTTAATCGTGAAATTCTCACAAGTTTTGCTTTAAAAGTTGCTCTTTCCGAAATGCAGCGAAAAAAAGATTGACACGCTAAAAAGTAAGCAAGAGACGCTGCGAAAAGAACCGACAAATCTTGCCAGTTAATGGAATGCTTCCGCTGTAAATCAAACTCTTTGCTAAAGAACCTTTTTTCTCCAAGAAGTGTATCCCCTGATGAGATTAATGGAACCCACTGTCAGAAAGAGATGTTCCGTCGCTGATCCGATTGTGATTGGTGACAGCAGAGCCTGGCTTCCGGTTGCACGATTTGCAGCCGACAGAGCCAACGTTCAAAGCCTAAAGGTAGAACTACGCTTGATTCTTCGGATTTATCTGACGTATGTGACGCAACACAAAGACACGGGAAACGTGGGAAAACATGAACCGCTGGGAATGGCGTCGCTAATATCATTGAATGCAGTGCATTAGGTTCGCTCGAGTTCAGGTAAGGTGACGGGTGTACATTATGGAATCTTGTCCGCGATAGATAACTGAGAATTTCACGCATAATATGAAAATATATAATAAATGCAAAGGCAGATTCCAGTATTATGTTGTAATTCTTTTAACTGCAAAAACTTCAGACATATTCAAAAGATAACCTCATTCGGCACGAGCTGCAATTAGTAATGAGGCAAAATTCACAATCAATGGATTGTGAAAGTAATATGCTCTCTATATTAGTAATATTGCTCTCTCTCTCCCTCTGCGAACATCTCCTTATTTTACTCGATGTTTGGTGACGGGTGGCAGCGTTATCAGAAGATGTAGCTTTAGAATTCTCATTCGCATATACACTTAAATGTTCAATGAAACACACTTTTCCTGCTTCTACTTACCTCGATTTCGTTTTGTACCCTCTAAAAATTCGCCGAAACATTACAGCTAGATTTATTGTTTGAACCCAAGTGAAAATCCCATGGATTTAAAGTTGAATTTAAGCATGACATTTCCCTCACATTCGTTGTGTGCTAGATATGACCAGTTTATTGAACATATATCAAGCGATTTCTAGTCAAATTTAGCAATCAGCATAAAGATTCCGTGATATGAAACAATAAAGTTTCACGAGCTCATACTTAGATAAATTGATATCTTAGGTAGGAGTTAATAAAGAAATAATTCAAAATATTCATATTCATGGATCATTTGATAATAACATCGATACGAATAAAAAGAATAACTGAAATAAAAGATTGCATTTAAGCCACCGCAACAATGTTTCTAATGGAACAATAACAATACTGGAATTCTTTAAAGTTACCCACTGAATGTGGACCGAATCTATCGTCCTCAAAATAAGCATTAATTATTTTTGAGCCAGTACATACATACCTTCATATTTATATGCATATGATAAAATAGCTTGATGTTTGATTGGAAATATGAAAGACTGTCGTCTCTTAGTGCTGACCTCAGTGTCCACTATATATATATATATATATATATATATATATATATATATATATATATAGAACGTGGTGGGTATACGCGTTGTTTGTTTTTGATTTTGTCAGCTTCACAGTATAGTAGGAATCTGTTGGGCACCGTCTGTGAGGAAAAAGACCACCATCACGCAATTAACAGCGCCAGTAATTTGTAAACGGCATGTTGTACTGCTTGGCATACGTGCCAGAAGATCCAAAACTAACATTTCAGAGTGTTTGCGTGTAAACCTGAGGAGAGTGTAGAAGATTCGAAAAGGGTTGGATGTGTCGAATGGAGATTACGAAGTTGTTTGGAGTGATGGCGGTGTTATGGCCTACATTCGTCTTCCCGCAGGGCCTCACACTCAACACGGAGGCCGACATCAAATGCATTTAGGTGGCAGTGCTGCCCTGGTTCAAGAGGGTGGCTGTTGTTGAAAACCCTATGTCTCGGAACAGGACTCTGAATCATACCACACATGCAGGCGTACCTAGACATGGTTATCAGACAATTTCTGCGACCGCATCTCCCTTACTAACTCCATAGACTGCAACCATATGAGTATTATATGAGGGCGCAGTTAAGCCAGAGACCAACAAAAGACCTTGTAATACCAAAGTTGAACTGAAGCCAAGCATTATGGCAATATTCTCTAACGTAAATAAGGAGACCGTCCAGAAGAGATGCAGGAGATTTTGAACTTGTCTGGAGTCCGTGGCTGAAGCCATTAGTGGTTTTATTGAATAAAGTTATTTTTTACTATTTAAAGTTACTTTTCATAGTATTTTGATAAATATATCTGTTAAAATTAGATGTCAGTGTTATTTTCATTTTTGCGTAATTTAGACGAAAATTTATCCTACACATCTTGTATATTTCCGACATAATTACTTTGAACAATACAAAATAAACACATTTTCAATAAAAAAAAGGCTTCTATAATTTCGATTACCCATTTGGAGAATGTATTAATATTATTAATAGTAATCATAATCCAAAGAAGACATATTTTTGTTTTGTTAGATCTCTTTCAAAGTATCCGATTATCTTTCTTTCCATTTATCCGATATTTCCCTTAAATATAATATCACCAATCAATGCAGCATGCAGACTCAGCATGGAACAGACCACATATGCAGCAATAGAGCACAAAGTTTATATCACAAACTGTAAAACTAATTAGAAATAATAGAAGCATTACTCATATAAAAGGGAAATAACGTAAAGCCAATATATTCTATCAAATAACAACAGCACTCAGGTCCGGTTTCGAGCAGATAAATAAAATTAATATCATTTGAGCCAGTTTAATTGTGAGGGGCGCATTATAGCCTTCATAGCGGGTCCTTTCAAATCGATTAGTGAATCAAATACTTGTATTTCATTGTAAAACACTAAGGCTGCAGACTGTATTTGATCAGAAAACAAATACAAATCGAACTGACAACACGGAAGTTAGTAATAAAGAATAAAGTTGTGGCAAATGAACTAACTTTGTAATGCGGTAACTTCAAAGAAATATGGGTCATTGATGAAACGACGGAGATAAAGTCAGAGAACCAGCCACTAATTAACTGTCTTTATTCCATTCTTTTTCAATGTATATACATGGACACGCCCTCAGTTTCCTAATATCATATAAACTGCCTTTCTCACACAAGCTACACTCACTTATGTGCAAATACCACGGGGAAATGTATGAATTCATTTCCTTCCCTAGATGTGGGTTAAATTGTAGGATTTGTATCTGGAAAATCATTGTATATACTGAAAAGAATAGATAATGCAATATTCACACGCAAAAAACAAGTTCTTCTTACAATCCTAAAATTTGTCGATACGGGATAAAAATAAATTATTAATCAAAATCATACACTTGCATACTTACAAACCTAATTAACCTGAAGTCAACCTTAAATATGTGAATGTTCTTATTTTCTTTGATTTCTCTTGTATACACATTTCCTTCCTGATCCCAACGAGATACGTAAAGTCAGAAATGTCATCATGACATTTCCCACTAATCATTTATAGAAAAAACAAACCTAAGATCACATATATTTTACACAAACAAATCTCATCGTAACGTGCCAACTGTATTTGCGAATTCAATGTTTCGTATTTCTTTAAGGCATGGGCTACCAGAAATCCCTTCAATGAATCTATTGGAACATTTTCCAAACAATCCGAGGAATCCAACTACAACTGGAATTATTGCTGCCCTCATGCGCCACATTTGTAAGATTTCCGCTTCAAGTTACTTTTCTTAAAATATATTTTTTAAGATCTTCAAAGATACATAACAATCCGAAGGGACGGCCATGTCAATACGAAAGAACATTCTGTTTTTGTGATCTTTGATAATGATGCCTGGGCGAGTAGCTTTGGTCGTTTTGTCTGTCTGTATTGTAAATACCCATAAAGTTGTTACAGGACCTATCCTTGTAAACGGGTCTTGGTGATGTTCATACCCATTTATTGTAGTTTTCTTCCCGAAAAATT
Organism: Acanthosepion esculentum; assembly: GCA_964036315.1. NCBI lineage: Eukaryota > Metazoa > Mollusca > Cephalopoda > Sepiida > Sepiidae > Acanthosepion > Acanthosepion esculentum. The sequence goes on from OZ038477.1 coordinate 40,904,862, forward strand.
GTATATTTCCAGGTGCAGATATTGACTATCATGCCGCTTCTTATATCCGGTGGATGTTAATACCGCTCAACTTGATACAAGATAGTCAATTGCTTGTGGATATTTATTATAGAATCTGCATTTTAGGTTAACACAATTTTTCATTACATGTGCTTGTCAATTTCTCAAAAAACACAAAAAAAACACAAAAAACAAACACAAAAAAGGCAGTAACACATACGGAGGGTGGGAAAGCAAGCGGAAGTAAAGGAATAGCCATCAATTTTAAGAAGACAAAATGTACGGTTATCAGCAAAAGGAAGAACCTATGAAATGAAATACCAATTGGAGATGTTAATATCCGCCAAGTAAAAAAATTTAAATAACTGGAAAATAATTTTACAGAGGACGGAAATTGTGACACAGAAATCCAAAGGCACAGCTAGATAGCAAAAGAAGCTTTCAAAAATTACGTTAGAAAAGCGACGGCAACTAAAACGTTATGCAATGTCAGTCCTCCTATACTGCAGTGAATATTGGACAACACTAAGCACAAATGTAGAAGAGACTTGATGTAAGAGCAATTTCGTTCTGCATGAAATTGAGAATACCATAGACGGAACATGTGAGCTAAAAGAAAGTTTTAAGGGAAATAGATACAAAAAAAAGACACTTTCATTTAGAATAAGAAAGATAGAACAGAAAATGTCTGGTGCACATCATGAAGAAAGAGGAATTTGAGAACCTGACACTCACAGAACGTAGGGCAGGAGGAACAAATGTAAACAGCGAACAACCGACATAACAAGCTTTTTTTTTAATGGATGTCAAAACAGAAATTGGAAGAGGCAGCGAAAAGACAAAAGTTACTAAGAACTACAAATGACAGAAAGTTGTGGAAAGCCATGTTCGCCCACGTCATCGTGGGAAATGATGTGGATTCATATACGCCCCAAATGTATTTGTGTGCAAGGGAATATAACGAACGAGACTTGGATTGGACGTATACTCAGCGATTTCAAATTCCGAGTAGTTATCCACAATACCCCACGAATATTCAAGCTTCCAATACCTGTTATTTTCAAGCGGGCGGCCCTCTAGGTGTTGGCCATTTTTGACCTTGTTTGATTTCGGTGATCGTAAGAAATCCAGTGTTTCAAAGTAATATAGGCATACGTCTTATTTCACATAGGCTTTTTTTCTGCATGTAGCGAAACACATTTTGCCAAAAAGTGAAATATATATTCCGATACAAAAAGAGGACTAAATAATTCAGTTAAGAATCCAAGACCTCGTCCAGTGACGTGCTTATCTGGAAGGAGCGAGCAAAAGAAAAATAAACAATTATTGAGCATATCATGAAGTAGGCGGAAAATAAAAAAACGTATGAGTTCCTGGAAGTTCAATGTCTGGTAAAATAATCGTTCATAGAGTCAATAAAGAAACAAATAAAAAAAAGTTTCTCTGAGTATTAGACATCTATTGGAAATCGATTATTGACCAAATGGATTCGAACGGTAAGAAAAAAAAGAAGAAAAGTAAAAAGAAAGAGACGAGTGAAAAATAATGGCAAGTCTGTGATGCGTATAGCTAAGGATTGGCAAATCCCCAAGGAAATGATTGGCGGGAAATTTACTTTAATGAATTTATTTATTTGCCGATATTTTATGTCATTTTTTCCGTTTTATACTGAAAAAGAACAAGAAGCGTATGACGAGCATGGGAAATAAAAAAAAAAGCTAAAAAAAGGGGGAAAAAACAAGGCGAATAGTAATAAAGACAACGGGATGCAGAAACAAAAAAAAATGCTTCAATATAAAAAGGCCATAAGCAAAAGAAAACAATAAGAAAACGCAATATAAAAATGTGGGAAAAATGAGGAAAAATAAATCTTAAAAGAAATATGATTGGATAATAAATCAAAGATTTAGGATGACGGGTAATTAAATCATTTTTTCTCATACATGTCTTGGCCAAATGTATGTATAGATAAGTATAAATAAATGTCTGTCCCAAAAACCACAGCAACAGTTGCAATCATTTTACACCAGTTTTGATAAGTAGACACATGACTGCAATCTGACGTAGAAACTATTATGTTTCCGACCACAATATTTATACTTCATCATAATATCATTCCTTGTCAATGGACTAAATTCTTTAGAAATGGCAAATATGGAGAGACATGACCACTTGCGCCATGAAGTACCATGGCATTAACACCTTCCCCGACAATTATTTTGGGGAAAACCTTTCATTTTCAGACGATATTTTATTTGCTTTTCATCTAGTAACTAATAAAGCGAGACACCTTGAAATAAACGAGCTGTGGCCAACACCTCTATGAGACGTATGAGTTGACAATTGGACACGTTCCAGGCTCAGAAAGGCATAAAAAGGGTCAAGATTGACCTATAAGCACGTCTATCTGGTTTTTGAACGTTAAGATTTGGACGTGTTTATTCATCAATGTCTTAGAATACATGTTCTGTAAAAACGTATACACGCGTCTACGCCTGGAAAAGGGTTACTGAATAAATGGAGAGTCTATTCAAATACGAATCTCCATTAATAATAGAATTTAAAGTAATATAAAAAAGGCGGAATTTTGGGCAAACGTAGTCGTTCATACTGTTGTGCTAATAATGAAAAAATGCAGTAGCCCTTCATCAAGAAATCTATCCAGCTCATATATTCCCTGTTTGCTGCTTACAAAGCAGGAATATTTTAACAAGGCATCAGTATTGAAGTAATAATGATCAACTAGGCTAGATCACTGAGTATTATCCCCCGTTCATTTTCTGAGTCGTTAAAAATTATTTATGCGGCTCAAGGTGAAGTAAAGATAGTTTTTTTTATTAGTAGAGTGATTCAATTTGAAATACACATCTACATCTGCAGGGATCCCTCGATTAATGCGTTTTCGGTTCGTGAGGTAAAATATCTTTATACCAAAATTCGATTAGTGCATACATGATACCTGATTAGTTGCGGTAAAACATTCTTCAGTTTAAACTTAGTAAATGAAAAATGATTTTTTATAGTTACTGATTAATTACAAATTATCTAAAATTTAAAAATGGCTATTTTATTTGTCTACTTTTACGTAATCGAAGTAATTACGACAGTGTTTAAAAATGGACGTTTATACATATATTTTTTATGTAAGCCGATAATAAAAATACATATTTGAAAATTTGTCTCTATTATTTTTTAATATTTCGATTTTTCTTCATGCTGATTTGATGGCATTAATAAGAACTTTCTGATGTTTTATTAAAAGAAAATGGATGATTTAATTAGATACAGAAATTTACATTTATTAAAAAGTATCGAAATATAAAAGATACATGTATTTATAGGGAAAGATTATGAGTAAAATTTTCTTATTAAAATAATAATGATTATGATATCTTTGTAGATTTTGAAGGGTGATTTCTCAGTTTCGGTCGATTATATAAAGAACAGAATAATACCATTCGGCTAACCACACTGAATTAGCTTTTCATAAATAAATCAGATTAATAAAAATTAATTCATAACACTTTTGTATCTTCTTATCTGTACCTATATTCTAAATGAAAAGTACTCAAATTAGAAATTAATTGTGAATTAAACTAAACTTTGAAGTACAAATTACATCATTCCATATAAGTTATTATATTCGTTGAATGCGTTTTCGATTAGTGCGTATATTTTAATATACACATTAGCCCAAATAATCAAAGGATTCCAGTATTTTAATGATTGCGTTTTTACAAAGCCCTGTTATACTCCTATGGTTTATACTAAAATGTTTATCTAAGTATCTATCAATCCAATAACCTAATAGATAAGAATACGAGAAAAGTAAAAAAAAAATCATTGTAGTTCGATGAATCCTTTTATTTATAAAAATATCGGGTTAGTAAATCACGACCTAAAAATAAATAAATACATAAATGAATCTAAGAAAAGGAAAATCAATAAGCCTGGATCAAATCGTAACAGAAACCCATAAAGAACTAATCTGTTCAATGTAAAAAAATAAATAAAATAATGACAAAATATAAGGTCGGTCTGAACAATATATATATATATATATATATATATATATATATGTGTGTGTGTGTGTGTGTGTGTGTGTGTATGTGTATGTGTGAATAAAATGTAAAACTTCAAAAGGTTTCGTTTGGATACAAATTATTCACCTATTTGAGTGGGAGAAAAGATAGAATAAAGAACATCCTTCCCCAAAGACATGGAAAATAAAAGTCAATTATGTAGAATGATTTAGAGAGAATATCTCACACTCTGTATTGCCATTTAAAGAACTACAACGTAAAAGTTCTACGTAATGTTGGCTCGGACAATAAATATATATTAATTACGTGCAGACTCAAACGTCTTCCAAAGTTTGCAGCGATATAGATTATAATTATTTAAAGACATGCAGACAGATATACATTCACGAAAGCGCGAGCGGGCAGACACACACACAAATAGACAGAGTCACATGACTTCAGACAGATGCACACTTAATTTATGCAGAGATGTAGAAAGATAATGTATCGGAAATATTGGCGAAGTTAGACATAATGCGTAAAAGACTACATACTCAAATGCATATATAAAAAATAAAGAATATATGTATGCGTGTTAGTGAATATATATATATATATATATAAACATAAACACATATATAAAGGGCTGTTCGATAAAAGTGACTCAGCTTATCCTTTGAATTTAGCTCAACTTTCGTTTCATCGGAGAAGAGAAAATTCTTCCAGTCTTCTACGGTGACATGTTTGTAATAGTGAGCCCATTCAGGGCTATTGGCTTTGTTGGCTTTGCTTATTAGCGGCTTACAAGATTTGTAGCCTTGTTCTAACAGCCACCGAAGCACTGTTGAAGAGGCAAGACTAACACCTTGCTCTTCGCTTAGACTGGCTGCAATTTCTTGGCTAGTTATAGTCTTATTCTTCGCAACTTCTCTCTTGATTACCCTGCCAGTTCTATCTTTAATCTTTGTTTCCTTCTTTGGAGCAGGAGTGGCATCAATATGTGCCCTAAGCACTTTAGAGACAGTTGATTACGAGATTATAGCAATTTCTCTCATGGACTTACCCGCATTTGAGAGGGCAGTAATATATACCTTAAGTGGTTTTGATGAGATTTTGTGCACTTTCATCTGGTTAGTGTCTTGAATGGCTATTTCAAGCTATTTTTATACTGCATGAGGCTTTCTGGAATATTCTGCTATACTCTAGATTTAATTTGAACTGTTCTAGAATTCTCTAGAAAATAGTTCTGACTGTATTGTAAAATAGTTTTCAATATTTTGTCAAAAGATCTTTTAATTGGGCAGTTTAATCATTAGAATGCGATATCTGAGTCACTATTTTTCAAAGAGATTTTTTCCTGATTCTCATTTATATCCAAATTTATAATTATCAATAGAATATTTTAGGGTGAATAAAGTTTTTTCCTCGGTGGTCGGAAAGGTGTCTTTATATTAGAAAGATTAAAAATTATGTTAACACAAAAACAATAGACAAAAAATATTTTTAATAAAAATAAACAGGTGAGTCACTTTTATCGAACAACACTGTTTATATATACATATATATATATATATATATATATCTACATATCTACACATAAACATATACATAAATTTACACACAAAAACATATATACACACACACATATATATATATATCTACACATAAACATATAGATATATTTACACACAAAAAATATATATACACACATATATATATGTTATATATATATATCTACACATAAACCTATACATATGTACACACAACAACATATATATGTATCTACACATAAACATATATATCTACACATATATACATATATATATACACATGCACATATTTATATATATATATACATATATATATATATATCTACACACATACACATATATATATATATATGTACACATACTTATACATATATATATACACATTCATATATATAAATATATATATATATATCTACACACATACACATATATACACATATATATATATATGTACACATATTTATATATATACATATATATACACATTCATATATATACATATATATATATATACACACATACATATATACATATATATATTTACACATACACATATACATATTTACACATACACATATACATATATATATCTATATATACATATATATATTTACACATACACATATATATATATCTAAACATACACACAAGTATATACATATATATATACATATACATATATATCTATATATACATATATATATATATATACACATATATATTTATACATATATATATATATATATATTTATACATGTATATATATATTTATATATATATTTATACATATATATGTACATATATTTATTCATATATATATACATATATCTGCACATACATATATATATATACATATATCTGCACATATATATACATATATCTGCACATATATATACATATATCTGCACATATATATACATATATCTGCACATACACATATATATATATATACATATATCTGCACATATATATACATATATCTGCACATACACATATATGTATATACATATATCTTCACATACATATATATATACATATATCTGCACATACACATATATATATACATATATCTGCACATACACATATATATATACATATATCTGCACATACACATATATATATACATATATCTGCACATACACATATATATATACATATATCTGCACATACACATATATATATACATATATCTGCACATACACATATATATATACATATATCTGCACATACACATATATATATACATATATCTGCACATACACATATATATATATATACATATATCTGCACATACACATATATATATACATATATCTGCACATACACATATATATATACATATATCTGCACATACACATATATATATACATATATCTGCACATACACATATATATATATATACATATATCTGCACATACACATATATATATATACATATATCTGCACATACACATATATATATATACATATATCTGCACATACACATATATATATACATATATCTGCACATACACACATATATATACATATATCTGCACATACACACATATATATATACATATATCTGCACATACACACATATATATATACATATATCTGCACATACACACATATATATATACATATATCTGCACATACACATATATATATATATACATATATCTGCACATACACATATATATATATATACATATATCTGCACATACACATATATATATATACATATATCTGCACATACACATATATATATATACATATATCTGCACATACACATATATATATATACATATATCTGCACATACACATATATATACACATATATCTGCACATACACATATATATACACATATATCTGCACATACACATATATATATACATATATCTGCACATACACATATATATATATACATATATCTTCACATACACATATATATATATATATACATATATCTGCACATACACATATATATACATATATCTGAACATACACATATATATACATATATCTGAACATACACATATATATATATATATATACATATATCTGCACATGTATATATATATATACATATGTGTACCTATATATATATAAGTACATATATATAATTAGATATCTATCTACACACACACACACATATATATATATACACATATATATCTATCTACACACCCACACATATATATATATTTACACATATATATCTATCTACGAACACACACACATATATATATATACACATATATATCTATCTACGAACACACACACACATATATATATATATACATATATATATCTACAAACGCATATATATATACATATCTATCTACACACACATATATATAGGCATATCTATCAACCCACACATATATATACACATATCTGTCTACACACATTTGATATATACAAAGCAAGTAGAAAACTGCTGTGATGTGTGACTACACACACATTATATATATATGTATATATATATATATATATATATATATATATATATATATATATATATATATCTGCACACAAACTATATATATATACATATATATCTATCTACACGCACATTATATATATACATATAATTATATCTGCACGCACGCTTGAAAATCATTGCCCATGTTTGCCTTAAAGCGACAACTCGTTCAGATTTATCTCGAAAGACATATATAGTGAGTTTCTCATCCGAAACTTAAACAAGGTAATTTTAGAGAATGAAGAGATTTTTTTAAATTTTATTCCACATATTTATATTACTTCAATTATGATTTTTACTCGATACCCATATTCGGGTCGGATACCATGTTTTTACATTTTCTGTTTCGAATTACAAATTGGAGATACCAAAATAAAATTAAAAAAACTACAAGAATGTAAACATGTTGGAAAGGGTTTGACACAATATGGAAGTCTGAAACTGAAGTCCGAAGGCGCATTGGGATAGCGAAAACCGTCTTCCAATATCTAAGCAGAGTATTACGAAACAGAAAATAAATTGTTAAAAACAAAGAAAAGATTAATGGGCCTATGTAATATCAGTTTTCCTATATGGCAATGAAGGCTGAAAACTCTCTCTGCACATAAAGAAGTGACTTAAAGCAACAGAAATATTGTTTAACAAAAAGATGTCGAGAATACCATGGACTGAACATATGATTAAGGACGAAGCTTTAGAGAAAATAAAATAAAAAATGGTTGAAATTTCAAGGGCATGTAACGAGAAAAACGGGCTTGAAATATTTATACTCAGAGGACAGACTGAAGGACGGGACAGAAAACAAAAACAACACAAAGAAAACCCCGCATTATTTATCAAACGAAATTGAGTAAATGGACGGCAGAACAAGGTTTAGGAGATAAAGTATTAAGAACTACAAAGGATAGGAAATTCTAGAGAGCCATGATCCCTTACGTTCTGAAGGGACTCTGCAAGTAGAATAAGAAAATGAATACAGCTGCTTTGCCGATACCTATAAAAATAGAGATCATATATCTTACAATTTATAATTATGGTGGACATTTACTGAATATCAGTATTTCATTCTGGGTATAACTATATATTCATCCGGCAGCAAAACATCTGATCTGGAGATTGGAGGTTTTGAGGAGCTAGTAACCACCACTTAATTGTTTTTGCTCCCAACTTTACCCTGACCCGGTCTGGTAGCACCAGTTAGGGTCCCAGCTGTAGGCGAATAAGGAAGTCCCAAACAAAAATCAGTACATTTTTATAATAAACTGTGCAACAATACATTTTTATAGAAAAATGACAATCAATGGAACACTGAAATAATATAAAAATGCATTTTTATGGTAAAATTACAAACAATACATTTTATGATCTACAAACTATATATCTAAAAGAACTTACCTTTACTCAAATTATAAATTTATATATAAAATATATTCAGGTGAAGCCATAAAATCGCATACAAAATAGATTTCAGCGTTAGATAAGCCATAGAAATTGATATGCTGCCATACAAATTCAACAAATAGTAGTTTTATGCACGATACATTGCGTCTTATATTCATTAGAATTTACACAATTTACATGTCAACTATTTTCATAATCTTTGTTGTTTTTATAAGAAACCCGGATCGGCATACCCGTGATGAAGACCGAAGGGCACAAGAACCGAAACGTTGTGATTACAACATCAAAGGCGAAGACAATAGTCCAAATATAAATAGTGTAAATAAACATAAGTCCGCATTCGAAAGATTCAAACAGAAATTAATATTTATGTCGGTAAATTGGTTTGGATTTCAACTGGAAAATTATTTCCCTTAAAAGTGGACGTCTGATTCGTGTGCTGATGAACAGAAAGGCAGCTGTGTGTTGAAATTTTCTAAACCAAAGTTGATATTCTATTCAATGGGGGGAAGAATGTAAAATATAAGATGCAATGAAAAAATATCATCTGTAAACTTATCCAGAAGGTGGTATTCGCAGGTAAAATACTATACATTTTATGTTTTTGCTAAAATTAATACATTAGGCTGATTGATTCCATTAAAAGGCAATTTATCTGAGTGTACATTTCACTTTTCTAAGTATATGCAATATTTTTCTAAAATATATCTGACAAAATTTGTCCAAACAACCAAAATATTTATCATGAATGTATTTTCTATTTGCATATATCTGCTTATATATACATATATATATATATATATATATATATATATATATATATATAAGCAGATATATGCAAATAGAAAATACATTCATGATAAATATTTTGGATATACGACACATACACACACACATATATATATATATATATATATGTGTGTGTGTGTGTGTGTGTGTGTGTGTGTGTGTCGTATTTGAGCAATTATTTATCATTTATGAAGGTCGCGTTGAAGTTCAATAACTTTTTTAAAGTATTTTTATTTAATTCTTCTACAGATTAGAAAATGCTCCAAATATTAAAAAATATCCTGTCAAGCAAAAATTTCCTTTTTTGCTACAACCAAACATGCTTTACCCCATATATATATATATATATATATGTATGTATGTGTGTGTGTGTGTGTGTGTGTAGATATATATATATATGGAATTCGAATTAATCACTGATATTTGTAAACTTCGAACAGATCTTGGCACTCATTTTATATGAAATACTTTGAAAAGTCTGGGAGAAAGGTATATTAATGTTTCTGGGGTTACCAACACGAGTGAATGCTTGTATATACAATTAACACAGTAAATTTGATAGATAAGATTCTCTCTTCAACTATATAGTTATATTATTAATAATAATTTATTTTAGATTCATCGAGTTTGTCAGAATGATTTGTTAAAACCAAACCTTAGAATCAGTCGGTCCAGAAACAAATATTAATATTATTTTTTTAATGATAGATAAATACTCCTCTTTAAAAAAATTCGAAAATTTGGTTGGTGTTAATTCGGCATTGAATAAATAAAATGTTTCTTCAGATAATTATTAGATATTAATCAAGTTATAAACAAAATGAAAACAGTTACACTGTTATTTAATAACTATCTACCTACATGAAATTGGATGTTGAAAATTTCCTCTTAGATGAAAAAGAGATTGAAGCGACAGATACCCAAAACACTAGTGAGAAACAGCCGACAACGACTGAGATAGAACAAAATGGAACCAAAAGAAAAATTTACAACTAAAATCAAAAAGAGAAAGTTGAAATTTCTGAAGCCTATGAAGAAATAAAGCTTAGAAATTTTAATATTGAGAGGAAATATTGACAGCCAGCTGAAAACAGTAACCTACCTAGCTAGTTTATGCAAATGATTGGCTGAGCAGGGAATAGGAGAGCGATTGTGCAACACTTAATAAGTGGTTTAGATTTGCAAGGTATCTTCGGCTATTCCAATAGGCCTTCGGATTTCAATGTTTCGTTTTTCGTAATCTACTGACATACTGTTCTTTGTCAAATTTCTGTACTTGATTCTGACCTCTCTAATATAAGCTCTACTTAAAATAGTTACATATTGATAGAATGTACAAGGAATATGACGTGTACCTATAATAAGACATAATATAAGAATATAATGATAAAAATGAATGAAAAGTGAAAGGGTAGGTATGATATTTTTAAATATATTCAAACATTTATGCGTCTGAATATTTTATACGATATTCTGATATTTTGAAAACGGGATTTCTATTGGTATCAGTTCCTACGCTGCCTATTTATTTGCAGCTAAATTTCTAATTGTTTTTCTTTGTTTATTATTATTATTATTATCATTATTATTATTATTGTTTCGTTAGATTTCTTTTGTATACATATTTCCAGACATCTAAGGTCAGAAATGGCTTCATAACATTTTCCTCTGATCATTTTTTTGAAAAAGATAGCACACATTTTACATAGACCTCCTTATAATGTGTGAGCTGTGTATGAGAGGACAATTTCTTATATTTCTGTAAAGCATGGGATATTAGGAATCCGTTAAAAGTGTCTTTCAGAATCTTTCCCAATCAATCCGAGGGCTCCAACTACAGCCGAAATTACTGAAGTCCTCAAGGGCCACATCAAGATACTTGTATTTTGATAGATTTTTTAAGATCTTCAAAGGGATATTACAATCTGCAAGTACTGCCATTCCAATAATAAATCACATTCTGTCCTTGTCTTTGATGACCATGCCTGAGAGATTAGCTTTGATTGTTATTGATGTGTGTATTGTAAAACCCATAAAAATGTCAAAGTTTACATCTCTGTGACCGTTCCTGGATGATATTCGTACGAGTTTCTTAGAGTTTTCCTTCCCGTAAACGTTGCAGATTTGCAGTAAAGGGATTTGCCCTCACTATCACAGCTGAATTTTATATTCAGCGAGTGCTAACACTGTGCAAACCTGATACAAGATGGTTAATTGTTTCTGGATATATGTTAAAGAGTTAGCATGTTAACAAGAGTGTTACTCCCTGCTATTAGAACAGATGAATAACGGAGCTTTGTTTTGATTGCGAGGAAAGACAGAACAAGGAAGTTATATCAGAGGTGATATTTGAACTTACTGAGAGAAAGGGATAATCCATAATATGAAAGAAATATATAGCAGTTAGAGGAGGCGATACAGTTCTCAGGCATGTAAAATCTCCTTGAATGATATAGAAAACTTGTCAGTCGTGGATCTTTTAATTTGTACTGTCTTACTTCTTTTAATAATAAACCACACTCGTATTTATGACATTTATTGCCATAACTCTTCGCAGATTTGACGATGAAATATTTAACAATGCAAGAGGGGAACTGCCATGGGTATTTAGAGTCATTACACTTGCAATTAGATTATTCAATCACTAAATCCATAATGATGATTTATCAACAAAAAAATATCTAAGAAACAGTAAAATTTTCAAGGCTGCCTCTAATTATTATTATTAATTTTGAGTGAGACGAAAACGCGTTAAAGAAATAAGGTTAGGATAAAAAAAAGATGACGCCCAAAATCCCCATCATTGCACCTAGCCACTATGATAGCTAAAGGAATATTTACTGCAATCCATCTTAATTCCCAAGAGGCACATCTACTGTAGCATAAAATAATTTATTATTACGAGAAAATCTGTGAAAATTTCAGGTCTTTATTTAGATTAACTTATAAAGTTAATGATTAAACTCATAGCAAGTTCTACGACAATAAAATATCCGTATAAATTCCCCATTCGCATCGTAAAATATTTGAACTTAAGAACCTTAACAAACTACTTCAGTAACAATCATAAATAATGGAATAGAAATGGAAAAAAATTGTAAACTGTTTTCTATTTCACTGAAACAGACGTTAAATACATTTATCTTCCATTCAATCTTTCTCAATTTATTTCATATTCCCAGTGAAACCAAGTAGTGTATCTGATATACCTGTTCCGTCTTTCCATGCTATGAAAATGGAATAATCTGTTATTCATGAAGTATTGTTTGAGAGTAAGGTACATACGTGCTAACTAAGGGAGGGAAGAATATAATTGCTGCTGTTTTTGTTATTATTATTATTATTATTATCGTTTTTGATTTTATTTAATAAAATCTTTTACAGAAGTTTGTTAAGTTAAAGTAGATTATTGTAAAATTAAACAAGACTCAACTTGGTTTGAAAGACAAATTCATATATGAGCAAATGAAATAAAATTAATCACCTGTTCAACGTCTTTAATCTTTGAAACTCAGTATCATAAATCATTTTGATTAGCTAGATTTTAATGAAAAACAGTATAACATTAGACTACACAAGATATAAATCTGTTCTCATTTATTTAACATATTGAACTTAAAATTCCGTTTGATGTAATTCCTTATTCAATTTATTTTTTTATTTAATCCATTTTTTCTTCGTAAATCTCGATCTGCTATTTTATCTCAGCGCATCCTGCAGAGATTTTTGTTGCTGATTTTAATTTCTCATTTTATTTCTTACGTTTATCCATAAATTAAATGTCCGTTTATATTTTTGTTTAGAACACGCGTTTCAAACAATTTTTTATTTTCTATTACCGATTATTTAGGCCTTTTGAAATCATCCGCAGAAAGTATTGCACATTTTGGAATTTCCCACGCTATGTTTCAAGAAATTTTAACAGTGTGTATTTTCCCTTGTCAATATTTGTTTCAAATTCAATATTCTTGTATTAAATATTGATAATAAATTACCTAATATTTTATCAAACAACTTCCTATTTCTTTTAATTTACAACACACACACAATATATATATATATATATATATATATATATATATATGTGTGTGTGTGTGTGTGTGTGTGTGTGTCTGTGTATTTAGGCAGCAATCCTTCTTTTAAGCACATTTCATTAAAAACGACTGACAAGGTGCTTTTATTTAGTTTTTTATATAATTTCTCGTGCGATCTAATAAAGTTTTTTCTTTTCAGAGGATAAATTATATAAGAACTGTCCGAATGTTCAATTAGAACTCATTTAAATATTCATGGAGACCTACCGGACACTATTCGGAATATACTTGTCGACAACACTAATATAATAGCATCATCCACTTGCAAAAAAAGGCTAAAAATAATGGAAGCCTTACTAATAAAAATAAACAAACCATCACTTAATAATATTAACTTTGAACATGGACATAATATCTTGACCGTGTTTTGAAACAAAAATATGAATCACTTTATAAACATACATATAACAAACTATTTCTATTTCTAACAGTTGAAATATAATCCTTGAAAATGGTTAAATGTATAGCCGAAAGCGCTCGGATAAAAAGAACATTCGGACAGTTTTTATATAATTTATCCTCTGAAAAGAAAAGCTTTATTAGATCGCACGAGAAATTATATAAAAAACTTAATAAAAGCACCTTGTCAGTCGTTTTTAATGAAATATATATATATATATATATATATATATATATATATATATATATATATATATATATATATGTGTGTGTGTGTGTGTATATATATATATATATATATATTCGACTTTCCCATCGAATTCGACGAATGAGGTTCAAGCAGATCAGTTCCTAGGAAACCGAGAGCCCGACAACAGCACATGAGATTATGATTATAGTGGTGAAGTCTTCGTGCAGGACTATCCACATTTTTTGAAGGGCCGAATAAACTAAGTGCCACAAGCTCCCCAAACGACCCTCCGCAGGTTTTGAATTCAGAGTTGTCCTTCTTCTAGACTAGTTGCCATCCAAGGCTAGAGAACTCAGTCTGTCCTGCTATTTACCCATAGCTGGAGGGAGACGAAGAGGATTCACACGCTTCCCAAGGGTATTAGAACGTAAGTGAATGTAATGTATTCGCCTGGAATTTGAACTCGGCTCTCCGATTCCTCAGTCCAAGCGGTTATGCATTACTCCACTGTGTGTGTGTGTGTGTGTGTGTGTGTGTGTGTGTGTGTGTGTGTGTGTGTGTGTGTGTGTGTGGTTTCATTGAAGACGACTGAAAAAAACACTGCAACTACGCTTTTTATTAACTTTTTCTTGTCTCCGTACAAGTGATTTATTTTCTGAACATAGAGTGAGAAAAAAAAACTGTTCAAATGAACTGGGGATTCGGGCGATTTACGCCTAATCTACTAGCCATTCGTGCAAATGTCATGTTAAACGTTAAACATGTTTGAGGAGTACCGATTTTTTTTGCGTATTATGAATTACCTCTAACACACAGAGAGATGTATGTAATTATGTCTGTGTGTGTGTGTGTGCGCACGCGCGTATTCTAGGGCATATGTATACAGTTTAAAAGTGTCATGTTTACAGTGGAAGTGCGCCTAATATCGGCGAGACGGGTTTTATTGTTGTTGACAGTATTGACATGTATTTGAACACTGCACGTGACTGTCAGTTTTACCCTTAAATGCAACCTTCTGACTGAATCACCCTTCGTCTGAAGGTCTTTTTATATGTATGACATAACACCACTTACAGGCCTTCGCCAAAATTCATCCTAAATTGTAGAATGAGCAACATTGTTTTGTCAGTAATTTTGCTTGATTTTGCTACATGCAAAAGTTGTGTTCTTTCTACCAAACGAGAAACAGAAGTTTTGATTAAATGCTTCCTAGCGGCAAAGCGAGAAAGAATTGAAAAGCAATTTAAAATTTGAAATTTTGCAGTTAGCTTAGAGCGTGTTTCTTTTTACCTGATGAGAGAAAAACTTGAAAATACTAAAAGATTTTGCTTATTTTGTTTCACATAAAAATATAAGAATGATTTTATTCATCAGTGTTACAACTGTACCAGAAAGAAAAATCATCAGTGTCCATATTTCAAATTTATAAATCTACCAATCGCTTGTACATTGAATACCGCTGTCGTATCTGGCCTGATGCTCCTGCTATTCATCTCGAGTTTCTTGAAAATATGCAATGAAGGATCTGCAATGTAACCAGTCCTGACCTGGCATCTACTCTTCAGTCATTTTATCAACGATGTGACGTGACTCCCCTCTACTTAACTTTTCACAAATATTATCATGGAAACTGCTCCGACGACCTTTTATTCCCTTGGTGCCCCGACTGCATAGCTT
>OZ038477.1:40943075-40960575 GCA_964036315.1 Acanthosepion esculentum
AATTTTTTCTATTCGTACACACATTACTGTTAGTCAAATAATTTCATTCTTCAGCGATCCATTTTTAAGCTTACAGTAGAGTAAAAAAATAAAAATTAAATTAAATTAAATGCGACCTTTGCAGATAAATACCTGCTTCTATGATTCCGTAACAGAATAAATAATTTCTGATACCACTTCATGAAGATTCGATATATTTGGTATACAAGAATATTTAACATAATTACATAACGCGGAGAAGCTGAAAAGTAAACTTAAACGTTGAATTTAAAGAATTGAAAAATTAAAAAGTTATCAGGAAGTAACTAACAGGAAGTAACTAACAGAAAGCATAAAATTAAAAGTATTTAATAATTGAATAAATGTTGCCATATGATTATACAATGCGCACTATAGATACCTCCCACATAATGCTAAGACATTAGCGAGATGACGACAATTGTCATTAATGCCTTAGCATTAGGTGCGATGTATTTTTCGTAGGTGCATGTGGGAAGAATGTCGGTGCAAACTTTATGTAATAAAATTGATTAACTCGGAATTAACCGGATTACAAAATGAAATTCCGGCAGCAAGACCCCTGATTTCAAGTGGTATTGAGGTGTCTGGAACCACCTCTTAATTGCTGCAGTTCTCAGAGCCGCAATAACTCGGGGTGGTAGCACCTATTACTGTCCCAGCTATGGGTAAATTTAGACCCCTCACAACAACACTAAGAAGGTATAAAAATAGTAAAACTATTACCTTCAATACATTTTTTATATAAAACTATAACCAACAATACATTTTTGTAATAATTACCATCAATTCATTTTATAGCAAAATGATCAGCTATACATTTTATCTGTAGCTGTAAGCGTACAATTGCGTTCAAAATATATTTACTTTAAGCCATAAAATTGCATTCAAAATATTTAGGTCTTAGCATTAAGTAACCCACAGAGGTTGATATGCCGCTAAACAAAATCAACCAACCAACAAAATTAAATGGGTCTGACGCACAATTAAACAGAAACAAAACATTCTTTTGGAAAGAAAGAATCATATAAAGTATGTCGACCGATCGACACAGGAAACTTTGTGAAAAGCTATTTTAAAAATGATTATAAACGAAAAAAGAAATCTGTGCATATTAAAAATTACTCACGAATGTCCATATATAAATATAAATCTGAGAATATATTATTTATATTCGTTAAAAGAAGCATTCGTACACATCCACACTGACGTAACAAACGATTTTGAGAGTAACATAACATTCTTAAATATAATCAAATGTATTATTGTGAACGTTCAAGAACACGTTCACTGTTTTTAGCACGTTTCATTTTGTCCATTTTTATGTCTAACAAATGAATCTATATTGATATGGAAGATTACTTTTTCTATTTTAGAATTGTGAAGAATTGACGGTTTTCTTTTCGCTAAGCGCATACGTTTTATATTTTATTGCTTTTTCAATTGAAATATGAAACTAAAAATAGCTGTCCAATATTACTTACTATTCTACTTGCTATCTAACTCGCTTACTTTTCTATGAAGATAATGAGTAATCGTTTTTCCTTACGGCAAGTTACCGAAGCCTACATCTTTTGAAAAGACACTATTTGGAAATAAAATTAAAAGTTATTTTCTATGGAAAGTTTTGTAAATTTATTACACACACACATACATACATACATACATATATATATATATATATATATGTATATATATATATTATATATATATATATTAAATGATGATTTCCGCATTTAATATTAAAGCGTCTAATCGAAAACAGAGATAAATAAGATTTTTTTTTCAATTTAATTTTCATTATATACAGAGAATGGAAATCATATGGATGTTGCTGTTATATCGGTCTGCTTCCAGATACATCGTAATAGATACGCGCAGATGCAGACACGTGGAAAGCACAAAATAACTCACACATTTTTGTATCACTTTATCTACTGAGCTGCAGAAGAAATTAGGGTCAGTCATAAGTAATATCTGTTATCGCAAACCTGTTGTAAGGACGAATGTATTATCTTATCAACTAACCGTACGATGCAGCTATGAATAAATTTGGATTAAACTTGCATATCTTACATTTGAATGTCAGCAGCAGCGTCCAAAAAGAATTAATATATTTTTTAACCCAGCAAATTGAGGGGTTTAAAACGTATTTACATCAAGATGTTTTGATCGTTAAAATAAGAAAATAACGCTGTATAGACATCTTGAAATATATGTAGTGTTTAAGAACAAGGTGTCATAACTGACTGGCAAGAAACATCGTTAGAAGTTGAATCCAGACAAGGACATTCATCAAGCATTGATGATGAAGCTCTAAAATCATAAATGGAAAGAAATTCACAGCCAACTATGGAAAGTCAGAAAACGATTTCCTATTTTTCCATAAGCTCTTCGTGAAATGAAAAAAGTGGACGGAAGCGAGTATAAATATCTGCCTGACATTTTAATTTTAAATAATTATTTTTACAGGCCATGAACGGAGACAAATATTTACAAAAGTAATAACACCCTGTCTAAATAAGAAAACATTATCATTTCTACATATTTTTTATAGCAATATACAATAAGTTGTAAGAAATCGAATAAATCTTTGAACGGTGTGTTGGTAAGTATATATAAGCATGTCTATTTCATTGACTTAAATATTAAGCAGTGACTAAGAATAAACTGGATATGTGGAAAGTGTAATTGTTACCGTCGTGTTTCGCAGGCCGAATTCAAATTACGACCTAATCGCGTCCACTTTATGAAGCCATAAATCTGTTTTTCTTTCTCTCTCGATATTAGAGTCAAATAACAGTGAAAACTAAGCTCTGCAAACTTTTGTGGTAGTCTAAGAGAAGGAAAACATTTGTCTTGCGAAGATAAAAGACGAGCAGTAACATGGCTGTTTTTTTTTCGGCAGATATACCAGGGTAACAATTTTGAGACTTCTGTTGTAAATAGAGTAGGCGGAAACATACTCTGAGGCTGGAGGCTTCTAATCTTCATAGAGTAGAATGTGATTAGAAAAATATTTATTAATTTAATCAACACCAGCTATTTGGGATACAAATACGTGTCAAATGTACTGTTAATATTGGATATATTCAGTCGGTGGTTCGTGTTGTCAAGCCATTGTCAAAGAGTAAACCCCATAATCTATTTTGCAAGAACTCACGACAATGCGTATAAGACTGCGTCTTCAACGCGTCTATCCGGAAATATGGCAACTGAAAAAAAATACATTTATAGTTTCATTCTTTCAATGAATGTGATATATGATTGAGATTCGATATGTAGCAAGAATTGTAATTAATTAATTCGTATATTTATCTTTGATTTTTATTCTTGTCTACTGAATATTTCCAGTAAATCGGTATTTTGTTAATCTCGTTTGGTTCGCATCTGGTTTTAGGATAATTCCTTGACAATGGAGACTTAACTGATACATCCAATTATGTTAGGCAAATCTACAGTTTGTACATAGATATGAACAAACTGTAGTTTCGAAGTTGTAGTATTTTGTTTCCACTTTCGTGTTTAATTATTTGATGTAATCTTCCTAAGGATTCTTTTATTCATTTTCTACCTCTGTTTCCTTCACTTTGTTAAACATTTTTAAATGTAGTATTTGTTTTTCAAATAATAATATATTCTACTGGGATTCTGAAGTGACAAAAATATGATTGCGGAAGAAATTATCACAATTTTGAAAAAAATATAAGATTAAAATTCATCTTAACGTAAAGTTCAATAGAAGAAATATAAATATTAAAATATATAATAGTGAGAGGTGAGAGCAAACTTTCCTGATATTCTTACAATGAATATCGATGCGTATTTCCATAAAATAAGTAGACTGAATGGGGTCGATTTTATTTACTGGGACCCCGCACTAAGTTATGATGTGACACAAGTTCTAACTCACGTGGAGAGCTCGTAAGCATGCATATGGGCAAATAACAATAATTACACTGTCCACACGAACACTATCCCTTTATCATCGATAGTACAACGACCCGACGTCTCTTAGTGCAATGAGTAAGGTTCTGTTGTAGATTTCTAATCCCAGTGACCATGTATCGTGTCCGATATGATATTCGCTGTCATATATATATATATATATACGACAGCGTATGCTATTCTACATATGATACTTATAATATGTAGATTTAATAGACCGGCTAATGAATTTCAAGGAATAAAAAGACAACAAAATGATAAAAATATTGTCAAGAAGACTGATGATATTTATTTTATATTAGTAGGGCTTTTGACTAAACCGAAACACGAAGAGAAATGTTTTAAACTCAGAATTTTCGGACACGCCTGTATCCTTTATCAACGAGATGAGAAGTATACAATGAAGTGGGACTCACTATTCCGGGGAATTTATTTTATTACTGTAATACATTTGATAGATTGGGCCTAGTAGTTTGCCGTGATTATGTGTGTGGAGCTTTTGTCGAAGGCTCTCTGTGGAATCTGTATTCTATATTAAACCTAAATCCCCGTTTAATCCTTCAATATATTAATCTCTTTTGCAAATGTATTTTGACTTGGACTTACTTTGCTATTGTTGGCACTTTGTAAATATATCATCAGTGATAGTATTTAATTTCTCTTCGTGCATCTGATTATTTAAAAGGCCCACTAATATAAAATAAATATTGCCAGTCTTATTCATAAGATTTTATCATTTTGTTGCATTTTTATTCCTTGAATTTCATTAACCGACCTAAGTAATTGGCGTGTTTATTCACAGAATACCTAGCAAAAATTAGCCTTTTTTTCAACCGTACGCCGATGGCTTAGGGGAAAATTTCCGGCTGTTGCCGAATCAGTTAGGTTTCGATCCCGGCTTGAACCAAGCGGATGTCTAGCCACAATGATGAGTTGTGGTACAGCAATACTGTCTGTGGATGACATAATTTCTAAGGAAGGAATGATTTTATATAATCCAACCTTCATATCACTACAAACGTTTATCGAGGTAATAACCCGTATTTGAAAAAAAAAAAGCTACCTTGATGAGTCATTCTGCGTGTCAGAGTATGAAAGCACACTAAAACAATGGTGGTTGCCCCTACAAGGAACACGGACAATGGAGAACGCCTTATTCTTTACAAATATTTAAGGAATGCGAGGGCTGAATGACGCAATACGCATTTTTAATAAGTAAAAAGTGGGACTCCATTTTAAATACGCAGAATATCTTTGGGTGTAATATATATATATATATATATATATATATATATATATATATATATAATGCTGAAATGCGTAAATTGTTGCCATTTTATATTTTTAATTTTGCGCATACACATTGTTTGTTTTTATTTTGTTGATAGCACTGTATAGATGTAGAAAATAGCACCATGACGCAATTCACTTCGCCACAGATTTACAAACGGCATGCTGTACTGATTGGTATTCGTGCCGGAAGTTCTATTACATGTATTTCAGAGTGTTTGTGTGTAAATGTGAGGACAGTGCACGGTATTCGAAAATACTTGCATTAGTCTAATGGGGATTAGGTTGGTACGGCAGGTGAGAACAAACAATAAAAATTGTTGAGGGCCTCAGACTCAACACAAAGGCCTAAAACAACTGCCTTGAGGAGGTAGCGCTGTCGTGGGTAAAGTGGATGAATAATGGAAGATACTATCTCTAGCAACAGGACTCAGCATCATGCCACACAAGCCAGAGAATCCAGTCAGGGCTGTCAGACAGTTTCTACGACTATATCTCCCCTTACATCTGGATACCTGAAGCCCCAAACTGCCACGCTCTTGATTATTATACGTTGAGCGTGAGAGCAACAAAACCCATTGTGCCACCAAAGATGAACTGAATTTAAGGATTATAACAGAATTCAGCATATTAAACAAGGAGAATGTCCAGAAGAGACGCTAGAGATTCCGAAATTGTCTGGAGGCCGTGGTTGATGCCAATGGCGAGATTTACTGAATAAGTTTAATGTTTAGTATTTCAGATATTTTTGTTTAATTTTCGTAAATATATCCGTTAAATTGAGATGCCAGTGTTATTTTCATTTTTATGTAATTTAGACGACAATTTATCCATCGTATACGGAATTGATGTTTCAGTTTTGAAACATGGGAATTCCGGTGTTACATATATATATATATATATATATATATATATATATTACAGAGCTGTACAGAGCACTGTTTTTCAAAACTAAATGCTCAGAACTCTGAATTATAAATCTCATTGTTCTTTCCTATATATATATATATATATATATATATATATATATATATATATATATGAGAGAGTGATTAAAAAGAGAGAGACATAGTTGTATGCCGAGGTACATACAGAAACGTTTAGATAGAGTTTGATGTGCGCAAAAATGTAAAAGTAAAATAAGAATGCAATAAATAATGAAGTTTAGATAAATTTAAAGAGCTAAGAGTGACAAACGAACTGACAGCCTGACAAATTTTTCTTGATTACTGAGAAAAGCAAATACCAAGAGACGTAAATGCAAACGGACCAACTGTACGATTGAATTTTTTCGTGCTAGGCATGCATGAGAATTTATAATTTTGACAAGGCTTAAAATCCCTTCCAAGCTAAAGCCTGCTAGACATCCTGGCGTACAACATTGGTGACTAATTCCACTTTTGCTCTCCTTCATTTTTTCCTCTTCTCGCTCATAATCTCCATCTTAAACTCCATTCTCTCTCCTTACTCTCCACCTTCCTCCTCTTTCATTTTTACATTTTCTTCAGCCTTTCCTGACGCTTGCAAACACCAAACGGAAAATATGACAGCTTTCCGGGGAAAAAAGGAACAAATATTGAATAATATTAGTAATAATAATAATAATAATATACAGAGAGAAAAGTTGGAAGAAATCAAAGAGAAAAACACGAATGAAATAAATTTTAAAATACGATAAAAAAAAAAGACGATTGCTAAAACAACAAAAAAGAAAAATGCCTCTTTGACAAGAGAAAAGAACTCGTGGCTTTGGACTTGTTGGTTTGGGGACTTCAAGTCAAGCTAGCTTTATTTAATCCTTTCAGAAGTGCGCTGTCATGTTACGCTGTATTTTTTTTGTTTTTTTTTTAAGTCACGTGGCGGGACTTACGCTTCAATGGCTTCTCGCACGTGGCCATTAATTTTTATTTTCTATTGCAACATTTTTTTTACAAGTTTTCGTTATTTTCAGTAGAAAATACGCTCATTTTTTGCAATTAATTTCAATTTTCATTCTATGAATTTTGCTTTATTTCCATTGATCTTTTTTAATTTTCTTTCATTCAAAGAACGAAATTGCAAATTCTTAAATGAAATGCCCTTGGCACCAGGTCGAGAAAAAAAGATGACTTTTCTCGTTATTTCGTCTTCATTTCTTGATGTCTGTGTAATAATTATTGAAAAGAAAATAATCACGATTTAGATTCTAAAATAACTGTCAACCACATTTTTACACTACCTTAATTATGCGAGATTAGGCAGTAGTTGGCAATATTTTGCATTCCATTCATGCGTTTTTCTAAGAAGTTTCAAATTGTCATCATTTTTTTTAATAAGGTTGAACCAGCTTTGTCCAGCTTTAATTATCTTTCAAAACAAATACCAATATATAAATTACAATTAAATGACTTATCACAGATATAAACATTAATAATCTAAGTATATATATATATATATATATATATATATATATATATATATATATATATAATTATATACACAAACACACAAAAGTGATTTTGTTTCGCCCCCAAAACACGACAGGGCATTTCTATTAACCAAGTGCTCGGGTTTATATAAGCACAAACACATTATAGTTACGGAATTGTGAACAATTCTCATATGAGTATCAGGCATTTACAACTGAAGCAGAAATAACCAATGTCGACGATGTAAATTTCAGGTTTACTTCATTAGCTAAACTACCTATACATATATATTCTCACCTTTTATTTTACACATATATAAATACCCCTTCCCCCCATATATATATATATATATATATATAATTATTTTTGAAAATAAATATGATTCCATCGCGACACAGAATTTACGATGATTCGAAACTGGCCAGCAGTTTCCATGTTTAAAATCAATATTGTATCTTACCTACCGGGTAGCAGTCTCATCCTCAGGAGATGTTTGGAATACCTATGCTACGGAATGTTTTACCCATTTATAGTTTGGAAATGGGTGTGTATTCTAGGGTTTGTTTCTCATTATCAAGGAGTCACTGCTTTGATTGTGATAGGGGTGTTTGTTATATACCAAGTTTTTGGAGTCGTGCAAGGTTGTTTTTCTTTTACTGCAACCCGGTAGCTAGGCTTTAGTATTGAAATTAAACCTGAATACTGCTGACCAGTTTCGAAACATCGTAATTTCTGTGTCGCCGTGGAATCATGTGTTTTTCATTAATTATAATCTAGGCTCTACTTCTGTATCGAGCCGTGTTTTTAAAAATAAAAGCAAAAATACTGAAGAACTTTGGATCATCGATCTAACAGTTCTTTTCTATTATATCAATACTCACACAAATACACACATATATATGAGAGAAAAAGTGAGTGAAAGAGAATTAGTTTTGCGACATATAAGGGTCCAACTATTCAGCTTCAGAAACAGCCAGACTACCAACACATATGATTTAATTATAGTGTTGAAGACTTGTGTAAAATCACGCACACTTCTTAGTGGAACCGAAAATAGAACTAGTGCACATAGTGTGCCACCGTAACCCAAACAATGTTCCACAGGTTTTGAATTTAAATATCTCATTCTATACTAGTTGCCAACCATATAAATAAATAGATGTACAACAATAACCGACAGGGGACACTTAAAAATGTGAACGAATTACAAACCTCTTGAGTTTCCCTCATTATATATATATATATATATATATATATATATATATATATATATATATATATATATATATTGTGATACACACAGTGATAGAGATAAAATATAGCTAAGATAGTGAGAAATAAAATATAGTTTTATATATATATTTAAGAGTAAGAGGGATCACTGTGAAGGTGCGTATAACGCACACACACCCATATAAACGATATATATATATGTGTGTGTGTGTTGAACATCTAGTTAGTCCAAGTAGAAAGAGAAATAAGCGAAAACACTGCTGGAATTCACTATTTAAGAACGAAGACGCGTGACTAAAGAAAGACGGAATATTCGATATTAAAATGGGACGTTTGTTGGAGGAACCCGCGAGGTTTTTGGTATACATTAAATATTTGAACTAATTAAAATTAACGGTAAAATAGATATAGGTCTGAACATGGACGACAGTCGCATAATTCTAACAAAATATGACAGCACCATACAAACAATCATAAAATTTAAAGAATGGGATTAGCAATAGAAATAAAACTAAATCTAAGGAGGTAAATTTCATACAAAGAAAAACTCGATATCAACATTATAGAAAGCCCAAATACAAACCACGTTACATACTAATAATCAATAATCAAGCTTATCCAACAATCAATTAGCCATCTAATTCTTTCAATGAAACAATCTTCAACGAAGTAAAGATCATTATGAAATAGCCCTAAGACAGTGGAATTTCGGCAGTACTCATATATACAACAGTCCGTTCAAAAGTCCAACAGGAAGAAAATACTTAACATGGTTCAACCCTCCGTACAAACGAAACGTAAAAACAATCGTAGAAAAAACATTCATTAAACTCATACACAAACCTTTCTCCTCATTTTATTAAACATAAAAAAACAGAAAATCATTGTTGCACCAAATATACGATAAAAATCATAAAACAGAACAATAGAAAAATAACTAATACACCACCCACACACATCAAGCACACATATAACTGTAGAGGAAAGTCATTTAAAAGGCACTTGCAAAACATTATACTATACGAAATAAATGTAAGATCAACCGATAGCGAAGAAAAAATAGGTGTGAATGAAGGAACTTTGAAACAAACTACACAATCATCCTTTACATATAGTAAATACGCAAATAGTATAATGCTTTCTAAATATATATGAGAAATTAAAATTTAAAAAATAGAACAAAAATCTAATGGAAAATAAGTAAAGCCAATAAATCCCAAAACTGTAAATTCTGAATGCAAAATTATCTATAATAAAATTCTAAAAAAAAAAAAACCCATTGCTAAATAAACGACTAAAACTCATTTCGAATTTTAAACACAGAAACCGAAAACGAATGCTCCGATAATGTATCATACTTCATACAAACCCAATACTTTTAGGAAACAAATTAGAATGAAACAAAATAAATAAATTAAACAAAAAGCCGAAGTAAATAAACAATTTAAGTAAATAATAAACAAATTACCAAACTATGAATGAACACAAAAATAAGTGAATGTGATATGATAATAATACTAATAATGAATAATAAATAAGTAAGCCTTAATATGTCATGAGTAAAATGCTAACAGAAAACTGTATACCTACAAATAACATTCGGATCCACAATAATTTTCCCTCAATAAGTTCCAGAATATTTGGAAACATACCCATTAGACCCACTCAAATAACCATTAGGTGAGTACAATAGATCTTACTAACAATAATGCACGATTGGCTAGTATATATAAATAGTCAAGCCAAAACTCACAAACATGGCCTGAAGTGTGGGTTAACGCATTAAATCGACTGTCGCAGCTTGTTGCCTTCAGTGTCGACTGTTTATATATATATATATATATATATATATATATATATATATATATATATATATATATGAGAGGAGGCACGGTAGAGTAACGGCTTGGATTGAGGAATAGGAGAGACGAGTTCCGATTCCAGTCAAATCCATTACATTCACTTACGTGCTAATACCCTTGGGAAAGGTGTGACTCCTCTTCTCCCTCCAACTATGGGTAAATAGCAGGATAGACTGGGTTCTATAGCCTTGGATGGCAACTGGTCTAGGAGAAGGACAAATCTGAATTCAAAACCTCCGGAGTGTCGTTTAGGGACCTTGTGGCACTCACTGCACAAGGTCCCTGTATTCGTCCATCCAAAAAGTGTGGACGGCCCTGCACAAAGCCTTCACCACTATAATCAAATCTTGTGTCGGTGTCGGGCTTTCAGTTTCTAGGAACTGATCTGCCTGGCACTCATACGTCGAGTTCGACGGGAGAGTCGATCATATATATATATATATATATATATATATATAAAAACTGGTATCACATACATTTTACTAACTTTATTGACTATACAATTTTCTGAATATGGAATTTGATTATTTTAGGTTCGCAGTGTGTCTTGTCGCTATACAATGTCTGACAGGCATCCTGCTTTATTTCATTGCATTAACTAATTTTCCTCATTTTCAAACCTTCATCTATTTGAGTTGTTTCAGGGTATAAGAAGAAAAGTAACATACTTACTCGAGAATTACGAATTTTCAGAGAATGATTCGGATATTATGCGTATGTTGGTTAAGTTCAAATTTGAGATTAGATCTTACTAGATATTTTATTTGTTCCTACCCTCTTTCTTTCATATATATATATATATATATATATATATATATATATATCTAACGTGATTATAGTTAATATTTTTTACATTAAATTATCGTTTTAGAAATTAAATTATATATTTATGTATTTTTTAAAAAGATCGTTTTTTTTTTAATTTTTTTAAATTCAAGCTTTACTTATATATCCCTTAGAAGAACATTATGCATTTTAATGTGCGGTTTTTA
Source organism: Acanthosepion esculentum (assembly GCA_964036315.1). Taxonomy (NCBI): domain Eukaryota; kingdom Metazoa; phylum Mollusca; class Cephalopoda; order Sepiida; family Sepiidae; genus Acanthosepion; species Acanthosepion esculentum. The sequence continues at coordinate 40,954,827 of OZ038477.1, forward strand.
TCGCCAGATTTCGTCAGATTGTTTTTTCATCGCTGGCTTATGAAATTGCTTTTAAATTATATTTAATATGAATAGTGATAGCTACAATTTTTACGTTTTATATATAGTTTTAAGCAATTGTGGGTCCAGCATGTTACACTTAGACACAAAGATGTGTGTATGTGCGCGCGTGTATGAGAGTGTTTGCATGTATATTTGAGATAAATGTTGTGTGCATTAAAATCAGCACGTTATGGTGACTTGTATTATCACGATTACCGCGATAACAGGATGATGGTCTGATGATTGTTTGACGTGTGAAACTTCCAATGACCATATTGAGTTGATTTCTCTATCCACTCTCTTCATATGTACAACCGCACTATTCTAAATAAATATATCCCCCCAAAATACAATGTTACATAAACCCTAAAAAAGTCGTAAATTTTGATCTCCCACATAAATAAATCCAATCTGTTTGTTTGTGCGGGCGCACGTTCATGTGTTTGTTTCTAAGGAGAAAATTATATATGAAATCCTGCTGTAGGAAAGACTTCATTTTCATCGAACAATCATATTATATATATATATATATATATATATATATATATATATATATATATATATATATATATATATATATATATATATACACACATTATACTGGAAAATGACATTATTTTGGCAGATGTCATTATTTACTAAGCTAACGATAAATATTTTTTTTTATTTATTATTGAAGCTTACATTTTCTATGTTGTTGATTGTAGAGGCCTTCAGAAAATCTCCTGATTTTCGAATCCGAATAATCACGAATTGTAATGTTAGAACGAATATATGTTTCTCTATGCTGTTTATCTCATCTTCTGGCACGCAACTTCAACACACATATATTAGAGCACGCAAAATCACTGGCTCAATATGACAAGGAATCTGTTCAATTTTTTGATGAATTCATTTTATTTGAAAGTTGATGTATTTATATAATTAAATATCTCGAAGTGTTCACATTGCATTCATCCAAATTTAAATTAATCCAAGCTTGTTTAAATTTATTCTGCAAAATGATGGAGGAACTCGGTTTATTTGTAGTTCATTCGGATATATTTGCTAACAGCGTTTACTTGTTAAATGATTTGATGGGCTTCTTTTTCCTTCCTTCTCGTCTTCATGTTTTAAGCTTTTTGTATTCGCAGCTGTCAGAGGCGCGTGTATAAACTTTACGACGTATCACTTTACATATAGTTTTGCAGGCTGTAGAAAAATAAGCCAGAAAAGCGGAGGGAAATGAGAATACTAAGAAATATAAAATAATACAAAAATAATGGCGTCGAAGTAACGGAAGTGTTTATAGGAGAGTGAATATCAGCGCCAAAAGCGAAATCGGCGTGAAGAATTCAAATTCCATACGCATGAATTAATCACTTCTTCCCAATCCAATATGCTTTAATAGCAGGGACCCTTCATCCTCAACGCTAAAAACCACAGCTCTTGAATACTTTATTTCATACAGTAACCACAGCAGCTAAAATCTATAGTGGCGCGGCTATGCCTATTTACCTCTCTGGATCTACAAGCTTAATACAACAGTTATTTAAATCCCTGAGATTATTATAACTGTTTCAGAAGATATTTACATCAGATCTGCCACTATAATATGGATTTCACATATGTTCAGCTTGCACGGAGCGGCATAATATCAACAGTTTGAATCGATATCATGAAAGATTTTACAAATGCTCTCTGGCTTCTACTAGGAGAAACTGGTTATTCTATTGTCTGAATCTTCCGAGATAGAGAGATATGAATAAGGTAAATCTATACTTGTAAGAAAATATTTAAAAAAACTATTAGAAGCGACAAGATTGGGTGACAATCTGACATGAGAAACACTTCAATGACAGACTCATTTAAGTATAAAAATAAAATGGACATTAATTTTTTTAAAATATGAATATGACAACCAAATCGCTATCTGAAGAATTCTGCGTCAAAATAAAATAAATCTCTAACCAAATGAGTCATTTTGAATTAATAACAAATAATAATCATAGAATCAGTGTGAATATTATTGAATTCGCATGAGTAGGATTCAGCAGAAGAGCACAGTTTTCTTGTACGGACCGAAATGTTCATGAGCATTTCAAAAAATATACCAGAGAATTTGCTACGTGATATCATCTGTGGTCAAAACATTGTTAGAAAAGGAAACAAAGATGCGGAAAATAGTCGACTTTTAAATCATTTTAAAAAATAATATTTTTGAGTGATTTTTTTTTCTTTTCCAAAGCGATATTTTTATTATATGTTCATATATTTCAGCCTGTTCATGAGTCACAGATGTTTTCAAATGTGCTAATTAGCACTGTCGTGTTTCCATCAGATGGCGTTCATTTTAGTATTACATATTAACGTTTCCGGCTTTAACTGAAACTATCACTATAAGGTGAGGCCAGGAATACACTGTCTATATCCCTGTGCAGAGGAGGAAGCATTCAATAAAAAAAGTCTTTGGCGACTCTCGTGAAAACTAAAAATGTATCTAGCTTTTTTATTTTCTTTATATCTGCTTTTCTGTCGTTCATCAAACCGAAAAAGTTCGACATCAAATAACATAGAATATATCGATATGGTGTAAACTAAAGCAAGTTAATTTTTTAAAATATTTCGGAAATATGAATTATTGCATTAAAGTTTCAACTAATGTGGCACATCTAGACTTCAAGATGAAACCCGTTGCAGGTGTAAGGATTCATTCTCATGATTTTCGGACATGAAATGCTGCTGATAACTCCCCAGCTGATCCAAGATCTCCGGACTGTCACCGACGCCATGTCATTCCCTGATTTTCAGAATTCAATAACCGCAAAGATGGGTGCAGAAACGTTCTCTTCCCAACTAAGAACGGATTCCGTAGAATTCTGTTTGAACAGAAGATCAAATTTGGTGAAGGAGTCAGGGTTGATTACATCCAGTTAATCTCATATAATTAAATTTTAAACATTCAGTGCACCTCATTAAAATACGGGGTAGCGTAATTGGCACGTCGTATACTGCATGGAGAATTCGCTAACAATAATGCAGGCTAAAAACAATTTTAAACCAAACTAAAAGAAATTGAAGGTGAATGCATTCCTCCGGAGAACGATCATGAATTTTTATCAAGCTGGAAACAATAGGCTGGTGTATTATCTTTGTATGATTTTTTTTTTAATTACACAAAGTTTATATCGCTAAACTCCATTCTAAATGCAATATTGCAATGATGTGATATTTTCTGGTGCGCGGGGACAAATCTTAAATTTGCAATTATCATGCATCTGATTTGTTATTAAAAACTTGAATAATGAACCAATAATTTTTGTTTTGGAAAAATAATTCAAAAATGCATTCAGGTGGGAGAGAAAATAATACCGTAAAGTTTAATGAACTCAAACTGGCATTGATGTATTTGAGTTTCGTCAGCAAATCATATGTTAATTAAACCAATAGGTTTTGATTTGTATCTCTAAAATCTTGCTGTTAAGTATTTCTCTAACCAATACAATCAAATAAAACCGGACTGGCCAGAAATGTGTGTGGCAATATGAATATTTATATAATATTTATTAACAGTTGAAAGAGTAATAGAATACAAATTCCTGAATCTCTGAGAGGTTTACTCAATTAATATTGGGTGGTTTTTCAAGACATAAAATTTCAAACATAGGTATTTCGAAAGAAAGGAATTGTCTGACAAATTCAACCTGATCGAATACCTTGAAATGAATTACACTATTTACATCGTTTGGGTTGCGGTCCTCATCTTTATTGCCATATTCTCAACCTTTCAGTGGTTATACGCTTCGGCATTCTTCTGGTGACAGGCATTGGAATTTTTAACCGAACTCTTTATTTAGCACAAATAGGTAGATCTTTCAAATTCCACGTGCCGTGCCATGCCCACATTGCCCGCGTCAGTTAACTCTAGTAACTCAACTCTCCAAGTTCTTTTTTTACTTCTGTTGTGGCCAGGTATTGAACACACAACTCAAGTGCCAATTCACTTTCTGGGTTACTCAACGAACGCTCGAAATTTCAAAGGATATCACCGGAAGAAATTCGGAGCGTGAAATGACAGAAACGTCGTGAATATGGCAATAAAGATGAGGATAAGAGTACGAACGACATAACTCGTGAAAGTAGTTACAATAACTAAACTCAGAAATATAGACAGATAAATGCAATGTATAAAACAACAGGCATCGGACGGTGAGGGATTGAACATTTCTCAGCCCGTCAAACTTCTTTGTACGACTTTAGGTAATTATTTTAGTTTTTCAGAAATCCATTAGATACTTATAGAAACACTGATATAGATACATTTTAAATAAATTCACCCAAAGCAAGAGGACAATGTTTCTAAGACGCAAGGGATTTCAGGGTGTGAAAGGGAAAGAGAAAATATTAGAAGGAACGGAATCAATCATAAACAGGAAATAATGGATAGACATCTGCTGCTGTTCAAAAGACCGGGGTGGAGTGTGAACCGGACGATAGGCGAACCTATCTGTTCCGATTTAGGGTCAAAATAAATAAATGAACATTAAATAGTAAATAAAATTCCAGTGTTTCAGCGGAGAGAAAGAGGGGGTTGCATGGTTTCTTAAGGAAGAAATGTGCGATTGATCAATATATTTTTGAGGGAGGCCATGATTTAAAAATAAGCAGTTTCCTTTAAAGAGTTCACCCGAAGCAAGGCAATAAAGCTACTAAGACGCAAGCGGTTAAAGACTGTTTCATATGCACCGATTTGAGGATAATTGTTTTGATTTTTTCACATGTCGCATGGACAAATATTTGAATATTTTATTCCAAATGAATAAAAATAATTAAACATTATGTAATTTTTTATGCATCAGATGGTGTAAGTATCGCTACGTTATGGATTACATTTATACACGCGTACACACACACATATTATATATATATATATATATATATATATATATATATATATATATATATATATATAGTGCGGGAGCTAAGATAGTATGTAGTATACCGACTAAATTTTGAAGAAATTTGACTAATGTAGAGACGATTCAATGAAACTAGATTTGATTACGCTTTTCGCCATTCTCGGCTTCTCAGCGCCGAATGATCATTACTTAAGCATGCACATACAGACCTCTCTTACTTTCGTTTTTGGACGTGATTAAGCCTAGAAAGGTGTTATGATGTTGATTTGGGGTTTGTAGAGACAAACGACAAATAACACGTAACAATAAAAAGGGTTTTAATAGGTTGGTAAAAAGGTACAGAAATCGCCTGAGTAGTCAATAACTAGCTCAGCCAAGAACTTCTGTCTTCCTGTCTCCCTCATATCAACTGACATGCCACTATTTAAAGTCTTTGTTCACAGACGGAGACAAGTTCATCTTCAAGAGGGGTGGTAGGTTTCCGACACAACAAAAGGCAAAACACTTTATCAAAGCTAGTTTCAATTAAAACTTTTTTCATGTCGAATATTTTATATATATATATATATATATATATATATATATATATATATATATATATATATATATATATATATATATATATATATAAAGCATTTCAAGATAATTTATACGTTCCTTTGCATGTTTGGGCATCTTCCTTCATTTTATGTTTTATTGAATGTGACATACATGTGAATACTGATTTTGCTTTATTAAAGATTTTCTTTTTTTTTTGTAGGAAGTAGATAAATCAGTTCAGAATCTTTTCGTAGAGATTATAATCATTA
>OZ038477.1:40970575-40990575 GCA_964036315.1 Acanthosepion esculentum
TTCAATTTGGTAATGATGAAATTAATTGATGCCTGTGTATCTTTACAGCACTTAACTATTCACAGCGATAGCATAATATACAAACTTACAAATAGATAAAAAAAGTTCTAGAAGACTCCAGAATGTAATAGTACCACTACACATATAAACTATATAAGAAATCTCGTGATAGGGTAACATTAAAATATAAACTGAATTGAACCATTAATTTTGAACGAATCGAATGTCGATATAGGCATTCAATTATTTTTTTTAAAAAGTCATAAGACTTATATATATCATATCTGAAAAGCTGTTGACACAACCAGGAAACATTTATCAAAAAGTCATTTGTTTCATTATTTCATATAACTTTTCTTCAAGCCATATATATATATATATATATATATATATATATATATATATATATATATATGTGTGTGTGTGTGTGGAGTTATAGATATCGGCTGATATTGCCCAGAATTTAATCATATTTTTTGTTAAAAATTAAGTTTTATGCACACATTCATTCATCTGTTTATTCTTTTCAAATTCGTTCATGTCTTTCTCACAAACCCTAATTTTAATATGACGCACATTGCGTGAAATCTAATATTTTGACACCTGTGCAACCTGACGCCTTCTTAAGTATTATCATATATATTTTTTCTCTTTTGAATTCCTATATACACCTTATACACACCTACTTTATTTTACCCTTCCACTCAACTTCCACCATTCCACTTCGGTTTCATTCTCCCCCGCGATATCACGCTATATTCTCTTCAGTGAGGCCTCTTTGAAAGCAAGACATTGCGTGATTTTATCTCATTCAAAATTGTCAGGATTACTTATGACTGAACGGTTTGGCATTCGAAGAGTTTTAGCTTAATTAACGTGTCGCGACAATATTGCTTCCAAGCCAGAACATAAAACTTTAAAATGTTACTTTTTTTACCGCTAAGTATGAATAGAATATTTATGTGACTATGCCCGGGATCACGAAAGATGAATACTCATATTGTAAGTGAACCAGTACTGAAATTTTATATATATATATATATATATATATATATATATATATATATATATATATATATATATATATATAATTTTAACCATTTTACCTCAAGAAAGGCAATAAAGTTATTACGAAGCAAGGTGTTTCTGAATGTTAGAGGATATGAGAAAAAATATTCAGGATATATATTATCTCGTCGTCAGCACCTTTTCCAGCGCCGTAATGTAGCTACCCTGTAGCTTTTCTATAAATATTTTCATGGTTATTTGTCTGATTAACATTCCGGTATGGTAACTGGATTTCAGGTATTTAAGCGCAGCACTAGTTTAGCGGAAAGTTCTCATTATTTAAATTTGAAATGGCTAGATGCAACCGTAAGTTCTGACTGACAGTTACTTCTATCGTACTTCTCGCATGCGGAACTCTAGAACATACTCGCTTCCACATAAATTTTGATCTTGAAAGATTTACATCTAATGTCAATCTGTGTCTTGTGTCGTCTTAATTATTGTTCTTTTATTGTACTATCTCCTTAATTGCATATTTCTCACATCCTCTAACACCTTGCGTCTTAGTAACTTTATTGCCTTGCTTGAGGTGAAATGATTAAAACAAATTGAGGGTGTAAAATGGCATTAACTATATAAAGTAATGTTTCGTGTATTATTTATGTCATGGTAACTTAACAGCCATGTTATTAGAAGATGTTGGAAATCAGGTCTATCCGTAACGACCTACATTTCGATTCTGAATATATTTGGAATGTAAATAATATAAATAAATACAATTACCCTCCCATGAATTCAGAATGAAATTCCATGTATTACATTGTCTTAAATGATTCTTGTCCCTTTGTTATACATCTTATTCTTTGTGGTTCTTTTTCTATCAGATATTTATTTGCCATTTTTATTTACTTCTATTTTCCTCAATATGGCCGGTCATTGTTAACTTCTTCAAACAGCCTTTCATCTTTGTATATCCTTAAAATTTGTTACTTTCGGACAAGTTTTCTCAGTGTCTTTATGTTTATTTGTAGTGAATTATTAGTGTTTACTTTAAAGTTCGTGGACTGGCCCTACATAACCACAAAAAGAACTGTAGCAAATAGCAGAAACCACATCACTTGGATATTTTCATCATCACTAATATCTAAAATGAATAGCACATGCAAATTCAAGAGAAAATGATGATATAATTTAGTTGTTGGATTTCCAAACGACTTCAAATAAAACCTTACATCTAAATTTATTTTTTGGTTTGTTTGTTTTTTTTACTTTATAATAACTTATAATTTCAAAAGATAGTGGCGATGTCTACTGTCAATTAATTACGAATATTTTTGCACAGAAAAATTTAATATTGAGATGAAGAGAACAAATACTACGCTTTGATCCCTGCTCGAAAGGAAGAGAGTGGGGAAATACTTGACTTGTTTGGTAATGCTTTTTCCCTCAGTGAATGCAGAATGCTTCCCTATAAGATGGCTAATTCTACCATGGCCATTACCATACTTAAAATTTAATAAACACAATGTCGCTTTATATAAAGTTTATTTGGGTGGATTTGTTCAGTCTATGCCAGTCTATGCCAATGTTGATCGATAGATTGGACGTGAGGGTGACATTTAAACTATTTGTTTCGGCCTCCACGAGCGTGAAGTACGAAACAAATTCTTATTATGTGAGTAAATGCAAATAAAGTCCTCGATTTTCTGATGTCTTGATATAGACATGGGTTATCTTTTAAACCATTTATTTGTATGTATTCGACTGCATGCAAGCTGAGAAATGTAGTTGTTTTAAGTGATTCTAGAATTGAATGAAGTATACGCCAATCAAACTAATATATTATAACTCTGCCTGTTGCTACATTCGTTAGTTAATTAGCACGCACGATACCTCCTGCCAATAAATAATGGACTATTCCGTTTTCATCGCATTCAAAATGGAAAATATATATAGCGGAGACGTGGTTTTATTTTAGTGATAAAAAGAAAAATATAAGATTAAGGAAGCAATAATTCTCCTGAGTGATTAGCATCTGCATCATGTAAATGGGAAACATACTTGTCAAATTAAAATATTTTCATTTGTGCTAGCTGGCTTCATCAAATTATTACCCGTTTTCATACATATGATTGTTACTGGATTATTTTGTTAAATTTGTTGAGATCAAATATTTATCGATGCATTAAGAGAATTTCCCCGGATATTTTATAGCTGTAGAACACGCAGGGATCTTGTTCGAACATTAACTTAGAAATTATGTTTAGTTAGATAATCAAGATTGCAAACGCGCGAAATTTTCACGGGTTCGATTAATAAAATTAAATTGATTAAGACTGCTTTTACTGATAGACGTTGAATTGATAAATATTAAGAGTTAAGCCAACACTAAAAAAATGACGATGAAATTTTAAATCCTGTCTGTAATTAGTTTTTCACGTTAGTCTATAATATGTACTTTTATATAAGGTTGGAGGGAAGGTCTTGTGGCATATTTACATGAACAAAATTTCTTCAAAATTAAAATAAAACGAATAGTCATGTTTTTGTTCTTTTTTTATATTCTTCAATATGAGAGTAGGTAAATTAGTGACGACAATAGATCAGAAACATAGCAAGTCAAAAAGCTATCTTCAGCAAAGGAAACAAGAAATATTTGTTCTTCCTATTGATATAAAGATTTAGGTGTCCGGGTATGGCCTATAATGTCCAGATATGATAGTTTACATCTGTTAGATTTTTCTCTCGAACATCTCTTATTATAGAACCACTACAAACCATAGCGGAACAAAATAAACAGTATGATAATGAGCTGAATATTTCAATACAAATCACACGGCCATCATAAAACATTGACTCAGGAATGTGGCTAACGTAAGCCGTTGCATCATTTTTCATCTGTTTACTTGTAAGCTTAATCAAAAAGTGCGCACTGTACGCTTTTAGCGGATATACTTGCTACAGAATATTGTTGGATAGAATCCTCACCAGTGTAGAACGGTTGTTTCTCTATAATCTTTTCAATAAAAACAATAAAATGATTATTACTGCGAAACCGGACAATCTAGCCCCAACCAGGATTGCATTGGTACAATTCCTATTCTGGGTTCTCTTAGTTAGAAAATGCATCCTTTGTCATAATTGCTAAACCAAAAGGAAGCAGTTAATACGGGAATTTATTATGTTCAATTAGAAGCACTGCATAAAAAATTTGCAGAAAAAGTGTCAGTCATGGATTAATCGTAAAGACGTCTTGCAAGACCACATATTCGAAGAATTACCCAGGAAGATTTGATGGCACCAAATATAGAGATTGTGACTCGCCCTCCTAACTTTTCTGACATTGCTTCATTCGACTATCATTCTTTCTTATTAATGTAACATTTTTAGAGAGAAGAAAGATTATCATTTGTAAAGAGATTAAAACTCATATTGATTGCTTCACTGCACCGTCGAATCAACAACTTGCTAATAAATATAATTCATTTTTTATAAATAATGAAGAGAAATTATTTCTTCATGAAATATGATCAGTTGAGGCCAAATAATTATCTGTTTTCCTTCTATCTTCAAATGCGACATATCCTTTCCAAACAAAAGAAAATAGAAAAATAAAACTTAAAATAACTTTAGGATATTACAGAAACAATTTTTTACGACGACTTACTAAACATTTCTAGAATATCTGGGTTGATGAGGTACAATTATACTCATTATGTTCATTAAACTGTTGCGTTTAATCCTTGGACCGGGCAGCATGTATTTAGACTCCGTGGAAACGGGACGAGCAATGGCCAAGCATTAGGGCAGATTGATTTTTCATTTTCATTAGAAAATCAAAATTGCACTTGATGAAAAAGCTGCAGTTTAATTTGATAAGTGCTGGTACCAAAGATTTCATTCATAGCTTTTATTAATCATTGAGCACTTAGATTTAAATATGGTCTGAAAACGTGTACGGAAATACCTAATTTCCTTAGGTTTTTGCTTACAAACTGACTTCAAAATGTTAATATTTGAAAAATAAATCCAAATAAACTTCATGACGTTTTTATTAGATACATTGAATGTAAAATATGTTCAAAGTAGAATTCTAATGATGATGCAAATTAAGCATTTCATTTACTCTGTTCGATAAGTAAAAACTGTGTAAAAAATTGTAAAAGATTACAAAAAAGCCTACTAAACGAATAAGATTTGTTAGATCATTTGATAGATAATAATTAAATAAAATAAATGGTGTATAGAAGGCCATAATTCTGCTGAGCCTAAATTATGAGACAATTTTTTAAAGTTGCCTTGTTTTTGTTTTTGTTTTCAATAAACAAGGAAAGTTTAAAACATATTGAAACACTAAGACTTATTTACTCTAAGACATTATTTATTATTTATTTACAAATTTAAAACCGTGAAACGCTAAGACTTATTTACTGTATAACATATTACATCATATTATGGCGAAATTTGTAAGTATAATTTCCCTTTGAAGTAAATGAAGGTCTTATTTGATGAGACAATGATTTAGTAATAATGTGATTTTGCCTTGCACCTTGTCCACATAAAATTTTAAAGTTAAAAATATTTTGTGCTTTTATTTATCATTTACAAACTGAGTGCAGTACCCCCGACCAGCTTTACTTATCAGGAGCGAAGAAGAAAGTGATTAAATATCCCTAGACATGCGCAGTGGAACAAGAAATATTAACCCATGTAGATTAAACAAACTGTTCATTTCGGTAGTTTGTGAAGTTTTCCCGGATTGATCAGCCCCTAATGACTGCCGGAGGGAACAATGGCCAAAACTTTGTGCTAATAACAAAAGGATGAGGAGAATATTTTGCATGAATATACTTGCTAGACACGACCACTTCCCAAAATCTGAAAATAGATAAGCTATTTTTGGCTTACCCGTGAAATGTTAAGTCCCACTCTTTTATAGTAAGAGCAGTAAACACACAAATTATAATTAACTAAAATCAATAAATACGAATGGGAACAACGAATTAGAAATGCCAAAATATAGAAGTATGAAAAGTTAAATATTTTCAAGTGTTTTATTAGAGCACGGAAAATGGGACTCCGAAATCCGAAGTGGCATTTAAAGAGAGAAAGATACCATCCTAAAGCTAAGCGAATTATCAAGGAACAAAGATGTTATTAGAAATAAATAAAATAGTGCTGAATGGTTGTGTAATATTGGTTGTCCTATATGGCCGTGAATGCAAGACAACCTCTTCCCAGATGAAGAGTCTTGAAACAACAGAAATGTGGTTCTCCAGAAAGATGCCGAGAATAACATTGAGTGAATATGTGCGGAAAGAGAACATTCTAAGAAAAAAGGGGAGCAAAACGACGCTTATATTTAGAAAGTGCTGGAAAACATAATGAGAAAATGAGGCTTAGAAAATGTAACACTCACATAATGAACTGAAGTAGGATAGAGAAAAGCAGCAATTAACATAACTAACGTGCTTGACTATATGAAAGAGTAAATAGTTGTCAAGAAATTGTTGCTTAATCCTGAGAGTCATTTGCGACGAGAGAGAGATATCATTTGTTCCAAATTATTACCTCAAGAGAAAGAAATTCATGCGACCGCCTACAAAAAAGGCGCTTCATAGTTTGGTCAAACTTTGTAACGACGAGGAAGCTGTACTTCTTTCTATAACCATCTACTTCCTCCCGCATGGCCTACCAATCTCATCATGATTGGAGGACCAAAATGTTTGAGATGTCAACCAATATCTAACCTGCTAATTTGAATGGGTTGTCTAAAACGCCTGGTTCGTCACCGAAAGTGTGGTCAACAAACAGCAAAGCAATTCGAACGACACGTCAATGGCTGCAATGCTAAATGTTATCGACAACAGGAAAAAGAATAATTTGAATCAGACAGTCGCTTTCGAAGATATATTGGAGATAACCTCGAGGTTGTACGTGGTTATATTGAATACAATTTTACTGGTTTTATTATTAATGATTGAATAAATATTTTTGAAAGTATACCGTTTTCTTTATAGTTTAATTCTTCTGCAAATTACGAGTTGCCCTATATAAGTTTATTGATCGCTCGTAACTCCAAACGTCATCGTTTTCTCTTAATCTACATATTCACTTGAGAATTGAGTAAAAAAATAAAACGTTGCAATGTAACAGCTGCAGCGACGTTTACTGCATCGTTATTTGCCCTTTTACTTTTATCAAAAATATGTAAATTACTTAGACCTTCACATTTACAAGGTTTCATAACTGGGATTTCACCCAAAATACAAACGTACCTTGTATTAGAACCTTTGAAGAATTTATTTTATTTTTTGTGGAGGGCGTATTTAATTCACAAATGCATTCCCCGCAATGCCTTTTACTTTTCAGATATTTATCGATTTCCTTTTTTTCTGGCCACAAAAAAAAAAACAAAAAAAAAGACATTTATCTGTAAATATTTTATGATTTCGCTGAGTATTATGTTATTTAACATTACCCTGCATGAAGATTTTAAAATGATGATGATAAAGATATTATATATATATATATATGTATATATATATATGTATGTATATGTGTATGTGTGTGTGTATATATATATATATATATATATATATATATATATATATATATAGAGAGAGAGAGAGAGAGAGAGAGAGAGAGAGAGAGAGAGAGAAAAACAGACAGTCATTCAATTAGATAAGAGTTTAACGATAAATAACATAGACCAAACTGTTATCTTTGGTTATGGTAGATTGCACACTAACATGAAATAATCCTCATCAAACAGCTCAGCTCTGAATGGCCATATTTCTTTTAATCTGGCCATATATAACACATCGATTTGAGTCTGCTGTGACGGCCGCTCCCACATCACACCAGATAAGCGTAAACGTTCTTTTGGTCGCATGAAAATATCCCGGCAGTGGGACCACCCGGTTTGGAAATATGATTATATCAGCCTGTACTTCGGCTCTGGCTTAGTGCCCCAGGTTTCAAATGATTTATACGCAATCTTGTGCAAAGGAAACACTGTTAATCCATAGATGGCTTTATTGTACCATGTACAAACCTGCATATTACACGTTCTCGATATTTATTTTATTATAACTGGGTTTATTGGAGCGTTTACTTCTCCTAGATAGATTGCCTTTACTGTGATTAAAGAAATCCATCTCCTCAATATTTTAGCCGCAAGACATCGGAGATGTTCAAAATATAATTTTAAAGTATGCTACATTTACGTGTAAACGTATTCAATATCAGATAGAGCGTGTGTAAATATAAAAGTGTACACTGAACGCAGCACCGAGTGGAAGCAGGCAGTTTCATGATAAATATAAATATAATAAATTATTAACAAGCTATAAATACAGGCATAACCACATTTACGTAATTTTAAAAACTCCGATTTTATTCACGCGGCAAATAAAAAAAATAAGTGTTCTTTTACTTTTGTTATGGAAAGGTTTGGATATGTTTGAAAGGTTTGGTTTTAAAATATTTATTTCTTTTTTTTTAATTGTAATTTAAAAAGTAAAATTATCGTCTTTATTGAACAAAGAAACTAATAATAACAAAATAAAAGTCATTGAAACAAAACAAGTTCAGTCGACCAATGATGACACTTCCAGAACAACGTAATTTTAATAATAATCATTATCAACAAATAATAAATGAGAAAATACAAACTACCATAAGTAATCAATAGTAAAATGTAGGTTAAAAGTTAAATATTATACAGTAACTACCAATAACACCCTTCTGACCTAGGATTGGCTCTACTCAATCGGTCGAGAATAATTTTAAAAACATCCGAGATTTATAACCCAGTATTAACGGGAAGTGTCGGACATTACTACATGCAATACTTCATTGACCAGCATATTAAAATAGTCGAACCAACACACAACACGCATGGTCTGAGCATTCCGTTCAATTATGAAAAAAATGACGACACTGAGTGCTGAAAAGTAGTGTCCAATAATATATATATGTGTGTGTGTGTGTGTGTGTGTGTGTGTGTGTGTGTGTCATCCTTTGGTTATGTGGAAAATCACGAGTAGTTCCTACGAAATGAATATCCAGGTAAAACCCCTAGTAGAGAGCTCAAATGTATCAGAATAACAAATCATACAGTGCAATATAATTAAGAAAAAAAGTCGCATTTGAATTCTTCAGTTATAAAAATAAATTTATTCCAGCAGTTCGTTTGCAATGCATCTTTCTGACTTTTATAAATGCACCAAACACAGGAAATAAATTGATATAAAAAAAAAGAAAGAATATTTTGTCAGAGAGGGATGCAATAAATGACTGGAACTGTAAAAAAGACAAGGAGAGGAAGATATCTTTTTGGGTGAAGTATATATATATATATATATATATATATATATATATAACAGGTAGGTGAAGCTAACTTTACGGGGGTCGCATCCTACATTAGATATAAAATTAGCGTATGTATCGCTGGCCCTGCTTACTTCGTTGACCAAACAATATATCCATTTACTAGAGTTAAATTAGATTCAAAATTAGGCTTTAGAAAGTCGCATGATACGCACGCATATATATATATATATATATATATATATATATATATATATATATATATATATATATATAGGTGTTGTACAAAATAATTGGAACAGGTGCAAATTCCGCTACTATATTTCAAAGACATATTATATTAAGAACTTTAACTAAAACTTCGTAATTGCAGGTTATATCTATTGTAAATACGTTTATTTATCTAATTTACTGTCTTTGGCGTATTTATTTTTAGAATTTAGGAAAACTTAAATTAAATGCTCTCCGAGTTCGAAAATGGGCAAATTGTTTGAGCTTGCATGGCAGGAGCCTAGACCACTAAGGTTGCTAAACTGTTTGGTCTTTCAAGAGCTACCATATCAAGAACTATGACGCAATACATGAAACAGGTTAAAACCTCGAGCAAGCATAGCAATTCTGGCCGGACTTGCAAACTTACTGACAGGAACCGACGTGCATTGAAACGCAATGTGGCGAAAAATCATCGGACTACTGCGGCCAAAGTGACTGATTAGTTGAATAATCATCTGAATATTCCAGTTTCAACTAAAACTGTCCGTCGTGAACTCCATAAAGCTGGATATCATGGAAGAGTCGCCGTAAGGAAACCTCTTCTCTCCACTCGCAACATTCAGAAGTGGTTGAAGTGGTGCAGAGATCCCAATGCCTTGTTTGCAGACCAATGGAAGCAAGTCATATTCTCAGACGAGTCCAGTTTTTCTCTTTTTTTCCAACTTCAGGGCAAGTTTATGTGTGGAGGCAGCCCAAAGAAGCTTACAACCCTGACTGCCTTCTTCCAATAGTGAAGCATGGAGGTGGATCGGTGATAGTTTGGGCGGCTATATGATGGCAATGTCTCGGTCCAATAGTTGCACTGCGTGGTAGAATCAACAGCCAAGATTTACCTGAACATTTTGGATGATCATGTTCAGCCAATGGCCCAGACTTTATCCCCTGATGGTGACTGCATCTTCCAAGACGATAATGCTTCAATACATACCGCTTGAGTAGTTAAGAATTGGTATGAAGACCATGAAACTGAGCTAGAACATATGGAGTGGCCTCCCCAATCTCCAGATATCAATATTTTTTAAACATTTCTGGTGCAATTTGGAGCGACAAGTTAGGAGCCGCTATCGTCCACCGTCGTGTTTTAAAGAAATAGAGCAGGTGTTAATGGAAGAATGGTTTGAAAATTCCTCTGGATGATGTCGGGAAGCTCCCTGATTCCATTCCTAGATGTATTAAAGCTGTATGTGAGGCGAAAGTAGGTCCAACTCCATATTAAACAAATTTTCTTTGAATTTAACAAGTGTTTCAATTATTTTGTCCAACCTCTGTGTGTGTGTGCATATATATATATATATATGTATATGTATATATATAAAGAACGTTAAACATATATATATATGTAAAAATATAGTCTTAAGATGTGCTATATTTATGGGATAATGTGATTAATGTTAGAGATAGAGCGTGTGTAAATATAAAAAGTGCACATAGAAGTCAACACTTAGAGGCGACAGTCTGTTTCATGCTAGTGGCCTGACGATTGCATCTAGCATGAAACAGACTGTCGCCTCTAAGTGCTGACTTCTATATCCACTTATATATATATATATATATATATATATATATATATATATATATATATATATATATTAAAACTTCAAATTAACGGTCCGGAAACAACGGACACCTGATTTTACGGAAAAAATCCGAAGGAATCATAATGTCCGGCCTGAGCTCAAACCTCGTACCGAGCAAAGTCCGTTAGTTCCAAATTTAACAGTTGTTGTTTATTGGCAAAATCAACAGATATAGACTTGTCGTTCTGGGAATAGCCGCTGTTGTTTACTTGAACGCTCATCGTTTACACAGAGGCATCGTCTGTCGAACATTTTGTACTGATTTTGGTACAGTACACATTGTTTTTTTTTGTCCGGCCCTTTACTAGAAGCAGGGATTCGAAGGAAGTTGTGGTGGAACAACCGAGAATGTCTAACTTTCGTAATTCCGTTGATCTTTCCTAAAATTTGTTGATGTGACAAAGAAGCGGGAAATTAAGTCGTATTATCAACACCTTCGAACATTAAGTGAATTGATAATTAGCGAACTGTATCAAAGTGGGAAACTATTATAGTTGGATTCGTTCTTCCAGCCCAAACAAGCAGCTTATGAAAGCGACCCCGACTCGCCACAACAATCTTTCTTCCACCATCACCTCGCACTACTTCAGAAGAGTTCCATGGTTGCCAGTAATTGCTACTGGGAGGCCAAATATACGATCCCAGCACTTTCCCAACATTATTGGACGATCACAGCAATGTTTAAAGCTAACTTTTGTTAAACTTGAAAACATTTCAATCTTTATTTAAAGGTATATAGCAACTTAAAAAGAAAATACTCGTACATATATAATGTATTTACATTTATTTACAGTAATTCTGTACTGTACTGGGGTTTTTATGCCAAAAAATATCTGCTTCAAATTAAGTGACAAATGGCTAACGAACGCTCCCTAACCTATTATTCCGTTAAATTGGGGTTCTACACTGTGTGTTATACATATACACACACACACATATATATATATATATATATATATATATATATATATATATATGTATGTGTGTGTGTGTGTGTGTGTGTGTGTATATATAGTTATGTGGGTGCGAGGTATGGATAAAGATAAGCGAAATAATTTAAGACATGCGCTTTGGAAATAAACTTATATTTGATATTAACTTGCTCCAACATACTTTAAGCATAGTTTCAAGTGAACGCTTTTGAAATGGTTTCAGTAGTTGCATATGGATGAAATAATGCAAGAATCTCCACCACACATGAGAGTGTGTTACCCGACAGTTTTATCAACCTTTAATTTCGAGTCTTTTCTTCGGGATTAATTGTAGGTAGCCATGGCTTTTACAGAGACACGGAAATGAGTGGGTGACGTCTTGGTATCGAAATGGAGTCCGTTGACGGTTGTCTTACTAACATTCACATTCCTCTATGAGGTGTATAGTTAGTGAGCTAGTATACTGAAACTGAGTTTTAATATTGGTAATTAAGTCTCAATACAATTTAAAAAAAAAACAAAAAAAGCTTTGGCATGGTTCATATATATCATGGTCTCAGTCTTTATTTATATACAGCTATGACGATCACATTCGCCATCTTGTCCAGTCTCTATTCGTATATATGTGCTCTATAACTATTTTGTGAAATCAAGGAAGGTTTATAGCCACGTTCTACCTGAAACAAACTGCAAGTAAAAGTGTGATTTAATATCACATTTAATATGATAGAAAGAGAATAGTAGTGGAACGACACGAAACAAGCGCGCTCAGCACTTTGAATAAGAAATCTGAAACAAAACCATAAAATACTGGGATATTAATACCATCGAAAACAAAAGCTGAAATGATTAACCGACTTGAATTCTCATAGACGGATCATAATGGAAAAAAAAAACAGAGAATGTGCCTGTCAGCACTCCCACATTTTAAAAAATCAACCGAAAGAAAAATGTATAAAAAGCCATCGTTGTAAAACTGATCTAGGATATAAAAAAAACAACGAAAAAGTATCATTCCACGTCGAGATGGTTATGATCAAAGTGAAATTATCTGTTCCAGCAGCCGTCAACCGGCGAAGATCGAGCTAGCCAGCCAGTCATCAGCATTTCGCCAACGACCGCCCTTCCAAGCATCCACTCCAGCATCAACGAAATGCAATTATAACTTTGCTGTAAAGAACAAACTGTTTACCCTCAATTTATAAAAGAAATGATACGTCTCTATTAAATGGACTGTTCCAGTAGGAATATAAGCATCAATGGTGTTGTTCTCTTGTGTGGTGTAGTGGTTGGCTTGCTTTCCAACATCAGGCGAACTTGTAAATATCTACGGGTATTGTTAGTTTTTTTTAAAAATAAACCTTTATACTGTATCAGTTAACGACCTAGTTTTTATTTCAATAACCACCCCGGACAACGTTTTATAACTTTTCAAATCAACGCTCGTCAGCAACTAAAATACTGTCCTTTTCAGGACACATCTACTTATGTACGCAGAGAAGTGTATTAACTGTTCCAGCAGCCCAGTTGTAGCTGACCAGCCAGCCAGTCAGTCAGTCAGCATCTCACTATAGGCCGCCGTTCCAGCCTTCCTCGCCTACAGCAAAGATATGAAATTAACAATACTTTTCAAAGTAAAAGATATTTCAGCGACACCACTGCCTAAGCATGCAGAGATATATTTGCCTCATACACTGTATCCACATTTTCTTATGTATTTTCTTTTAACAAAAAATGAACTTAGCAATACTTTTTTTTTTTTTTACTGAAGTCTACGCGTTGTTTGTTGATGTCTTCCAACATTCAATATATATATTTGAGGGACCATATACCACCAGTGACATTCATCCCAACGGGCATAGAATCGTTATACTTATTTCCATTGGGGATGCACATTTTAAGGTAAGTGGATCCTACTATTTATCACAAAACCCACGGTTAAAAATGCTCGCATATTCAACCAAGCATTTGATATAAGAGTCACTGATTATACAGAATGATAAGACACGGTTTAAATGCTACTATCTTCAATTCTAAAAATAATAGACTACCAAACAATAATAAACTACTAAACTTTGCATATAAGTTATGTAATAAGTGTTATACAAAGTTCATTATCTAAGATTTGAATATCACGACCCTGAGATGGTCCCCACCACAAAGAGAATATGTACCAGCTCGCTCTCTCATTTGAAACACCGACATTATGAGGGACAACCGTCTGCCAAAAGAGATATCAGATATCTGTAGGAAATAAGCAAAATATAGGTTAATCTGTTGAACACATGTATATCAGTGATGTAATAAATATATTTGGTGCTCTATAACATTTTTTATAATCCAAGATATTTGCTATGACCATTCATTATACAAAACCCTATATATCTCAACATTATTTCAAAACATTTGTAAGGAACTTACAGATGACGCGGGTCACATAACTTTCAACTTTTGACGATAACCTATCGAGAGATCTGAATGAAACTGTCACATGCAGAAATTATCAAGAACAACTGAACATTGACCTTACAAATATTGTTTGACATTAGAATTTAAATGGAAAACTAATGTCTTGACAAATGGATATACAGATCTGAAATACAAAAGAAAAATGCTATTATGAAGAGTGCGCTGTGCTTGATTTACGTAATAAAATATACATTTCGTTAACACTGTGACATGCAACGAAAATTGAACCCTATGTGGCTGGATCAAGTTGATGCACTAAAGCACTCCTCTAAGGAAAAACAGCATCAAAAATATTATGGTCACCAATTGAAATCATCCATTACAAATTCTTGAATCTTGATGGAACTATCAAAGTAGAGATGCATTGCCACGAAATTGACAAAATGAACCAAAAGATAAGAAACATTTACTTCCAACATCAGACAATAATAAAAGAGATTCTTCTCCATGGCAACGCCCAAAGGCTTGCCACATTAATGTCTGTAGAAATTGGACTAACGATTCTACAAATTTCTTCTTTATCTAGTTTCATCATCAGAGCTCCTTCCGTTAGACTTCCGCTTTATCGGCGATCTCGATAATCTTCCACAAGAGATTATCTTCAACAGCCGTGTAGCATCAAAGAATTTATCTTTTCCAGGAATCCAGAATTACATACCACCGGAAGAATTAGACATGATTCTTGGTAGGATAGCGTTTAGATTTAAATCATTCCACTTTCAAGAAATAGATTTTATTGTCAGTTGTGATATACTGATTTAAGTTTGAGGTTTAAAGACCGCAATTTAGTTTACATCAATTTATATATACATGCGGAGGCGATGAAAATTCTCTGCCACAAGCAATTCCACAAATCGGAAATTATGGTAGCATAATTCAAAATATTGATTTTGGGGAAGTGGGATCAGCTGATAACTTCTCTCAACAATCACATACATTTGCAGACTAGCATAATAATATTACAAAATGACGAAACTATCGTAGCAGTTTCGAACACTGTAATGATTTACTTGTAGCCAGTGGTATTCAAAGTCATTCAAGACCTCATTGAACTCAGCCACCGATTCACCGCCCAGTATATATTGAACCGGTTTTATCAAGCAAAGTTCATTTTCTATCTTCTTGGTAACTTGGTGATATTCTTCTAATGGAATTTCACTGGTCTTCGCATTGGTATGTGACTTATCATCATTGATTTTTAGCTATCGCTTTTCCAAACGACAACGGTTTCTGGCAGGATGTGTACAAATGCATTCTGGATCTCAATGGACCTAGTCATTGATTTTCTCTATAATATATATAAGAAAATTTCTGTAAAAAAGAAGATATTAATATCTCATCCGATGCCGCAATTTCACCTTTCGGGTCTTCATGCAGGTTTTAGTTCTCAGAATTGCTCTCAAGTTTATAATGTGAACACTCTTCTTAAATCAGCTACAAAATGTTCTATTTCGGAGTAGGTTTAATCTTGCAATTGATCACACACACACACATATATATATATATATTATATGAAGACATATAGTTGTAAGGTGTGCTATATTTATGGCAATAAGTGCTCAGTATCAGAGGTAGAGCGTATGTAAACACAAATATAAAAGTTAACATTATATATATATCTCTGTGTGTGTGTGTGTGTGTGTGTGTGTGTGTGTGAAAAATCAGTGCTGTCCAAAAAATAATGTTCGAATAAGATTAAATAAAAACGTAATCATGTAAGTTGAAAACGGTAAGCAATATACTTTTAACACTAAAAACCTATTTTAATCTTGAGAAAAGGTTTGGTTGAAGCCATAGCCAAACTGCACCCACCCATCAAAAAACAAGAGTGATACATGGAGTTTCGAAATTTAATAAGATTTTTTTTAAATCACAATAAAATTAAAAATAGTAATTCAACAATAATTCAACATGAAACTTTTCCAATATAGAATGAACAGTTGCTGCAGTAATTGGTCTGGTCCAATGCGTTCGCAGAAGGACGTACACATCTTCGAATCGAGACCCTTGAACGACGTCTAGTTTCCGCAAGAACAGGCGAAACCGTGCGCGTTGAAGACGAGATTCATAACGATAGATAGTGATATGACTATGGACTTGGATTTTTCCAAATAACTGGCTTATGAATTATTCCACGAGAATATGATAATCGTAATTATAATATTAGCCGGTCCCTGCTAAAGAAATGTTCGGCATTTAATGGCCGATTAACGTGTAATACCGGCACTTGAAACTTATGATATATTGAAATAATGTTTCAATAGTATATGTTCCTAATCTTCAATAGCTGTTATCGCGCTAAGTAGTGTTGATTAGGGTTTCCTTTCTAATCTTTTATTTGAAGCAATCAGGGATGTTAACATTTTTGATTGTCATTATTTTTTTCCAGCTCAAATATGATATCCATTTCCGTTGTTTTCGAAAGCTATCAAGTTAATTGACGTGAGTTATTTAGTATATAACATTTTTGTGATTCGGTAGCGCCAGTTCACACGATCCGAAGAAGTGTGATGTATACCAAGACTTCAAACGCATGAAGCTATGTTAGCCACTGATCTTACAAAGGAGTTCCATACAGCTTTGTTTAGACATTTCTGAACGAGTTTGTAAACATGCATGCTGTCCATAGGATAAGCTCGTCAAATCGAAACTATTTACGAGCAAGACTTCGGTTTTCAGGATTCCGTTTTCGTTTTTAGCAATTTCAGATGTGGTCGAAACTATCTTTAGCACAGACAATTCTCTGTTCAATTGCTGTTTCTCCTGTACTAAATTTGTTTAAACTGATTCATACGCTGAATTGCTATATCTTCTTGTTAATTCCAAAAGGGACTCACTGAAAAACACAAATCCCAGCATTTGGGAAGTCTATGCAGCGTTTTGAAGATTGTCAGCGAAATACTGTTGGCTATCTGTAACATGTACACTGGTGGGGTGATAAGAGTTCACACGTTTTCCTCGACACAAATGATGATTCTATAGCATGGAAATATCCATCTTCAGTCACTAGAAAAGACATTCAAAGTTCAGGATTCAGTGAAGTAATTGATACTAGATGAACGGCCAAACCATTACTACAGTCAGATATTGCAGAACAATTAAAATACTGATGGTTGCTGCTCGTCGAAAGAAACGACGATATTTGAGTAAGGGTGCCATCCTGATGCGCAAAAAAAATACTTATAGTACAGCAAACTTGACAAAATCTCTCCAGCGATGTGTTTAGGAGGATTTCACAGACAACGTATCAGTCTGTCTATATATCATCAATTGATTGCACCACTCAAACTTTTGAGTAAATAGGTACTAAACAAATTTCACATTTTTGAAGAAAAGAACATGTGGCTGCATCAGCTTGACGCCACGATATTTTTGGAAAACTGCATTTAGGTTCTCAAGTATATATTCTAAAAGTGCATTTGTTTTGATCACAACTATTGGTCAGTGTATCGTGTTAGTATAATGTAAGAAATTTCTTTTCAGGAATTGTGTTTTAGCAAATTTATGCTCATTAATTTACAGATAACGTGGGGATGTGCGTGTGTGCGTTTGAATCCGACATGAAGTGCACTGTTCACTAAAAGAGAAATTGATTTATTGAGGTGAATATTTACGGAATGTGCACTAAATTTGCACACCTTTACGGTAAATATCACGTCAAGTTTCAAAAACTAACTTTCCCTACAAAACTAATTTTAAGTTTGTGTTACAGTAGCATTATCGTTTTAAAATTCTTTGTTGGACTCCTCCCATGTGCTGACAAACCTATATTAGCTGCAGTCTAGGAAATATATATATAAAATTATATATTATATATATATATATATATATATAAAATTATATATATATATATATAAAATTATATATATATATATATATAGCGTGTGTGTTAACAAGGTTATATAGATATTTAAATTATGCAATCAACTTCACGCAAAAAAAGTTCCATATGCGCCAACACTTGATATGGCACCATAATAATCACGAGAGACAGGACAGATGATTGTGGGGTCAGGACTACATATATATATATACATATATATATATATATATATATATATATATATAAGTAAGTGGCGCAGTTCAGTTTGCAAATATGTATTCTCGCCATTTATATCATTAACTTCACTGTCTGCTATTTGTATGAATGATTCATGTAATATATATATATATATATATATATATATATATATATATATATATATATATATATATATATTATATAACCGATTGATTGAATTGTTCGTTTTTTTTTTCATTTGATTCAATTGCTTTTAACCCGACCTGGAATTTGAACTCGTCTACTTTATTTCTCATTCCGATTCCATTATATCATCCGCATATCCCACCTCTCTCTCTCTCATATATATATATATATATATATATATATATATATATATATATATATATATATATATCTCATAATATTTGCTCGTGTATAATTTAAATTGACAAGATTTTCTTACTCAAAGAACTTCATGTGCGCCCGTATGTGAACATCGTTCATTATTAGATTCAAAGGCTTTTCAATGAGAAATTTCGATGAGTAAATTATGAAAAGAAACTCTTTGTACATGTATCATCGGGAAGCGATGACTATTTCCGACGTTCCCAAGTCTACAGACTGATTGCGTTTAACAAAATTTACACTACTATTTATTCTGCAATCCGTTTCATATCCCAATGCTTTTTATGCACAGAAATTTCTTCTGATCAGGATTCATCTGTTCCTTTTCATATCTGAATGAATATATTATCGGTTCTTTGGTAAATATTTATTAATCAAAGTTAGCAGTCTAGATATTATCAAAATGTGTTTGGAAAATAACATATCATTAAGATTAACAAAAATATTGTGTTTAGCTTATATAACAATTGGTTTACTCGTCGGACAATAGTTACACAGTAATTATTTTGAACTATTTATATGTGGAAGAACGGAACAATAAACAATTGCAGAGCAATACTTTTATTATCGAAACTGAAATAATGTCTCCATAATTTTAAACGTTGAAAATAATTATTATAAATAAATGGCAATCTTTTTAAACATTAAAATAAAAAGTAAAGGAAAATCGCTTAATTATGCGAGCTGATTAAATTTGCGTGTACAATGAAGAAAACTAAAACAAAAGTATTATATAAGACAGAGTCATAAATAATTATTGTTATATATATATATATATATCTATATATATAAAGTTTATTCTTCAGAAAATTAAGCTCAATTACAATTTTATGCCACTAAAATGTTTTTGGAAATCTTCGCAGTATTTACTATTACTGAAGTTACGCTATTTTTTTTTCGATAAAACAAACTATACGTTTTTGTTCAACTTCGCAAACAAATTGATGGCAATTGAATAAGCTGATTTGTTCGGAAAATACTTCTGACACGAACCCGACT
>OZ038477.1:40995575-41005575 GCA_964036315.1 Acanthosepion esculentum
ATACGAGGAGAGTTAATCGCTGGTAGCTTTATTTTTCACATGATATTTGAATAGCTATTTTTGCCATAACATCCATTTGCAAAAAGGAGTGAGCCTATACTAGTTTGAATGGGATTTATATCATCATGACCCCTGTGAAATAGTTGTCATTACGTGAAAACCAGATTAGGGTCATTGATAACTGTTCGCATTTAATTTTTAATATATTTTCTATGTTAAATGGTCTATCTCAAAATCGGATGCAATAAATACTAGGTTGAAAATAAAGTCATGTCGTATTCGAAATTGGAAAAAAATCACCTGATGTCTCTCTGGTTTTAATTGATACATTTAATCAAGTTTAAGTTTCTTCTTTTTATCAGTAATATAATACAATATACTAGGTTCATTTTTGATCCATCAGGAGTAGGATTCTTTAGGTTTCCATGAAAAGAAGAACTGCCAATCGATTTGTGTCTCTTTACAAACTATAAACTGTTATCTTTGTAAAAAATATTACACAGATTGGAAAATATTATAATCACATGTAGGAGTCTAAGAAGAATCAGGCAACCATTCGATACTTGGTGCCATAGCGTTTTTCTGCGTTTCAGAAGCAATATGAGCAACAGGTCTTCACGGTTTGCCCATTTTTTCTACCAATTTCCGTGAAAGATTCTAAATAACTACAGTAATTGTAATGGAAATATCAGCCATTTACATCAGCCATTTCCATGTAATGGAAATATCAGCCATTTACAAGGAAATATTCGTCATTCATTGACCGAGCAGACGGCACTACTGACTGTTGTAATTTCTAAATTCGTTCTCGTAAAACAATTTTTCAGGAAAATAGGTTTCTCAAATCCAGTAGCTTTTATCGCTCTTTCCAGTATTGATAAGGGTTTCATTCCATTTTATTTGTAGCAGTGTGGAATGTCAACATTTTGATAATGTCATTATTTTCTCTTCGAGTTGCATGTCCCTACATATGTATTTTAGTTGTTGCTTCTGTTTGTATGTAGGCATTGCGTCTTAAATCTTAGCTAAGCACTTCATGATCGATGATATTTATCATCTCCCATCGAAAAGAGAGCATACATTTTTCGGGTGTAGTTTAGAAAGTTTGGGAAAGAATTCTATTTCTGTAGGTGCTAACCATGTTCGTTTGGAAATGTCCCCCCAAATATTCTATGCCTTGTTCAGACACGTAGCGCTGCATTACCATAGACTGTATATTTGCTTCCGTTGCTGAACATTCGTTTATGAATTCGTACATCATATAGGGACGCAAGGTGAAGTAATGCAGAGCAGAACGGTTTGAGGAATCGGAAAGCCGAGTTCGGATTCCTGTCGAATCCGAACTTACGTGCTAATACCCTTGATAAACGAATCCTCTTCTCTCCCCAGCTATGGGTAAATGGCAGCACAAACCGGCTTCTATAGCCTTGGATGACAGATGGTCTACCGTAGAAAGAAATTACAACCTACTGCGGGAAAAAAAATCTGCCTCGTCAATCATGTATCGAAAGATACATGATCACCTAAGCGTGTATCACGCATGGCACATAGCTGACATATATAGTGTCTTGTAGATCTAAACAGATTTCAAGTAGCTAAAATATGATAGAAATTAATTTACTCAGACTGATATTAAGCAATTTTACAGAGGAGAAACACATAATATAAAATGTTCCCTGAAATTGTTCATGGTATGAATGCAAAGACCTCTAGCCTTAAATACGTTGTCGTCTAGGACTCCACTAACTGACGGATCTTTAGCAAAATATAAACTTGTTTATTGTTCTTAATAACAGATATATGCTTGAGTGTGTTTTTGTGTATGTTATCTATCCATACTGGATAACGCATATGTACAGGGTGAGCATTACTTCTGGATGCAGGAATTTGAATGAACCCAACCACTTGACAGGTGACTGTGTGTTCTTCCCTGACAAAGCTTTTTTTAAAAAGTAAACGGTAAAGGTAGCCGTCAGGATATTAGTCTCGAAACAATCCGTGTTGGATGGACATTTTCAAACACCAAAGAACGCAACGTGTGCTGTAGATTGTGAAATACTCATGGCTTCCAACTGTTTTTCTTTCAGGGTGACGTAACTGAGGAGGCATATCTCACCATGTTGAGAGACAATTTAATACCCCGAATTGAAAGCTTAGGTAAAGGTCTCCCACAGGGATTCCAACAAAATAGTGGCCCTGTCAATTACGCCATAACGGTAGGAAAGCGGCTGAATTAATTAACTAGAATGGAACAGGTGGTTGTGCGGAAAGGGCTCCTCGCACAAAAGTTATAAGTACGCTTGACTTATTTTTCCTCGGGTACGCTTAAGGATAAGGTGTATCCAAACTTTAAAATCTCCCTGTATAATAACCAGAAAAAATGCTTTAACATTTGGTATCCTGGTAATACTAGGAAGATGTACATTTGGCATATTATATATATATATATATATATATATATATATATATATATATATATATATATATGTATGTATGTATGTATGTATGTATATGTTTCTTGTACAACTTCTATATACGTCTTCATAGAATCGAAGTGGAAAATTAACAAATAACAAATGCATCGGTTTGTTTTGTTTTCTTCAATTTTCTAGGCATGCCACTAGGAATTCAGGTTTTTCACATTTAGCTAGAAGATGTAATAGCACAGAAAAGGGCAGTTCTTTTCAGGTTTTGCGTAGCAATTTCGCAGCTGATTGCTTTCCCAAACGAAGCACAACTTAAATGTTGCAGAAGAGAATTGTTGTTGCTTCCAGCACAAGACAATCTAAGTCTTTACCTAGTTTCTCTATATTTATAGACACTCTTCGTATTGCCGAAGGCAAACATTTTCGCGGAAAAGAAAAGGTTATCGGTAACACTTGATTTCTTTGAAATGGTGGACGCACGTGTCAGCAACGTGTGCAAAAAGGCAGTGTCTAAGCGATTATATATAACTAATGGAAAGAAACGGATGATGGTTCTTTCTCATTTTCTACTTTGATAAGAACAGAACACTACATACCTTTAATTTTGTTTTGTTTTCTTTTCTTTACCTGAAAGGTTTTTCCTCATTCGCTCTGTACATTCGTACCACATTTTTTGCTTCTGCATTAATGCTTTTCCATTAAATACATTTATATGCGCAGACCTATCCACATGGTTTCATTCTAATATTAACCTTTTCCTGATAAGGAAACATTTTGCCATTCATTGACTGAGCAGCTAGTGTACTGCTGATTGAAATCTATAAACATTTTTTCTTAGAACATTTTTTTTCAGGAAATTAGGTTCAATTCTATTCGCTGATACAAACTTATCCAGTATTAATAGGAGATTCCTTCTTAACCTTTCGTTTAAAGTAGGGTAGAAAGTAAACTTCAGAATTGTGGTATTATTTTATTTGGGAATTACATTGATATCCAATATTAGTAGTAGATTTTGAATTTACACAAGTGGTTACCTAGCAGACAGTTTCGACTACATTGTTTATAATTTGTTTATATATTAGATACTTCTGACTACGGGTTAGACTAGCATATATTTAATTAATGTCTATTTCAGCTAGGCTCGCAAACTATTTGACTAATGTAGAGAGTACAGTCTGCAAGCGTGCTCTACCGTTCTACTCTGGTGCTGGCCTAAGGCGCACAAAGAAAATATAGATTGGCTTTATATATTCAATGGGACGGATCATATATATATATATATATATATATATATATATATATATATATATATATATATATATAGTTTTAAGTGTGCTCTCTCTCTCTATATATATATATATATATGGGATAAAAGTGCTCATTATCAGGGATAGAGCCTATGTAAATATAAATATATAAGTGAACATTGAAGCCAAAAATCACAGACGACAAACTGTTTCATGCTAAACGCAATCATCAGGCTACATGCGTTTTTTTCTCTCGAGTGTTTATATATACGGTTCAGCGGTGTATTGTGGCTTGCCTATTCTAACGGTTATTTTGACAGGAGTGGTTAGTTAATTTTTTGTTGGATTAATTTATTTATTTTACTTATATATATATTTAAAATTGAATAAATTGCTTTAATTATCTTCCCAAACCAAAACAAAACTTAATTAAACGATATAATCAAATTTTTACTACGTTAATAAAACACCGATTAAAATAAAAATAAATAAATCTACAAGATAAGAAACAAAAATAAAACATAAAAATCAAAATCAAAAACAATAATAAAAATAAAAATAAATAAAAACAATAATAAAATAAATAAATAAATAAATAAAAACGAGCTAAATAATTTGACCCAAATAAATAAACAAATAAATGACTTCCGGCAAAATAACCACCAAAATAGACTGCCCACAATACAACATTGACCCGTATATATAAATAGCCGTGAAAGAAAATACACTCGTGGCCTGACGATTGCGTCTAGCATGAAACAGCCTGTCGCCTCTAAGAGTTGACTTCAATGTTCACTTTTATAATTACACACGCTCTATGTCTGATATTGAGCACTTTATCCCATAAACATAGCACACATTATATATATATATATATATATATATATATATATATATATATATATATATATATATATATGTGTGTGTGTGTGTGTGTGTGTGTCTGTGTGAAAGTACTAGATATATTTTACACACCATTAAATGTATTATTAAAAAATCTGTTATTTTTCGATGCCCTTCTACTACAAACATTTAATAAGAAGGACAACTGATACAGCTAGTGCGCCCATTTGTATTTACGTAACAATATTTTGTAATTAGTTGTAATAATGAGATAGACACATAGATAAACTTTACGTTGTTTTGAAAGTGACAGAAGTCGAGATGCCAGGTGAGAATAGATAACATTACAGACACTTTTTTGGATTTTCAGGATAATCTCCAGATATAGATTAGGAGCACCTGACCAGAAATGGCAGCAACATTCAATGCGCCGAAGAAAGGTTGAGTTAAAATATGTTTTAATGGATTTGGCGAAATCATTATCAGATACGAACAAGTGAGACAACATTCCTCGCAACTCTTCTACCAGTTGATTCAATAGAATTTTCCCACTTCATGTCTTTGGAAAAAATGAAACTGTGAAGGCGCAATTATTTGCTCTCTTCGAGGCTAGCTTCAGCCATGTTGTTGGAAGACAAAAAACATCTCCATGATAACGAAAATATAATGGTTTCATTTGGAGGCGTTAAACTTAACAAAGCCTTTCTTGTCCCGATTTACAACTGACTGGAGCTCAATTTTGAAATCGGCTACTTGATTGGAATTTTCAAACTTACTATTAAGAGAGGGGCAAATATTTGTGATATCAGCATGAATAACTAGTTGTATTAAAATCTGAACTTGATAAGAATATATTTTAAAATAAACTAGGATATATTCTGGCTTGAACTTATATATCATTTTATAAAAGTAACAGAAATTGTATTTTCTGTATTTGTAACTTCACTGACGACAAGCTAATTAAATTTCAAATTTAACTTGTCTGCCATTGAAAATACTACATTCCGTAGAAAGTATTTTCAGTTTAAATAGAGGAGGCATAAAAATGACTTCAAAGTACCGCTCATTTTGGTTTATCCACTATTTGCCCAGGGGTGGTTGATAGACAGAAAGGGTAATTAACCATTGCGACACAGATGTACTTTTCAATTTCCTTTAAAGGGTGAGTATCTTTTTTGTTTGTGTGTGACCGTGTATTTTTGAACAATGACAGACATAAAAAATTTCTACATTTTTTTTTAAATCTATTTATTACAGAATAATTTCCGAATAGTTTAATAAAAGCTTATAATTATCTGATATTTTTAGGGTTCAATATTTTTAATTCTTTTTTGTCAGTAAATTTTATTATTTTATTCCTCTCCCCAGACTGCGTATGAAGTGAATGTATTGCAACAATGTATTATTTGAGATAATCAAATCGTGTGCGTTTGTGGATATGCTTATGCGTACGTTAAATGGCAGAATAACATAAGTCACAGACGAATAACATAGACAGACATATATAAATTGTATACGCGCAAAAACTTCACACGCCCATAGTGTGGGAGGGACAGAGAATATGCTATTCTTCATACACACACACACACACATTATATATATATATATATGTATATATATATATGGAGAGAGAGGAGAAAGAGATCGACTTCATCTTTTTCCTAATTCTAATTCATGCAGATTTCTTCAATTTTATTAAAAATACATCATTAATATTTTGTTTTCATAACTATTCCTACTTATTCCTTACAGTTACGTTTTTAATTTAAATTATACTTCTCCTTTTCGCCTTATTCTGTGTATACGCTTAAATTCACCTTCTCTGTCGTGCGCCAACGGCTTCAGGGTAAAATTTCCGACTGACGCGAATTCAACCGGTTTTCGATTCTAGCCAGAGGAAACCGGACGTCTAGCCACACTGATGAGCTGTGATACAGCGAAACAGTCTGTCTGTGGATGATAATATATATGCTCCTGAAAAATTTCTTTCGGTTGAGCTCTCTGGGGAGGATATGTGGTTTTGTAAACAGTGATTATTACGGCTAATAATGCAAGACTCTTCGGTAAATCGAATCGAGTTCTCTCAGTCACTGTGTGTTTATCTAAAAATAAATACGCTTAAATTCACCTTCTTCTCTGCCGTGCGCCACCGGCTTCAGTGTAAAATTTCCCACTGACGCGAATTCAGCCGGTTTCCGATTCTAGCCAGTGGCAACCGGACGTCTAGCCACAGTGATAAGCTGTGATACAGCGAAACAGTCTGTCTGTGGATGACTATATATATATATATATATATATATATATATATATATATATGTGTGTGTGTGTGTGTGTGTGTGTGTGTGTGTGTATTACACACAACTAAATTTCAACTCTTGAGCATTTTCTGAATCTTTTGGCAACATCTCTAATTTTTTGGCATATTTTATTTCTCCTCTCCTCCATATTTAAATTTTGTTCTCTTTCTTTTTATTTCCTTTCGCTATCCAAATATTTACTTTCTGTTTGCTTTTTTCGTTTGTTTTCTTGAATTTCTTTTTCCATTCTTCCGGAACTGTCTTTTCTGTATATTCTTAATTATCTTTCTTTTACTTTCGGTTTCTTTTCATTCCGTTTTTTTCCTGTTTTTTTTTAGTTTTCTTTTTCCTTTATTAAATTATTTTCATATTTTTTTCTATCCTTTATAATTAACTTATTTTTATTTTACTTTCTTGCTTGCTTTCACTTTCGTTCGTTATTTTTCATATTTCTTTTATTTTCTTACTTTCTCTCTTTCTTATTTATTCATTCTTTTTATTCTATTTATTGTCGCCTTACTTTTGTTCCCTCTTGCTTAAGTGTTCTTCTTTGTTGCTTTTCAGTGGCGTTTTCTTTCTCTTTTCTGGCATTTACTTTCCAATTACAAGAGTAATATTCTAATATAATTTTTACTGTCATTGTTTGTCTTTTGTTACATTGATTTATGTTTTTTTTAATTTCTTTCTCGTTTGCATCTATTTTTCTGCTTTTATGTTGCTTTCTCTCTCTTGTCTATTCTCTTTTCGTTGCTTGCTCATTTCTTTTTATTTTTGCATCCTATCTTTCTCTGATTTAGTCTTTAAGTATTTTGTTCGTTTTTCCTATCGCCTTTTTTTATTTCTTTCGTGCTTGCTTTTGCTCTCAGATTCTTTCATATTGATTTGTTTTTTGCTCCATGTTTATTTACTATTACTTGTATTTTTCTTTCTTACCGCTTCCGTTTTGTATAATTTCTTTTTATTCTACGTTAATTCATTTTTCTTTTATTTACACCTTCTTCCACCTCCCTTTGTTTGTAATTTTCTACATCTTATTTTCACTATTCTTTTCCTCCCCTACCACACGTAACCAGTCTTCTGACAACATCCATCTGGGTGTGGCAAAGAACTGTTCATCGAATGCAGTTTTCTACCTTATTTTTCTGCAAGTGCGCCATCAACTTTTTTCACCTTTTTCTAAAGTGCCACAACCAAGTCTGCCGGGAATTTGTCCGAGTAACATAGCACTTCGGTACAGGAAACACGACAGTCAAGTGGACTGGCGAACGACGCAAGCTGTCAACTTAAGCAGACGGCCTAAACATCAAAGATGCTTCGAAAATAGGAGCCATTATGGCTGGCGTGTTTTACGTACGCTTCATAGCCAGACGTTTTCTGCCATTTGCCCGTCGCTTATAGAGACATGCGTGACCCATTGGAAATGCTTCTTATATGCATAGCTGCATATAGGCACATGCTCAGATGTATGTAAATGCATCTAAGTCAATAAGAATTACGTTTGACGACTTAGAATAAAAAATGATGATAATTGAAGATATTAAAAAGATATTTACATTAATCGCCTTATATATATATATATATATATATATATATATATATATATATATATATATATATATATATATAATTATATCTCGAGAGATTGAGTGAGTGAGAGAGATGTAAGTTTGCTATAGTTATAGTAGAAGACTTCTGAATATCTCAGATAATTTATTTTTAGAAAAAGTAAATGGAGAAATGAATAAACGCTACTTGGTGACTGTCAGTTTCTGACGAAGATCAGACTGAAGTGAGGAAAGCAGTGTCACCATACAGTGTTCATACCCGAGTCCTCTCCCTCTCTCTCTATACACACACACATACATACATATACACATACACACATATATATATATATATATATATATATATGTTTTATTCATTTTCTAAAAAATATGTATACCTTCGCCTACACATTTGCATTTCTACTTAAATCCTTTGGCATAATATTATATATATATATATATATATATATATATATATATATATATATGAGAGAGAGAAACTTTTTTTTTAATCATTTCACCCCGAGGAAGGTGCGAGTGCCATTAGCACACAGGGAGTTAGGGAGAGTGAAAGAATATAGAGGGGTGTTCGGGGAAACGATAACGAGAAGGACGGGAGTCAACATCAAGTCATCAGAAGATGTCGATTGACATTGCATTTAAATTTTTGAAGAGAGAGGGAGTTCCACTGACGGAAAGTGCGAGGGAAGAAGCTCTTGTAGTAGATGGAGCGGTTAAATTTAACTGTTTCGAGACTAAAAGGGTGGGACGGAGATGTCAGCCAAGTAACACACTTAAATTCTTGCAGTTGGGGAACCAGTGAAAATCGATCGGCAGTGCAATTGCAATGAAATTCAGAAAAGACAGAGGTCAGCCACATCACGTCTGTGACTGGAGTCGAGATGCCAGGTCAGAACTTATCACATTGCAAATCAGTCTTTGGAAATTTTTGAGAACCTCGAGATGACAGTGGGGGCAACATATCATATATGACAACTGTATACAATGCAAAGTTGAATGTAGATTTGAAATATTGTCTCAGAGTAGAAGAAAAAATCTGCCGCGACACAGAACCAACTTTGCCTGCGGTAGATGTTACTACTGATTCAATATAGATTTTCACCTCAGGGCAGTGGAAAACGTGAGACCAAGAAGGTGCAAAGGGAGGCTTTCGTCAAGTTGAGCATCAGCCACGCTGATGGGAGATTTTTTTAAGCACGGCAAAACATCAAGACATTTCAATTAAGGATAATAATTTCCTAATCTAATGCCTCACGAAAAGATGCCAGACACAAATTTTCTTGTTTCCCATAGGTCGATAAGACTTGAGAAAATGGAAAGAGATTATGGTGGTTACTTAACCAATTCACATACTGTGGGAGCCATTTTTAATATTAATGTGGGTAAGTGACCGACATTGCACACTAGTGTTTTGCTTGCTGAATGTGAAGATTAACGGAATTAAGAGATTAAGAGAATGTATTAATATATCCGTCTTGAAATCTGAATTCCATGAAATCAAAAGCAAGATTAAGATATTTCTCGTGGCGAGTATCGACATTTATCATTACTATACATGTTAGGTATGCATAACTGCTAATTCTATATATATATATATATATATATATATATATATATATATA
>OZ038477.1:41010575-41028075 GCA_964036315.1 Acanthosepion esculentum
AAAACCTGAATCCATCTTGGGTATCTGTCTATATATCTGAGATGAGGTTATATGTACACTATTTACAATATTTGGACAATTGTCGTCATCTTTATCGCCATATTTATTACAACGTCTGCGGTCCATATATTATCAAGATAACCTTCCGAGGCTGGACAACACTTCGCAGATATCTCTCCCAAGTAAGATCCCTCATAGAGGAGAACATGACTAAAAACTGTGTGTACGCTATCCCGTGAAGCTGCGGAAAGAAATATAAAGGGGAGACAGGGCGCCCTCTTAAGGTAAGCCTTCAAGAACCCCAGAAAGCTGTTACACGAGGGGAAGTGGAAACATCCGGCGTGGCTGACCACATATGGAGAGAAAAGCGAGATCACCGCCTTCTGTGGGGTCAGGTTGAGATCATAGACAAAGAACACCATAGGACAATTCGTAAAGTTAAAGTTTCAGCACATATGCTAGGCCTCAAAAATCTCCTGAGCCGAGCAAGCATAGAAATGAATACAATATGAGAACCAGTAATAAGGAGTACCAGAGTAAAGCGATAATAACAATAAAAATTGCAATATGAGCTATGTTAAAAACATGATGATAAGAGCAAAAAAAACGCAATATGAGCACTGGTAAAAAATCATTGCTGAAGATATTAGGTTTATAATACCCAGAAATTCATACACATATGCCCGAAGAGGACACATGGCACAGTTGATAAAGGCGTTTGTTAGATCCTGTGACATGGCCCAAAGAGTGTAATTTCAATACCCGGTTAAGGCAGTGGCGAACTTGGAGTGGAAAATAACATAAGATAACTGATAACTGACATCCATTAAAAATATGGCACTTGGAACTAGAATAGTCAACCCCAGTGTGCGAAATAAAGGTTTCAGTTCGACATTTCAACCACCTGAAGAAGGCTGGAGCGTACAACGGCCGAAACGTTGTAATACATATGGCGACAAAGATGAGGAAAGTAGTCCGAATAATATAAATAGTGAATTCAACTTTCCCAATAATTATGGAGTAAATCGCTAAGCTCTCTTGCAGCACTCTGTTCAACCTGTAGATGAACGAAGACAATCTTGCCTTAAACACACCGCCGCTACTCTGTCTTTAATTCATGTGATACTCCAACATCCTTATGGTTTATGCGAATTTATTCATTATTTCTCTAGTGTACATTTCTGTGTAGATTTTTATTAAATTTATAGTTTAGAAATGAACGAGTAATTCATTTTTCTGTGGACAAAGTCTAATAATTACAACAAAAGGAAAAAAAGATATACTTAAACAGTTATTTTTTTTAAAGGAAAAAAGTCCATGTCATGAGATTAGATAACAGCTTATTTGTTTTCAGTCAAGAATTTCAAAATATCATGATTAGAGTTTTATCAATCAATTTTAATCTCTTGATTTCATTATACCCGTTTTTAAGATTTTTAATTACTTTTCCTCTAATTGTTTCCGATTTTCATTTAGTTTTGTTTTTCACAATTTTTCAATCGTTTGCATTATTTCACTTCTAGTGAGCTATCTTTAATATTCATACCGCTCCTTTATTACACACCAGTGTCTCTTTAGATTTCCCTTAGAGAATAATTTTAAAAAATCATACATTGGTGTATATCTAAGCACATATCCTACTAAAAACTTCCATACCAGTGAGAAGATGCGTTCTTATATCTAAACGTTGTAAATTGCAATAGAAATCCTTTCGTACCTATGTATCACAGAACATATTGATCGAAAATTTACTTGCGTAGATGGTTGAAAGTAAGAGAAAATTAAATTGAAGGAAACGCAGATATGATGTAGATAAAAGTATATGATTTTAAGGTTAGGCCGCCTAAGCTAACATCGACATACTCACAGAGAAATGACACAAGCTTTAATACAATACAGATGCCATTAGTTATCTTGAGTAACTTGCTAATCTTGCTCGTCTTATTAGTAATAACGATCTTACTAAACTGCAGCCATATTCCAAATTATCACACCACACATATACACCAACAGATTGATTGATTGACTCATAGGATATTGCTAAACATATACATATGTGTATATATATATATATATATATATATATATATGTGTATATATATATATATATATATATATGTGTATATATATATATATATATGTGTATATATATATATATATATATATATATATGTGTATATATATATATGTGTATATATATATATATATATATATATGTGTATATATATATATATATATATATATGTGTATATATATATATATATATATATATATATGTGTATATATATATATATATATATATATATATATATATATATATATATATGTGTGTGTGTGTGTGTGTGTGTGTGTGTGTGTGTGTGTATATATATATATTCTAGACATTTTTTCCTCCAAAATCTACATCACATATTTATGAGTCTATCATTCTCCCATGCTTGGTATATTGCCGCAAGATTAAGACCGGTGCTCCTGCTATATATTTAGAGATTCTGGATGAGATCCAAAGAAGAATTAGCAATATTATTGGTATAGGCCTGGCATCTCGGCTTTAGTCACTTTCTCCCCGCCGTAATGTAGCTTCCTGTACCTTTTCTATAAATACTTTCATGGTAATTGTTCGGGTGAACTTACCGTTATGGTACCTAGAATTTCTGAATTTAAACGCTGTACTAGATTGATAACACTACTTTAACAATTTAGAGTATAATTGCCTAGATTTAACTGTAGGTTCTATGCTAATATTTTCTTCTATCACACTTCCGGCGTCTAGAGTCAATTTTGATATTCAAAAATTTAAATGCAGTGTCAATTGCAATCTGCCGTTTTCTTGATTACTCTTCAATTGTTCTCGATAATTAATGTTTCTCTTTTTTTATTTGTTCTTTCACATACAAAAACTGTTTGTATCTTCGTGGCTTTACTGCCTTGCAAGGGATGAAATGATTACCACATACTCTACAGTTCAAAGCCACTCTCAGAATTATCATGGAATGAACTTGACAGAATAGAGAAAAGAAAATGCAAAAAATCTGAGTTATTGAAGAAAAGAATGAAATCAATTATCAAAATTTGAGCAATTTTACGACGAATGCCAATTTCTTTTGCTTTTTAGAGTTAAAAGTAGGATATTTTGACGTGAGCAAAATTTAATCATGAAATGTTTTTAGGCATAATAAAATTTCTGAGAGAAATTGAGGTCTCATTTTTTAAAACATTTATAATAATTTTTTCTTATTTAAAGTACAAAATTACATATTGTGCCAAATTAAAAATTACAAAGGTTGTGTTCAAACTTTTGAACTGTATGATATACATACATATATATATATCTCGATTAATAATGTTATATGCGACACGATGTTATATAGAATAGATAAAAGTTTAAGAACCATTTTTAATTCGATGATTTTGCTGAATTTTATATCATTAGGCTTTTTATATTTTCTGCTCTGCTATTTATTATGGTTGAAGAATTGGCACTTTAGAACTGGAATTTTATTTAGCTTCAACAAAGAAAATATTTTTGAATAACTTTAAATATTTATTAAAATGTCTGTCTGGTTTTAATAACACACACTCATCATTTTTTATATTATTTTCTTATATATACTATTTCAAATACATTCCAAACTTCGAATCTGTGTATAAGACAAACGTTGTGCATGAATATACTTGTATTCTTGGCGTATGTTTCTCTGTAATATTTAAGAAAATTCTTACATAATTCTTAATTAAATCCAACAATGATTTAATTATATTTTCTGTGTGTACATTGTTTTTGTAGTTATAAATTATTTAAGTAAACGGTATATTTTTTTAATTAAACAGTATTAATTAAATTTACATCCGGGTGTGTTCGATAAATTTCATAGAAAATCTGTGCTTCTGGCTTACAGACTTAATTCCTGTCGGAGGAGCACATTTTCTACGAAATTTCCCGAACATTCAGGCCGGTAAATGTAATTAATACTGTTTAAATATTAAAAAGAAACAAAAAAAAGACCATTTACTTGAATAAATTATATCTACAAAACTAACAGAAAACATTAAAATTTATATATATATATTTATATATATATATATATATATATATATATATATAAAGAGAGAGAGAGGTGTATGCGTAAAAGCGTCTAAAGTTTATATTAATGCCTGACAAGTGGAAATTGCTTTCTTTCTTTCTTTAGTCCTCGAGGAAAGAAATAAAGCTTAAACTTTATAATTGTTGGCGTTTCAATGACTCTTTTTTTCAGCAAGATCCTTTTTCTCATAATTAAGTAAAGTTTTGAGATCCTATTCAGTTTAGCAAGCCCTGAAATGCATCAATATACCTCTGGATATGCTGCGTCAAAAAAAGGCTTTGAATATAAATTTAATCATTATTATAATTTAATACTGAGTACAAATAACCTGACAAATATGTGTAATAGCTTAAGTGAATATTACATGAGGGCTTACATTCCAAAAGGCCATAACCATTATATCACAGTATCTATAAACTGGCTTACTCAAGACACTGACATTATGCATAATAATCTACTGTATATACTACTTTCGCTCCATGCAAGGCGGGAGTGTCACTAGCACGCCTGTTGTTACAGAGGGTGGAGAACTAGAGTAAAGAGGCGTGTTTGGGGAGAGAATAAATAGAAGGACGGGGAACAAGATCAAAGTATCAGATGTCGATTGACATTTCACTTAAATATTTGAAAATTATAGTTATCAGGGAAACAAGTAAGAAGAGGAGAATTCCGCAGACAGGAAGTGAGAGAGAAGAAATTATTTGAGTAGAAGAGACGGTTATATTTATCCGTTTCGACAGTGAAAGCGTAAGACCAAAATGCTAACTTAGTAGCTCCCTTAAATTCATGCAGTCTGGAAACCAGCGAAAGCAATTCGTCGCCGTTAAAATACTTATAGAAGAGACCGAGGGAAGCCACGGCAAGCGACTGTAGACTAGATGCCAGAACTGGATATTTAATATTGCAGATCCATCACTGGATTTTGTCGAGGACCTCGAGACTTACAGCGCGGACACCAGATATATATTGAAGATTAATTCTTACAGTTCTACGGTAATTTCTGACTTATTTCCAATGAAATACTTTGAAGATTAGGACATTCACTGAGGAGACTATTTAGGTAAATCATCTTGAAACCTACAAACATTCAATTCACTTTCCCTGAGTCGTTTGCCTCACAACCGCTGTTTAAAACTGGCGAAATGATTCAGAGTCAATTAAAGACGTTATTGATTATATTGTTTTCGACTGGTGTTATTGGCAGTCGGTTTAAATATCTAATTACAATATTTCCTGGACTAGTGCCTGATTAGCGATAAAATAACAACATTATTATCACCATGGTGATAGCGGCTAACTGCGTGTTGTAATTAAGGCAAACGGCTTTACTACGCCCACAATGTTTCATTATTTTTCAGACGTAAATTTGATTATTCCGGTTTCTCGAATATACCAGATGCCTACAAGCTTGTAAAAATATGGTTTCCTTTTATTAGATGAAACAAGGTAAGATTATTACATAGTAGGCTGTACTTTCTAAATGTTCGAATGTAGTTATTATGCATTAAAATAAAAGAATACTCTAATATATAGATGTTTGAAAGTGCATTGTTAGCAGAAGACAAATGACATCGGGGAATGAGATCGTCCCAAGTAAAAGTAGACAAGAGAAGAAATATGGAATGTTAGATAATAGTTCTCTGATGAGAAAACCAATCCAGGCAGTCAATGAAGATTGACTGAAAAGTGTACGGAAATAGAAAAGATGAACATCATATAACAAAAGAGAGAGAGAGGGAGAGAATCAACAAGAGAGAGAGAGAGAGGGAGATAATCAACAAGAGAGAGAGAGAGAGGGAGAGAATCAACAAGAGAGAGAGGGAGAGAATCAACAAGAGAGAGAGGGAGAGAATCAACAAGAGAGAGAGAGAGGGAGAGAATCAACAAGAGAGAGAGAGAGAGGGAGAGAATCAACAAGAGAGAGAGAGAGAGAGGGAGAGAATCAACAAGAGAGAGAGAGAGAGAGGGAGAGAATCAACAAGAGAGAGAGAGGGGGGGAGAAAATCAACAAGAGAGAGAGAGAGAGGGAGAGAATCAACAAGAGAGAGAGAGAGAGGGAGAGAATCAACAAGAGAGAGAGAGAGAGAGAGGGAGAGAATCAACAAGAGAGAGAGAGAGAGAGGGAGAGAATCAACAAGAGAGAGAGAGGGAGAGAATCAACAAGAGAGAGAGAGGGAGAGAATCAACAAGAGAGAGAGAGAGAGAGAGAGAATCAACAAGAGAGAGAGAGAGAGGGAGAGAATCAACAAGAGAGAGAGAGAGAGGGAGAGAATCAACAAGAGAGAGAGAGGGAGAGAATCAACAAGAGAGAGAGAGGGAGAGAATCAACAAGAGAGAGAGAGGGAGAGAATCAACAAGAGAGAGAGAGGGAGAGAATCAACAAGAGAGAGAGAGGGAGAGAATCAACAAGAGAGAGAGAGGGAGAGAATCAACAAGAGAGAGAGAGAGGGAGAGAATCAACAAGAGAGAGAGAGAGAGGGAGAGAATCAACAAGAGAGAGAGAGAGAGGGAGAGAATCAACAAGAGAGAGAGAGAGAGAGGGAGAGAATCAACAAGAGAGAGAGAGGGAGAGAATCAACAAGAGAGAGAGAGAGGGAGAGAATCAACAAGAGAGAGAGAGAGGGAGAGAATCAACAAGAGAGAGAGAGAGGGAGAGAATCAACAAGAGAGAGAGAGAGGGAGAGAATCAACAAGAGAGAGAGAGAGGGAGAGAATCAACAAGAGAGAGAGAGAGGGAGAGAATCAACAAGAGAGAGAGAGAGGGAGAGAATCAACAAGAGAGAGAGAGAGGGAGAGAATCAACAAGAGAGAGAGAGAGGGAGAGAATCAACAAGAGAGAGAGAGAGGGAGAGAATCAACAAGAGAGAGAGAGAGGGAGAGAATCAACAAGAGAGAGAGAGAGGGAGAGAATCAACAAGAGAGAGAGAGAGGGAGAGAATCAACAAGACATAGAGAGAGGGAGAGAATCAACAAGACATAGAGAGAGGGAGAGAATCAACAAGACATAGAGAGAGGGAGAGAATCAACAAGACATAGAGAGAGGGAGAGAATCAACAAGACATAGAGAGAGGGAGAGAATCAACAAGACATAGAGAGAGGGAGAGAATCAACAAGACATAGAGAGAGGGAGAGAATCAACAAGACATAGAGAGAGGGAGAGAATCAACAAGACATAGAGAGAGAGAGAATCAACAAGACATAGAGAGAGAGAGAATCAACAAGACATAGAGAGAGAGAGAATCAACAAGACATAGAGAGAGAGAGAATCAACAAGACATAGAGAGAGAGAATCAACAAGACATAGAGAGAGAATCAACAAGACATAGAGAGAGAGAGAATCAACAAGACATAGAGAGAGAGAGAATCAACAAGACATAGAGAGAGAGAGAATCAACAAGACATAGAGAGAGAGAGAATCAACAAGACATAGAGAGAGAGAGAGAATCAACAAGACATAGAGAGAGAGAGAGTCAACAAGACATAGATAGATAGAGAGTCAACAAGACATAGATAGATAGATAGAGAGTCAACAAGACAGAGATAGATAGATAGAGAGTCAACAAGACAGAGATAGATAGATAGAGAGTCAACAAGACAGAGATAGATAGATAGAGAGTCAACAAGACAGAGATAGATAGATAGAGAGTCAACAAGACAGAGATAGATAGATAGAGAGTCAACAAGACAGAGATAGATAGATAGAGAGTCAACAAGACAGAGATAGATAGATAGAGAGTCAACAAGACAGAGATAGATAGATAGAGAGTCAACAAGACAGAGATAGATAGATAGAGAGTCAACAAGACAGAGATAGATAGATAGAGAGTCAACAAGACAGAGATAGATAGATAGAGAGTCAACAAGACAGAGATAGATAGATAGAGAGTCAACAAGACAGAGATAGATAGATAGAGAGTCAACAAGACAGAGATAGATAGATAGAGAGTCAACAAGACAGAGATAGATAGATAGAGAGTCAACAAGACAGAGATAGATAGATAGAGAGTCAACAAGACAGAGATAGATAGATAGAGAAGGAACAAGACAGAGATAGATAGATAGAGAAGGAACAAGACAGAGATAGATAGATAGAGAAGGAACAAGACAGAGAGAAAGAGATAAAGAAGGAACAAGACAGAGAGAAAGAGATAAAGAAGGAACAAGATGGCGAAAGTTAAACATGCATTAAAAAAATTATCGAATCGAGCGGATATAGGAAAGTTTGATGTACAATAGATAAAATGAAGAGGAATAAAGCAACAGGGACAGATGGGATAGTCATAGGAATGGGCTCAAAGAAATAATAAATGAAATATTCGGCAGTGGTTATACCACCGACGACCTTAGTAAATTTATCGTGGGGGCGCTACCTAAAAAAAAGTACAAATGAACGATGTTCCAGCGGACAATCAACTTAATGAGATGCATAACCAAGCTAATTATGTGATGTCTAATGAATCGAGTGTGAAGCACAATTAGGCCTGAAGTCGGACAAAGACAATATGATTTGTCAAGGACACAAAAAATACTAAATTTCGAGTCAGAATGAGAGCAATACTATTGCAGACCTCTGTACACTAATATTTGATAGGTTACGCAAAATCAGTTGATAATGTACAGAACAATATTTTATTTGAACTGTTATGAAAAGGAAATATTTGGAAAGGATGTTAAGATTTTACACAGGGA
This sequence comes from Acanthosepion esculentum, assembly GCA_964036315.1. Classification (NCBI taxonomy): domain Eukaryota; kingdom Metazoa; phylum Mollusca; class Cephalopoda; order Sepiida; family Sepiidae; genus Acanthosepion; species Acanthosepion esculentum. The sequence continues at coordinate 41,019,350 of OZ038477.1, forward strand.
AAAATAATTTGCATGCAGATATAAAATAAAATCTAGGTATACAAAAATGAAAAGAAATGGCGTGAAACAAGGTTGTCTCTTCCCACTGAATTAATTCAAACACAACAGCATTTTGCTTAAAGGAGCTGGAGATCCTAAGGTGACTTAGGTTGGCGCAAACATAACATTATTATACTGTATTGATGACATTTACAAAGGGTAAACGACGGGCCATCCGAGCAAGGTGGTAAAGAAAAGAGAAGAAAAATCTAGCCATCAACTGTAAGAAGACGGAAAGCTATGTTTTTAGCAAGAGTAAAATTTCGGAATTAGAAGAGAAAATTGGAAATGGCAGCATGCAAAGATTACGGAAAAGTGAATATCTGGGAAGTATTTTACCATATAATGGAAAATGCGACACCGAAATCCGAAAGTGCAATTTTAATAGCACAAGTTGCATTAAAAAAGCTCTAGTAAAAGATCAAGAAACAAGAAAATCTCGATAGAAGAAAAATGTGCTGAACTCTCATTTAAAATGAATAGTTTTCTATGCCATCAAATATTGGATAATCTACTCAGAGAAAAAAGGGAAGACGGGCAGAAACAATCATATGGCTCTACAGAAGGATAATGAGAATAGCATGGATGATGCGCGTAAGAAACGAACAAGTTTAAAGGAAGGTGGAAAGAAAAGTACACTTATACACAGTCAGAAAGGGACATTTGAAATAATTTTGATACATTGAGAGGAAGAAGGGCTTGGAGAATTTGAAACTCACATGACATATCGAAGGAAAAGAGCACAGGATTAGACCTGACAAGAAAGTGCCATCGTGATAAACATTAACTTTATGCTTGAATAGTCCCTGAAACATGAACGTTTGTGCAGCAAATTATGGTGTATATTATATATATATATATATATATATATATATATATATATATATATATATATATATATATATATATATAATGTGTGTGCGTTTCTCCAATAAGTAAAGGAATCTTGCAAGAAATGTCGTTAGATGACACATAACCGATTGGAATTAAGACCGCATGCATATTCTCATAAATTATTATAAACGGGTGCCTACTATGAATATATAATGCAAATAAATTTTTCAAGGACATAACAGATTAAGAAAATAGTAAAATTTTCAATTGATTCAATAATGATAGTGTTTCCCAAGAAATGTTTCGTTTCTTGTGGCATCACTACTTAAATAAAGAATAAAAAGTTATTTTCTAAACCTTAGTCAGTCAGTAGAGCCATATTTCGCTCGATATTGATTGTAATTATAGGCCAGCATATAAATGATATTTGTAGGAAGAAAATAGAAAAAATAGGAAAAATGAAAAAAAGAGGAAAATAAACGTGATCATCAAATACCGTGAATTATATTTATAGGACCTCTCTCCATAAGCAGCTTTATCTTACCTGAAACAGAAAGAAAATATAGATTAGGAATTGTGAAAATTAATACACTCCAAACTTGTTATATATATATATATATATATATATATATATATATATATATATATATATATATTTATTTAAATTCCAGATCAATTCTGTGGACAAGACAGATTGGAAAAAAATCTCTTTATTTAAAAGGTAATTTACATTAACCAGAAAAAAAAGGCTTGGACAGAAGCGTCTATCTTTTTAAATTTGCATTTTTAATGTAACTATAACAGAGATATTTCGATTTCATTTTTGCCTAAGATTTCTCCAATTGTCATTATATATATATATATATATATATATATATATATATATATATATATATATATATATATATGTGTGTGTGTGTGTGTGTGTGTGTGTGTATGTATGTGTCATCGTGGGAGATTCGATCGATTCATTTATGCATACATGCATGGATTGCGTGATACTGAAGTTGAAATTCATGCAAAATATGTAATTATTTTTAAAAACACTCACTTTTGAAACATAATTTAGCTAAACCTCAATAAGCCAAAATCATTTTACTTAAATGTGAAATATATCTTCGGCCATGAATGTCTTCCTCTCTCTCATATGAGATATATACATTTATATATATGTTCGACATCACTGTCAGATATATATTATTGTTATTTTTTTTTACTTTAATATATATATATATATGTTTAAATATTATTATTTAGTGGGTACTCGTATTTGAGTAGAAGATCTGTTTTTATTCATTTATTTACATCTAAAAATTCGAGAAATCTTTAGCCATTTCCTAAAATTTTATAGTATAAAACTATTTTCAAAAATGGATTTAATCCATTTCATAAAATGTGACTTTGCTTACGTTTGTATACGAAAAAAAAGCAGATATGTATATTATGAGAATCGTGAAAGACATGTGTTCCAAGGCTCTTTTCGGTTTTTGTGTAATCAGGATGTTCTACATGGCCGAGTGGTGTAAAGCACGTCAGATCGAATGGCGGTATCCCATTGGTGACGCAGGATAGAATCCTATGGAGAGAGCCCATATTTTTCTAACAATTTTCTTGAATATTCAATAGATAATAGATATATTTAGAACTTTATGAAATTTATTTCATTTACTCTTTAGATGAAAGTCTTCGAAATGAATGCTTTCAAAATATAGATTTTATAACAATAAAGAAAATAATACCGATCTTTCCTAAATTTATTAGAACACATTTTTCGCATTTCCTAAACTATTCTTGTTGGCGACTAATACAATAAAATTACCTCCCAACATTTGAGTTTTGATTAATGGACAAACCGAATACGAAATACTATTCAGTTGATTTTGTTCATTTCACTCGTGTGTGCTTGGATAACGAATGAATATGGACGATTCGGCATTCTGTCACGCGTCAAGATACCATTTTAATGTCTAGTCAACAGCAGACTACGATTGATGACGGAGGAAAAAAATGGTGATTGCAGAATAACCTATTTTAGAATTCACGCATAAGTGCATTATCTGACCAAGCAGTAAGAATACAAATCTTACCCCCATTTGACAATTGTTGGTCTCACTTTATATCATATATCACAGCATGAATATCATACATACGCAATCACAGCGGAACATAAACATAATGATATTGTTTTGAAAAGTACAAACCACACATTAAGATTAAGTCTATCCATGTAACGCTAGTGATGTTATGGGAGAAAAACAAATCAAGAAATGTAGACATAACAACAAACCACTATCTGCCTTAAGTATTCCCGCAGATTTGGTACGTAGTGTGACTATAGAAGAAATAGAAATATAATGATAATAATCTGAATAACAAGAAGGGTGATAGATGGCTACATATTCATGGAAAAACATAGAATATATAATGAAAGAGAGTGAAGATATTTACATAGATATTGACTGGAGTGAAATAATTAGCTAGCAAACAGATTATATAAAAATATATATAGGTAGATAAAATGTGAGAAAAATAAATGGATTTTGCTGCCTTCAATTTGCTGAAGTTTGGCATCCGGCCACTTTCCGCGTAAGTTTTTCTTGCACAGCTGTAGAGATTACTGAGTATTTTTTATTTTATATATATATATATATATATATATATATATATATATATATATATATATATATATATATATATATTAGTATGGCTTCTCAATTTAGGCCAGTTAATTATTTTACAGTTTAAACGTATGAAAAAAAAAATGGCATATTAAGTGAAACACATGTGCCGACGAGAAACAACGTTTGTAGAAATATATATGTAGACAATGAAGCCAACACCTAGTGGCGACAGCCTATTTCATAAGGGAACTCAATCTTTATGTCCTGAAGATTGTTACCAAGCCTGAAATAGCTCGTTACTGCTAGGTGTTGAACTCGGTGTCCACTTTTATATTTAAATACGTCCTATCCCTGATATTAAGGTAAGCTATAATTATGGGTTCAAATACTCATAAATAAAGCATACCTTATCTCTACTTATCTCTCCCTTATATATATATATATATATATATATATATATATATATATATATGCAGCAATTTTTCTTGTAAACATCTTTCATTAAATCTGACAAGGAAAATTGAATACTATTTTTTAAATTTTTTTCCAGCGTACTTATATTTTTACTGCCACCAAACAGAAAACATGAAAGAATCTAGGAATATACATATATTACAAACTAATGTATATGTTGTTTATTGCCAATCACATTATCAATACGGCTCAGTCTACACAGTTTATGATTCATCGTCCATTGCACATCTGCAAAACATTCTTGTTCGCATTGGCAATTTACAATATTACCTGACTATACCTGTATAATTTATCAAAAACATAAGCAGAAAGTCAAATACATGATGCTATACTTATTAAAGAATTAAAACCAACACTTTTCAAAATTAATTACGAATATATAACAAACGAACTGAAATGCTTAGAGTATATAGTTTGTTTGTTTTTTAGAAATATCTATGTTAACACTTTAACAGTTTAAGAAATAAAATCAAATAAAATATAAACTCCTAGCAAGAATTCAATTCTCAACTAAATTATCTCCCTTACACGAAAATTTTTGCAACTTCGAAAAATTTCAAAAATCACCGTCTATGACTTTGCGCAGAACTATTAACGGTTTAACTACAAAAGCAAAAAAAAAAAAAATACTCAGACAAACACAATTATTTGTTTTCAGAGCCCTGAAATGATACCGGAATATATAAAAAAAAAAAGTCTTCGGAAAAATAAAAATGAATAAATACAACCACGGTACCTTCCTTGCTCCCTTTAATCAGGAAGCAACAAAGCTTATACGATATTACGGAAGGTTATTATTGAGAATAAACAAACAGAATTTATCGAAGTTGTTTAATCAAACATGTTTATACATATACATACATAAATACATGCATACATACATACATTATATATTAAGAGAGAGGCACATTTTGAGTTCACTAGAATGGCTGCTGGATAGCGTGATCACATAGCAGGTCACATATTAATTTATTCAATTAAATTATAAAATATCCCTAATCATGTGACTATTTCGCTAAACGCATGATTAAACACATTATGATTATTATGTGACGATATGTGAAGCTACAATTTCGCATTGCTCAAAGTTAGCTGCCGTACAGAACATTTGCATTTGTCCATGGCATTCGAACAGAAAGCTAATCAAACAGGCAGATTGTGATGCTAGAAATAACATTAAAAAAGGTAATTTTCTCATCCAACTTAGCAAATTTTGTAAAGAATTTCCCCATTCTCTCTGTATATAAAATAGATATGTTTTATTATTCATCGCCTGACGATCAAAAAAGTTTGCAATAGGATAGTATGTACACGGACATATATCGATATATTCAGTCACACCCTCTATCTACCCTAATATATGTGTGAGTGAGTGAGTGAGTGTGTGTGTTTGTGCCGGGGAAGAGAGAGAGAGAGAGAGATAATTGAGTGAGACAGAATTATTGACGTCAAATGATTTTTAAATTTGTTTAATCATAAAAATTCTAACATAATATTTACTCTGAAACTGTTTATTATACATCTGACTTTTTAAAACCATTTTCCTGCAACCATAGCGAAAATGCCATTAGGACACAGGGGTTATAGATAGGAAAAGAGAATGAGAAAACTTTAGTGAGGAGAAATGAGGAAAGTACAATAAAAGGACAGCCATCTGGAATACAGAAAATGGCGATTAACGTTGGATTTAAATTTTTGAAGATTGTAGATGGCGGAGAAATAACAAATTGGAAGGGATTTTCACTGGTGACCGATACGGGAAGATAAACTATTACAGTAGAAGTGGTGGTTGCTTTAGTTTGTTTAAGAGTACAACGGAGGGACTTTGTTGTCAATCTCTTAGTAGGTTTAAATTAATGTAGCAGAGGCACAAGTGAAAAAAGGCTCATCATGTCAATAAAATATGTGTAAAAAATAAATCAAATCTAAGCTACGCCACGTTTGCGGGGAAGTGACAGAAGCCAGGTCAGTATCAATTACATAACAGAATTTCCAGATATACAGCAGGAACACCAGACACGATATGGCAGCCGAATTCAATATACGATCCAATGGTAGATTTATAAATGTGCGAAATGGATGCTAATGCGAAGAAAATGCTGGCTCAACACAACGGACCAACAGTATAGGTAGCAATTGATTCAATATGTCACTTCACATAAGGTCAGTGGAATATGTGAGCCCAAGTTGGAGAGAATTACTCTCCTGGGATTTAGCATCAGCCATGCAGGATATGTCATCTTTTGTGATTAAACAAAAGAGATCTTATTTTAGACGCGTTAAAATTTAAATGCCATTTCTTGCACCCGTTAATAACTGATTGGAGGTCCACCATGAGGCTACAGTGTTTCATGCTTGAACGAAAACTTCAGGCCATGCAGACTGCGATCAAGCATGTTCCCGCTTAGTTATGACCTCAATGACCACTTATATATATATATATATATATATATATATATATATATATATGAGAGAGAGATAGTTAAAGTTCTTGCTATCAGCGTATGTAAATATAAAAGAGAACACAACGGCGAAAGTCTGTTTCTTTTTTAAACTCAATCTCCAGGCCTGACAATTGTGCTTAATGATGAAACAGAGTGTCGCCTGTGAGTGTTGACATCAATGTCCACTTTCACGCACATACACGTACGTGTGTGTGTGTAAATAAGCTGAAGATATGAAGCTGATCTTTACAATGCTTGAGATATCTACAGAAGAACAAGAAAAATCTACAAAAAAATGGAAACAAAAGAAAAATAATTTCCCCTAGTCCAGATATGATAACGATAGAAGATGTTGCTGAAAACATAAACGCGTTTACATTCTTGCGATCAGTTGTAACCTGGAACAACAGCAAATGAAAACAGACAGATAATTTTAACAAACTTTTGGTAAAATGAAAGGGAGGATATCATACAGAAACAATATATCTCATGTTATCAAGATAAGAACATTTTATGAATGTTTTTTCCCCTTTTGCTATATACGCTAAAGAAATGTGGAGCCTAAAAGGAGATTGCAAAAAAAATCTTGTCTTTCAGAATGATACCGATAGATCTAAGTTTGGTGTGACACGCAACTGCCGAATCAAAATGGACAATATTAGAAATGAATAAGATATAAAAATAACAGTTACTAAGTGAATAAAGACGATTACGCTGTTTGGCCATGTATTTCATGCAACCAAGTTTTGTGAGTCAAGCATTTAAAAACGGTTTTATACCAACAAGACAAAGGAGTTATCCTTTCCAATTATAAATTTAGGCTTTTGCTATAATATCCCAGTTGTTAAAAGGGGAACTACAATTATTTTTTAAATGCCAGAAATATTTAGAGAGGTAACAGTGCTGTTTCTGTATTTTATATTACATAAAGTTATTCGATTATAGTGAAATTTCCAAGGATCTTCAGTGGAATCAAAATAAAATTTAACATCGTTGTCGGAATGTATACCCGATCGCTATACAATATTATCAGCCATATATTGACAGTAGAAGGGATAGATCATATTTTTCGGGAGTTGAATTTATATTTAGAATGCTTTTAGAAAGATTTAGGTTGTCTTTAATGGAAATATATTTGTTTAATATTAAACACATAATTCTTTGTATTAAAATAAAATTTCATTTTTAAAGATTCAATATTTTCTCTTTGGCTATTATTGTCGTTCCAAGAGTCAACCCCCCGAAATATGTTAAAGTTATATTCCTTGCTGACTACCGGGTCATGTCATGTAATTAATGTCTATTTTGGCAGCAACTTTTCTTTCAAACATCTGTCACTGAATATGGCCTGCAAGGAAGATTGAATTAATTTTTATTATGTTTTTCAAGCATCTAAAATTTTTTTTCCTTTTTGTAGGAGCTAAGCTATATAATAATTATTTATAATCCTAGCCGACACAACAAAAGTCAATAAAGTAAGGAAAAATCTTATAGATTCATTAAAATATGTACGTAAATAATCTTTTCACAACGAACAACGCTGAGGTGGATAATTTAAAAATTATGAAAAATATCGGTGATTACCAACTAGGATACATGTCACTCAATTATGTGACAAGCGTGATACATGCTTAGATGTTCATGTATCTTTTGATACATTACTGACGAGGGATATTTTTCCCGCAGTAGGTTGTCATTTCTTTTTGCGGTAGACCAGTGGACATCCAATGCTATAGAACCCGATCTATCCTGCTATTTACCCATAGCTAAGGGAAGAACAGGATTCATACCTCTCGAAAGTGTATTAGCGCGTAAGTGAATGTAATGGATTCGAATGGAAACTTCTTAAATAAGCACACCAAATTTCCTCTTCTCGAAGAATATATCAGAACAAATTAAAACTCATAAAACAAATATTTATCAACGATAATATTCGCAAATACATAATTAACAAATAAAATTATTCTTTCAAAAAATACAAGACAACAGTAATAAAAATTGCACACCAAAATATCACCATATTTTATTGTAACCAGATGCACAATAATTATAAACAGGACGAATTCGTTATTCGAAGAATTAATTAACCCATATTTCTGCTGTAATTCCCGAAAAAAAAAACTTGTAAAATTTATAATATATTATAGGAAATGGAAGAGGGAAAAACTTGTAGTCACTAATCAAAATAACGCCATTATATCTAAACTAGCGATGACCAAAATAGTGCATTATGTTCAATACCCAATAAAAGACTGTTTCTTGTCACAAATCAACGGCCTATATCGGACACACTACCACGTCCTTGAGTAGACGC
>OZ038477.1:41033075-41040575 GCA_964036315.1 Acanthosepion esculentum
TTCTTTCATTTATTTTCTCACTGAAACCAAATAGTGTTTCCTTTATTCCACGCGAACAAAACGGAGTAGTGCGTTATTTATGAGGTATTGGCAGGGTGTAACGGTTGTGCGAACTAGCGATGGGTGAGACGAACACAATAGGTTCGGCTTTGCTATTGCCGCTATGTGTGTTTGGACATTTTCACTTGCTGTCTTTTCATGTATGTTTTAAGTGTTTAATGTTTTTGCTTATTTACAAATACTTTGTTTTCCACCAATATCTTGAGAATTACGACATCAAACGTCTAATGATCGCCCCGGTCTGAATTTATCATTCAACTTCATTTCCACAAGAACGAATCTTTCAAAACAATTTAGTACATGCCAGTCAGTTTTGATTTCTTCGTTATAAATATCACATATATTCTAGATGTACCCATACTTTCTCCTTTGCATAAAATCCATTAACATTATCCGATATAAATACATTTTCAAAACATCCATTACTGGGATTAATAAATTTATTTTTTAATCAAAATGCCGCGCAAAATTGGTGTATACTAGTGTATTTCAAATTTATTCATACCTACTAATGAAATTAGTTAGGTATATACAATAGTCACTGAAGTATTTTTCACCAAAACGGTAATTACTCAAAATTGAAGCTAATATTTTAAAGGCATATTATTTCGGGTGAACGTGTATATAGGGAAAAGTGTTTGCTAGCTTAGAATTCGCCTAAAATCTGAAGGTTTACAATAAAATCTTTAAATTTCGAAACACAGATTCAGAATTAAATATCAGTAATCGACTGAACGATAACTAACAACAGACTCAGCTTAGACTAAACAAATTATACTGGCCTAAATCATCGTTCTGTCATATTTCCTATGGCTCTGTGGAAATGTTTATTACAAGCGAAATTATCTCTAAAGTTGTAAATTTAAAGATAAAGAGATTAAAATCAATCCTCTATTTTCTTAATCTAAAACCGTCTAATAGTATTGTTGGCGCCGATACACGATTAGACAAGAGCTGTTCTGAGATGGCAGACATTCGGAAGAAAAGTAATTTTACACAGAATCACTTAAATTAAGAGAGAATTTTGGGTATTTTCGAAAATCTCTTCAGATGGAAGTATCGAAATGTTTTATAAATTTTATTTGCATTTTGACTTATTTTTTAAGCATATCACTCCAAGCAAGGCGGGGGTGCCACCAGCAGGAAAGGGGGTTACAGAGAGTGAAACAGACGAAAATGGGTTGGTTGAGGAAAGGTTAAAGAGAAGGACGGGGATGAAGATCAAGGCATCAGAAGATGCTGATTGGCATTAGAGATGAATATTTGAAGATTATAGCTATCACGGAAGCAAGTAAGAGGCAGTTGCACTGTCGGGAAGTGCGAGATGAGCAGCTGAAGTAGAAGATACGGCTATATTTAACCGTTTCGACAGTGAAAAAGTGGGACCGATATGCCAAACTTGTAGCACGCTTAAATTCATTCAGTTGGGGTACCAGTGACAGAATCTCGTCAGCGCAGTTGCCATGAAGATATATGTAGAAAAGACAGAGAGAAGCCACAGCAGAAAGTGACTATAGACGAGATGCCAGGTCAGGACCGAACACATTGCATAACCATCTCTGGATTTTGTCGAGGACCTCGAGATGAACTGAGGGGACACCTTAGAAAAACATTTATGGCTGACAGTGCATTAGTCCATGAGCGCACAATTCTATTCTTGTAACATAAAATGTAATATACGCATCGCTCGTCTAATGATTATTCATGAATTAAATCCAATGTAGATGTGTTGATAGCGTCATCATAAAATGAGCGTAGAGTCTTGTTCAAATTACTTTTAGTCTGTTGAGGTCATTATCTTATAAATGTCATTTGGAAACAGACTGAAACTATAATTTTCGTGGCGGCTTGTCGCAGAGGACGACAAATATTAATTGAAAACCATGTCATTTATAATGAAAATATTCCATCTGTAATTACCTATCAATCCCATCGTCTCAATAGTCTGTTTGCCTGCCTACCTTTTATCAGTCTTTCACACATATATATAATACTTCTCTTATATATATGGATGTCAGTTATCTCCTGTTAATTTCCCTCTGAAAGTTCTTCACTGCCGTAACCGGGTATTGAATTCAGACACTTTGTGTCCTGTCACTGGGTCTAACTAACGGCTTTATCCACTGTGCCACGTGTTATCTGTGTATGAATTTCTGGGTATTATAAACCTAATGTCTTCAGCAACCATTTTTTACGCCATATATTTTGTTAAGACAGTGGAGAATTGGAGAGGGGAATTAACAGGAGATAACTGACATCCATTAAACATAGCACTTGGAACTAGAACAGTCTACCCCAGTGAGCGAAATAAATGCTTCAGTCCGACATTCCAACCACCTGAAGAAGGCCGGAACTTGCAACGGCCGAAAGGTTGTAATAAATATGGCGACAAAGATGAGGACAATAAACCTAATAATGTAAATAATGTACAAAATTCCTGATATCAGAAATATATATATATATATATATTATATATATATATATATATATATATATACATATATATATATATATATATATATATATATATATATATATATAATGTGCGGGTGGTGTAACAGTGTCTTGGAAGAGAAATCGAAAATCAGAGTTATAGTTCCAATCGAATTCGTTACATTCACGGATACGCAAAAACATTGAGAATGTTATGAATCCATGTGTTCCTTTCTCATATCTATGGATTAAATTGTAGCTCAGACTGATCCCTTTAGCAGAAAATAGCTCCGATTTCAAAAACTAAGGTACAGTTCTCTATATTAACTTCTTTCGAAAACCGTGGTTGTTTTGTCCCCAAGCCTCTCCACAAAATCCAAATCATATATCCGGGATAGTCTGCTTGTTTGCTTCTAAGAAATTTAAGTTCTGGAATCTCATACATCAGTAACTGTGGAGGGAATATATATATAATATATATCCGTCATGAAAAGACAAAGTTTATTTTTATCCCCCCCTCATGAGGATAATAGATCAAAAATAAAACTGAAAAACGGGCTCAATAACCGGTTTCGAATCTCCCTCAACATAGCTAAATCGAGGTTAATAATTTATAATAGAATTATCACTGAAAAAAATGTATTCGGGGGTATGGACAATATGTATTGGGGGGGTACTGCTCAGATGGAAATCAGTTTGAGGCGAGTACGAATTCTATCTTAATTTATTAACTTCGATTTAACTCTTTTGAGCGAAGTTCGAAACCGGTTAGCTCGCCCGTTTTTCAGTTTTACTTTTTATCAATTATCATCATGAGTGGTAATAGAAAGAGATTTTGTCGTTTCATGGCGGTCATAAAATTTTGTACCAAATATCATATCTATATAGTTTGAACTAAATATTTTCAATGAAGAAAATCTATGCGTAATCGCGCAAAAGAGAGATAACGACCTATCGACTAAGCAAGAAGAATAAACTTTTGCAAGGGAAAATACATATATCTCCATATAGTCGCCCCGACGTTGAGCAGCAGAAATAAGTTTTATGTGGACACAATCTTCTCTCTTTTCCCTTCAGCATCATTTGTGAGTCAGTGTAGACATATCCAAGAGCTCTACTTCAAAGGGGATAACAGCAAAGTAGATATTATGATGAAAATTTTCTCATTTATTTAATGGGAGTAGGAATTTTCTGAAAATGTATATTCTGCGGAAATATATTTTTTACATAGGAGAACCAAATATATATTTCCGTAACAACAAAATTTAATTTAAAAGTTCCTAAAAATTATGGAAGCAAATGCTACGGGTTATTTTTTTTATTTTTTCAATATGCCAAAGCTTTTCTGCAAAAGGAAAACACTTCACGAAAAATCATTCAGATCGTACATTTTCTGATGAAATTCATTTCACGAGGATTAGCTGATAAGTTGTCAGGCAGTGACACATCGTATGTCAAAATTAGAAAATGTTTTTGGAAAATTTTACTTGGTCGTGCCAGGAAACGCTGACGCTTACATAAAAAATATTTTAAAAATAATATCTAATTTATAGCTTTTCTTTATTTTCTTTTAATCCTTTTCGACCAAAAAAGGCGACACAAGATACTAAGCTGCATGAAGTTACTGAGAGTTGAAGAATAGCAGAACAGGATTCAAGGAAACAGACGATAACGACTGGCATTGCTTTTAAATTTCTGAAGATTTGAAATCACAGAAAAACAGGAAGAGACTTTTACAAACGGGCAGTGTGATGGAACATACTATTATGTCATTCCATAAGTTCTGTCCGAATTTTAACTTTTTGTTAAAATGAACGAAATTGAAAGAGTATTTTTATGATGTCTAATGGAGCTGAACATTATTTTTTTATGTTTAAATGCATTTAAACTGATCAAATTTTATTTCAGAGAACAATAAAATTAAATTTTGTTTGATTAAAACCCTGCTAAGATGGAAGTAACCAAGAATCATTTGAGGCACATAATGCTTTATGAGTTCCAGAAAGGAAACTCAGCAGCCGAAGCGGCTAGAAACATTCACTCAGTTTATGGAGAGGAATGTGTGAACTTGCAGAAGATGGTTTGCAGAATTCAGAGGTGGAGATTTCACCCTTGAAGATTAAGATCGAACCAGACGTCCAGTTGAGTTTGTTGAAAAGCTTCTTGAAGCACCCCTTGAAGAAAATCCTGCTTTATCAGTTGAGAAATTGGCAGTGGTTCTCAGTTCAAACCATACAACTGTTCATTGTCATCTTCAACAACTTAGAAAAGTTCCTAAACTTGAAAAATTGGTGCCTCGTGAACTGTCTGAAAAAATCTTCAAATCCGGAATTGACATCTGCTCTTCTCTCCATTCTCGCCAATTTGATTCCCCTTTTTTGGATAGACTTGTGACTGGCGACGAAAAATGGATCTATTATCGAAAGCGTCGTAGACAGTGGCTTAGTAAAGGGGAAGGACACCAGCTACAGCCGACGAGGGAATTTCATGGGCAAAGCTTCTTCTGGTGGGATTGCCAAATAATAATCCATTTTGAATTCTTACCACCTAATGCAACAATTAATGCTCAAATATACTGTCAGCAATTAGAGCGTTTGAACCAAGCTTTGAGGAAAAAAAGACCTGCTCTAGTGAATCGAAAACGGGTGATGTTTCATCAGGACAATGCGCGACCTCACACAGCAAGAATCACGTCACAAAATATCGAAGAACTTGGTTGGGAGAAAATTCCTCATCCACCTTCTGCTCCCGACCTTGCTCCTTCAGACTACCATTTGTTTCGTAGCTTACAGAATCATTTGGAAGAAACAGCTTTTGTAACACAGGAAGAGGTTAAAACTGACATTTGTGAGTTCTTCCAAACAAAGCCAAAATAATTTTACAGTAATGGAATTAGTAAGCTTCATAGCTGGAAGGAAGTCATAGATAATAAGGGAAAATACATTGTTGATTGAATCTGTAATTACATGTAACATTTTGGTCGGACAGAACTTATGGTATGACCTGATATTAGAGTAGATGTTTTGGTTGCATCTAGTAATTTTAAGAGACGATTTAATAAACGAATCTGCCAATCTAGTAATGCACTTAAATTCGGGATGTTGGGTAACCAATGTGAAAAGATAATCACAACAACCGTGAAATTCTTTATAGAAAGTCTACCGAGAAACTAGATTCGGGCTGTCGGAAAATGGCTAAAGACGAGATGCCAGGTCAGAATAGATAACATGGCAGATTCTTTGCATTTTGTCAAGAATTAATAGATATATAAAGGAAGCACCAGACAATATGCACATTATCATCCAGTGCACGGAGGAATGGTAGATTTACAAATTTGCAAGAGAGATACTGGCGAGAAAATTGTCTACACATCAGAGTGAACTGCATTTCCTAGAAACGGACATAGCAATTGATTTAATATAATCGTTCCAATTCATATCTGCAAAAAAAGTTAAGAGAAGGTATAGTGATTTGCTTTCCTGGAAGTTAAATAGTTATATGTTAACACATCTTGAATTAACATGACATTTTTATGTAATGGCGAAATCAATTCTCAATCGTTAATCGTTTCTAATCTAAAATGACATATTGGGTTCGTGCGAATTTTAGACAAAAATATATACCAGCCACGGCGTATTCTGACTGGGCAGCATTTCAGTCAACAATAACCCTGGGAAAAGTATAGCGACTACTAAGTCAATTACGGGATGAAACCCATGAAGTAGACTGACAGTTAAACTGTTAGCAAACAAACTTATTAAGGATATGTATAAGAAACCTATATACACTCGACAAAAAGATATCATTTAATTTATGAATAAACACTAACTAAATAAATGTTAAGCACTAACATGTAATTGATTAAGTAATATTATGAGATTACTCATTCAATACACCCGATTTTTGAGTAAATAAACAATGGCCTAAATAATTTATTTAAAATTCTTTAGAATTTCTCCATCTAAGGCGGTTTAAGTATTATCCGTTTAAGAAGATACGAAACAGATCAACTCAAATACGTGTACCTACCATATATTAATGTATTTGTTTAAACAAAAACAATACTAAAGATTATATATATATATATATATATATATATATATATATATATATATATGGTGATGGACTCTCCCGTCGAACTCGACGTATGAGAGTCAGGCAGATCAGCTCCCAGAAACTGAAAGCCCGATATCGACACGTGAGATTTGATTATAGTGGTGAAGGCTTTGTGCAGGTCTATCCACACTTTTTAGAGGGACGAATACAGGGACCTGGTGCAGCGAATGCCACAAGGCCCCCTAACAACCCCCCTCCGCAGGTTTTGAATTCAGAGTTGTCCTTCTCCTAGACCAGTTGCCATCCAAGGCTATAAAACCCAGTCTGTCCTGCTATTTACCCATATATATATATATATATATATATATATATATATATATATATATATATATATATATATATATACGTATATAATACACACACGATCACCAGATATTTTGTTAAGATTTAAATTACGTAACGGTCAGTCTGTACTCAGATCCTGAAGATTGCGTTGTGCACCAAAATTCGAGTCGTGCTATCGGTGAGGGGTAATATATTTTCAAGTGTAGGATAGGTGTATACGGAATAAATTCCAATAACGAAAAATACTATTCTTAAAGAGTGCTCGATAAAGAGTAGAGCAAATAAAATTTATTCGAAAATTATAACGTTATAAAATCACTAGAAAAATAGCGATTTTGTTTCAACACTTCTGGTGTCTTATCAAGTGATGGTGTTGAATGTAGAAATACATTCAACACTGTCACTTGATAAGACAGCAGAAGTGTTTAAACAAAATCCCTATTTTTCTAGTGATTTTATAACATGTTATAATTTTCGAACAACAGAAGTTTTGAAGCAAAATCGATATTTTTCTAGTTTTTTTTATAACATATTTATGTTATAATTTTCGAATAAATTATATATACATACACACCACGCCAACATCGAGGTTTCATGCTCTATGCA
>OZ038477.1:41045575-41093075 GCA_964036315.1 Acanthosepion esculentum
GGACGTAAGGCAAGGATGTGTCTTATCTCCCGACCTGTTCAACCAATACAGCAAGGTAATCCTGATAGAATTGGAACCCTACCGGGATTTAGTATTGGCGGCCAGAATTTTAACAACATAAGATACGCAGATGAGATTGTACTGATAGCAGACACGGAAATGAAATTACAAAATCTCCTACAGAAGTTAGCGACGGGGAGTGAGAAGGGACTAAGCATATACTACAAGACGACGGAGTGCGTGGTTGTCAGTAAGAGGATGAGACCGAAATGCAATCTGAAGGTCGGGAACACTCGGACCAAGGAGATGCAGAGATTTAAATACCTGGGTTGTGTCTTGACAGCGGACGGTAAATGCGACACCAATATCTGTAGGCATATTGCGATAGCCAAGGGCACATTCCAAAAGCTGGGCAGAGTATTGCGAGACCGGAGGAGTTCTTTGATAACAGAGAAAAGAATACTGAACTGTTACGTGACACCTGTCCCTCATGATGGACGATTTCCACAATAATGAAGAAGTGACTCGAGGTGACACAGTTGTGGTTCTACTGAAGGTTGCTAAGGACATCATGGACCGAGTGAGTGAGCAACGATGAGAGATTGCAAACGAGGAGGAGGCTATACTTAATATTAGAAAGAGGCAGCTAAAGTTTCTGGGACACATAATGAGGAAGGAGGGCTTGGAGAATCTGACAGTCACGGGTCGAATAGAGGGAAAGAGAGACAAGTGAAAACAACGCGTGACATACCTCGTGGTCTTAAGCAAATGGATGACAGAACGTGGTCTGGGGGAGGTGGCAGAGGGATGGAACTTGCTAAAAGCTGCAAGGGATAGAGGGAGGTGGAGAGCCATGATCTCCTACGTCTTGAAAGGACGTGGCACATAAAAATAAAGAAAGATTGCATTTGTGCCACGCGTGTCGTAGGCTGCCGTCAAATGTTCTAATTGATACAGTTTGTTTTAATTAAAAAACTGTTACCTGCTCGCTTTCTCTATCTTAGCTTAAAATAAATCAATGCCGAGTTTTATTTCACCCAACTTTTGTCTATACAGGTTGGTTATTTGGCGGTTTTCAGTGTAGTACAATTATTTTTGCATGTTTAATCTTTATATCATGCATAACATTTGTGGCCATGGGAAATTGTAGCTACTCTTCACATATAACTAACGACGCAAATAATACTATGATAATAAAAACTTATCCAGATATAATCTGGGCACCTCGGCGTGGTGTAATGGTTAGCAAGCTTGTCTTGCTAGATCATTTACTACTGAATACTGTGTTCGATCCCCACTAGGTGTCCCCTAATTTCGGTCTTGTCTCACATCTAAGTTACGCTTAGAAAATCATATGCGCACCTCGAAGTGGTGTAACGGTTAGCAAGCTTGTCTCGCTAGAACAATTACGGCTGAGTAGTGAGTTCGATCCTCACTGGTTGCCTCTTACTTTTGGCCTCATGTCACATCCAAGCTACGCTTGGAGAATCACTATATTTGTATACCTCGAAGCAGTGTAATGGTTAGCAAGCTCATCTCGCTAGAACAATTACAACTGAGTAGTGAGTTCGATCCTCACTAGGTGCCCCAGACTTTCGGCCTTGTGACACATCTAAGCCGCGCTTACACAAAAACCCTATTTCAGATATAATCTTACTTGTGTTATATTTTTATCAGAACTACAGCACATACAACCAGGTATCTTCTTATCGACACGAAACCAATATCATCTAAGACACAGCTACTTGAAATCCGAAATGCCACCGATTAGTGGGCATTCCGAAATAGTTAAATGTGGCTGAACATCTTAAAACTATCTGCGAGCAGCCCGACAAGAGAATGCCATTTTAGCAGCCCTAACCACAATGTACTTATATCACGTTTATTCCAAGCGAAGCAAGTCTAACAAAGTAAGTGACGGGCTATTATTACAGCAACGTTTCCTTTTGCAGAGGAAATGATAACTCGCGTGTACTACTCCATCGTAATAGGAGTACGTTTAGCGGCATTGAAAATAGTTTGTATCAGAAACGTAGGGTACACACGTCGTTTTGGCTTAGACCTTCGTGTGAATTTCGCCACAAGCGACCGTTCAAGAATAATGAGTCAGGTAAACAACCGAGAAATTGTTATGTTAACTTTTGCCTCGCGCTATGGCACGCAGTGTATTCGAAATCTTTCTCTTTTTGTTCCGTTAAACGCTGAGAAAAAAATCTCTTTCTCACGAGCTCAATGTTAAATTCAGATGAAAAACTATTGTGAAATTTCGCAACTTCCGTTCTTTTCTTCTTTAAGTCATTTACTGAAGATACAGAAAAGAGGGGAAGTTTTCTCCTTTTAGCTTATAAATCACTTACACGCTGAAAATGTTTTTTAAGGAATGCAAAATGTTGCACTTAAATTTTAAACCAAAACCGAATCGAATTTATGTTTTTACAACTGATTCACCTTAAAAGTAGAAAAAAAAATCATTGTTTTATTTTTATTTTTTTGCCTGAGTCTCAGTTCATCTAATATATGAGTATTTTTTAACAGATAATCAACACTTTGTTTTTGTTTTTTTGTGGTGGAATATTATTTTTCTACTCTGATTTCATCCTGAGCTCATTTAAAAAGCGGTAAACAAACAAAAATACACTGTTTTTTTACCCGGAGTTTGAACAAACATCACGAGCACTGGTTGATATACAGAATCTGTTTAACGTATACTGTAAATGTATACAAACATATATTTTAAACTTGAAAATGTAATCACATTGTTAAAGATTGCAAACGCACATGTATATAGGAAATAAAATGAAATTCATTTATCTTGTCACTATTAAGACTTTAACTAAATTATATCCAATCTTTCAAGAAACTCAATTTTAAAATTAGACGTATTTTCAGGTCATATTTTCCTTAAAATACATAATGACGACTGGATTCAATTTCGCCTAATTCTGAATAGATGGAGGATAAATAAATATCGAATTTTCATTAATTACAAGGAATGTTTGTATTGACTTATGTAAATAATTTAAGACCAAAATACATTCAATGATTGTATAAATTTATATACAAATTCAGAGATTCGGATTGAATATGTCAGATTAGTAATAGACACTAAAAACATGCACACAGTGAAGGTGATAGCTTTGTAGAGCGCGGACTTACCACCACTGTACACTGTACAATATGCATTCGCTCTAAGACCCTCTAGCAGGGCAATATACACAGAGGACGTAGTAAATATATACGAAAGGAAATATACAAAAAAATACAATCAATTTATAATTAAGTATGTAAACATCAGAAAGGTTAGCTACCAGGTTCCCCAAATTCTCTCAATTTTGCAATAATATGTATGTATGTATAGGTAAATGGCTATATAAGTAAAACTATTCAGCGGCTAGAGGTGAAGATTGCTGAACATGTGACTGGGCCTATTCGTAGGTATATACCAATAACATCATGCGGACATTCACAGACACTAGTCTGCCATTGGTGAACACATGTTAAGTACAAATATTTTTAGCAACAATTGTTCAGAAGAGTTCAATGTTCTGCACAGAGTCCCGAGAAAACTCCACTTGAATATCTTAGAAGCGGTTGTGATTAACAGACAGCGCCCCACTGTGTCGTCAGGAGATCAAACACAAATTCTAAATATTTGGGGAGTCATTACCTCGATATGGATGACAATTTTTTCGTTTCCCCTCTTCTCTCCAATTTTAATATTCTTTCTCTCTCTCTCTCATTATATATATATATATATATATATATATATGTGTGTGTGTGTGTGTGAAAGAGAGGGATAAATCGCTCGTTCAGTAGTATTTAATACCGATGATAGACTTCAGACGAAGTCTCGGTCAAAATGTGTCTTAGGTTATATTTCTTTTATTCGATTTTAATCGTTGAATATTAAATTATGTTCCCCCATCTTATATATATATATATATATATATATATGTAAGAAAAATCTCATGTAAGCTATTACCTCATGTTTCAGCCAAATGTTTTCAGTTTTAAATATCCTGCCCCGATTACTTGGGGACGTGACAGAGGGTGAGTAGATGAGTTGTTATACATTTAATAAAAACATTACTGGCGAGTGAACACAAAAGCCTGTGCAGGATGGAAAGTTTGCCGATTCCCTTTTTGTCTGATGATTAACCTCATGTCATCTTAACGTGCATTTTTAGAGAGTTGTAATGAATACTCTTCGAGAATGATATAATAGTAGTGAAAAGAATTGTACAAACGTTATTTATGTACAAACTTATATAGCACCAGACAAAAGTCGACGCTTTGTCTACAATTTGTTCCATATTATTTTATGTTTCTACGTTTCATCAGTTAAATGACAATACATCCCCATGCACGGTATGACGACAAACTACATCCACGTCCTGGGTAAGATGATAAACTACATACAACAGCAAGGCCTCTGATCAGGAGGTTTTGAGGGGCATGGAACGACCTCTTAATTGCTTTTGTTCCCAGGTCCACCCTGACCCGGGTTGTTATCACCTGTTAGTGTCCTAGGTATGTGTAAATAGTTGGGACCCAACCTGGGGTCAAAACACTGAGAAAGTGTAAAAATGGCTTTTAATCCAAGAAATACTTTGTAAAAATATTATTACCAGCAACAAACCTTTGAACAAAAATTATTAACAGCTATATATTTTTGAAAAAAATATATTGTCGGCATTAAATAACCCATTGAGGTTGATATGCCGTAAAACAAAATAAACCAGACCAAATAATATACCCGTAGTTAACATCCGGTATTATAGAATTATGTAACAAGTTTGAAAAGTTGACAAGCGTAATTTTAATACAAATTCAGAGGTAAACGTTTTTGTTTACATAATATTTGGAGACATTTCTTTTTATATATTATTGAATATGCCAAATGTCTCAATAAAATAAACAAAAATAAGGAATATTATATTTTGATTCTAAACTCGCAAGACTTATGAAACATCCAGCATAGTATAAATGTATTATTTCTTGACTTTCTCTGATGTATTTATGAGAAAATTACTTAGTCTTTAATGGACTTACTGTAGATAGCAGACATTGATTTATTCGCGTGATGATTTGTGAAAAAACAAAATCAGAGCCAATTATATAAACCTTATTTCACATGGACTTGCTCGAGCAAAAGACAGCCCTTCATGCACGTGTGTGTGTTCGCATGTGTGTATATATATAGTAATGATTATGATGGACTCCTCCAGTCATTTTTGAAGTATCAGTGTCTTTTAGTTAAGATTTTATGTTTATGTTTCTTATGACACAAAAATCCTGCACGGGATTTGCAAACAAGTCCACACGAAGTGCATACTAAAGGGTTGACCGTCATATGGGCTGATGTATTAGCCCGAGATTTAGTGTTAATTCTTAACTCACTCTGATGGTTGAGACGATTCTTTTCAAAATTAGTTATACCTCTGTAGCAGATGTTTCTCCAGGTTGCTAGATTTTCAACAGCAAGTTCGAACTCCTCTGTAAAGATGTTTGCAGCAATTTTATTTAACTTTGTCCTTGAAGCGTAACCAAGAAAGTCCTACATTATGCTTACGATGAACGACTTGGCTATAGACGAGGATTTCGGCATCGGATCATAACTCATTCTGATGACATGACCGGCCAATCTGGACTGTGATTGCATCAGAAAGATTCCTTACCACCGACGCTACATTTGATAAAAATATAAAGGTTATAAATTTTTTCCTATATATATATATATATATATATATATATATATATATATGTGTGTGTGTGTATGTATGTATGTATGTATGTCTGTCTAATTTCAAGTTGGCAGTGACCGACCGCGATTGGCAGTTTCATGCACTTTCACGCAATCATCCGACTCAATATCTGTAGTTTCTAAAAATAGGAACTCCTATAAAAGTCGACTCCAAAAACGCAAGCCAATCAAACTCAGCGGAGAGTTTAACCTCTCCCGCCAAGAACCCTCCCACCAAAAAAAAAAATCCCACAAGAAAATGCTTACCGATATGGCAAAAAGAGATCAATCCTCATGTGCCTCTGTGCGTGTGAATATTGAATGATATGGTTGTCATGTTTGTATGGGCGTGTATACTTTTTTATATGTACGTTGATGTCGTTATACATGCGTCTATATTTATGAATGATTGCATGTTTATGCAACTGTTTCTATGCCCGTGTATATATCGATATGCTGGAGCTAGAAATATTTCTATTGTTTACACACGAACACTTATAAGAATCGGCACAAGTCCACTCCACAAAACTGAATCGAGTGACCAAATATCAGGTTTAGCATAGATTTTTCTTTAATGTGAAACCCTTTAATTAAATTCAATATAAACATTTTCGTCTTTTGTTCAAAAACGTATCATAAATCATTCACACGCATCCAAATAGTAATTTCTTAGCGGAAAGAAGAGAAGATGTTTCTGTTTGTTTTATTCGTGTATTTACATCTTATTCTTCTTCAAAGGATTGCCTATTGTCCGGCTCATATTCCACTCCGGTATTTCGAACAGGAGTAGATGTTTATCCCATTATTCCTCTTAAGCATTGGGCTTCCGGTTCCCTCTGAAGTCTTCTTCCTCTCTTTCAATACACAGGATGACAGCAGATTATATCATTGTCTAAGATATTCAATACATTCTTATCAAAACTTTATAGTAACAGAAAAATGCTTCTCATAAAATGTTAAAATATTACTCAGTTTTTAAGCATTTCATCCCCAGCAAGGCGATAACGCATCTAAAAGGAAAGTGGTTACTGATAATGAAAAAAAAAACTGTAAACATGCGAATGATTAGAAATAACAATAAAAGTAACAGGAATTAGTGAGACAGAAGATAAGGATTGATGCTGCATTTAAATGCTAGAAGATTGTATGGAACAGGAAATTTAAAAAAAGATGGAAGACACTTCCACAAGCGAGAAGTGAGATAAATGAATTTGTTGAAATATATCATATCGTTACACGTAGCAATCTCAACTGCAAAAAGATGAAAAACTAAGTAATAATATAGTATTAGAGTGAAATACAGAAACTCGCGGTACAACAGAGAAATATCTTATCAGAATATCACCATGAACATATTTATAGAAAAGTCACTAGCTTAAAGTGGTCGGTAGTAAAGATACCAGGTCTAAACCGATATCATAGCAGATTATTATTTGGAAGATGTTATAATATTACTTGTGTTACTAAATTTACTTACAATTTATATACTACAACTAGTTATTATATATTAAAAATTCATTATATTTTATATAATGTCCATTATACGAAGCGTTGCCGAAAACATCCACATTAATCTTTAAAATAGTCTAATAGTTGATGTTTGAATGTTCCAAAGAGTAGATTTGAGCGCATTCCTCTTTGTGATGCAATGTACGGACAGCAGATAATGATCAACTTCAAAGAATCAGAGGGAGTATACCTTTTCATAAACGCCATTAGAATACAATATGGCTCATAGTCACATACTAAAGTTAAGCAACATTGAACCTGGCCAGTACCTATACTAGTAACAGCTTAGGAATGCCGGAAGCTTGAAACTTGTATATGAGGGTGGTGTGATGCATAACGGCGCGTAACGGGAAATCGAAAAGCTGATTTTGGTCGATTTCGTTACATTCAGTTACGCGAGAATAACCTTGCCAAATCTGTTAAACTATAATTAAGCTATGGAGAAATTCTAGGACAGACTAGCTCCTATAGCCTTGGGTAGCAAGCAGTCTACGGCAGAAAGTAACGGTATTTTACTGCGGGAACTCTTCAGAAAATGCAATCATGAATCAAAGAGAGCCGGTATCGCCAATGAATTCTTCACAAATGCCACCCAAGGAACGAAGACAAAAGGACGCTCATAAAAATATCCAACGTAAGAAAACGCCGATTTAGACCATGAAGTTTCTAATCCTATAAAAAACAACTTACAAAAATGATTCCAAGAAATCGAGATCATTTGTCTAATAATATGTCTGCATCTTTACTGAAATTTGATAGCTATAAATCTCTTTGAACTATTCTGTCTTTGTGAAGATGACCAATTTTACTGCGAGATAGACGAGTAAGAAGTTTTTTTATATTATACAGAGTGCTTTTTTTCAACATTTTCTGTTGCTAAACATCAGAGATAGAAATTTGTGCTGAACTATGTTCATCCACATCCAGAAAAGAAACATTAAAAAATGTAAATCACCTAAAATAAAGTTTACATTGAAAAATAATAGGATTAATTATTAAGCAACTTATCGGGTTTCTTAATACAATGTTCAACATTCTCCATCGTAATTAATTATCGACAGACTATCTTTTGAAATCAAGTGTTCAAGCTCGTCACAACGTATTTTATGGTTATGCCAAATAAGATACTGTTAACACTGAATTTTGTCTCATAATCTTGCAAAGAATGTCATTGTTAAGCTGCTCCCAGCTATAAGATTCGATATTTTAGCGTAACATGCTTGTTCATTTATGATCTTCTCTTACGCGGAGATCCCCTGTTATTGCCTACATTTCGTTAGATATGGTTAGTTTCTTCCGTATATGATGAGATGTTTTAGAAGGAATGCAGGAAAAGAGCAAGTGGGTATAATTCGGCAAGGAGATGATGTACGAGACGAAGCCAAAGGAAACGGGTATATTATAAACGGATGGTTTGGTAAATTGAGAGGATATGAAAGGATATGTCTACGCCCATAAATCGCTAGACGTTGCAAAAAGAAGAAACGCAAAAAGAATTTTAAAAATAATAACATTAATAAAGGTTTGTGATCTTAGTTTTTTTTTTTTTTTACAAAATTGATCAGTGGAAATGCCAAAGCCATTTCTGACAGTAGGTCTCGAGTTGGGACCCGGAAGGAAATGTGTATACAACAGAAAACAAAGGAAATAATAATAAATACATAAACAGATTGACAAACGTTAAAGAAAACACCGATATATTAAACATTAAAAAAAATTTAAAAATTAGTTGCACGAAAAAAAAAAAAAAAAGAAAAAGTGAAATTCAACGAATCCCAAAACATGGCGCTATCAGTACAAATCTCGGCTACCAGGCTAATTTGCTAGTGTAGTTCGTTGGATCCGCGGTGCCTCTCTAGTAGAGCGCTAGTTCAGACGCAGCTAAATTTAGTCACTATCAAAATAAACAGCTGCATATAAAGCGATATAAAGATCGGGGCAAAAAGACGCTTTAACAAAATGAAAGCAAAGAAAGCTGGGTCGAAAGCAAAATCAAGATTACGCATGAAAAAAAAGGGAGAAAAAGACAAAGACAAAGAAAAGAAAATAAAGAAAAGAAAATAAAATAAAGAAAATAAAATAAAGAAAATAAAATAAAGAAAAGAAAATAAAGAAAAGAAAATAAAGAAAAGAAAATAAAGAAAAGAAAATAAAGAAAAGAAAATAAAGAAAAGAAAATAAAGAAAAGAAAATAAAGAAAAGAAATGGACTAATAAAGAAAATGAAACGAGGGAAAAAAAGAGAGTGCATGATGGAAACAACAACGATGCTTATGTCTAACATCTGAAAATAACAGCTGAAATATTTAGAGAACCTAATGAGAGGAATCGGAGAGCTGAGTTCGAATTGAATCCATTACATTCACTTACGTGCTAATACCCTTGGGAAAGGTATGGATCCTCCTGTTCTTCCACCAGCTATGGGGAAATAGCAGGACAGACCGGGTTCTATAGCAATGGGTGGCATCTGATCTACCGCAAAAAGAAATGGCAATCTACAGCGGGGACAAATTCTGCCTCCTCATTCATGTATCGAAAGATACATGATCGACTAAGCGTGTATCACGCATGGCACAAAACTAACTGAATGAGATAAAAGGCTTTGGGAAATTTAACAATAACAGCGTATATTGAAGGCAGGAGTGACAGGTTAAAAATAGTGCATAAACTCCCTAACGAGATTGTGTAAATGGATGGCAGAATAGGGTTTAGGAAAGTAGGAAAATGTAGCAAATTTACAAAAGAGTTACAAAGGATAGGAAATTCTGGAGAGTAATGATCGCCAAACTCCTGAAGGAACACGGCACACAAAAATAAAAGAGTAATTCTTGAAAGAAATGAAAAAGAAAACTAGCGAATGAGATGAGATATGAGAATGAGATAAATAAAGAATATTATGTGTACGAGAGATTAAAAAGAGGACAATGAGAAAACATTGAAATATAAAGAACATAATACAGAATAACAATGAATAATAAGGTAAACATCAGAAAAGAAAAGCTAAAATAAACCCCATGAATAAATAAGAAAATAAAATAACTATAGCGTCACTAATAACATTATTTTTACCTGCCTTGCCCCTTTAGAACAGGTGAGCCTGTCCCTTCCGACATTAGATTTGTTGTTTTTTTCTTATTATTCCGTGGAAATACAGTTGCCTTCTCTAATTTTAGGAAGTCAGAATACTTGTTGCCTTACTTGCGTTTTAGACTATTGATATTCCTAGAGAGACTACCAACTAAGTCTAAATATATATATATCTACGTAATCAAGCAACACAATTTGGATTTATGCCGTTTTTTAAGACTTAATTTGAAAGTGAACGCAACAGACTCTGCAGAAATTTGAACTCGGATCGTCGATTCCATTTCAGAAGTTTTACTAACGACACAAATATATTGAAGAATAGAAAAAGTGAAGAAATTAAAAAAAGAAAACAAAGAAGCACTCAAGCAAAAGACATGGGAGTTGCCGGAGAAATAAAACTCAGAACGTAGTGTAGCCATTTTTCACGTCACATCCCTGTCTAACGATCTTGTGTGGCAAAATAATTGGCTGTATAGCTATTTAATCGATCGTATTAAGACATCAAACGAGCCTATGCAGTGAAAAGCGGCGGTTTAAGAAGCAAAGTCTGTTGCTCACGCGAAAAGTGACATCTGATATTGATCTAATACAGCATCAACTGGGGAGGGATAAAGCATTTTATTTTTCGCCTTCCAGCTGAGGTAGGCCAATCTTTCCTTCCTGGATTACCATTCGATATAAATTCTATCTTTTAACTGAGCTTGAACAACTGGCTGCGAATGTCAGTGGGAAACAAGATACTAAGTTAAATACTATGCACGCCAACAAAGAATTCTGTTAACTACGTGGAAAAAACTGTTTCTTTTTAAATAAACGCTTCTTTATGTTCGACGTGAACATTTAAATTGTGCTACCTTGTATTTGATTGATAGTTTAGGTGTTAGTACTGTCAAAAGGGTAGTATAAAGAATGTTATTGTTTGTTAAATAATGACCTCATAAAATCAGATTATTTCAGGCTTAAATACCGATATATATTTTCAGTTTATGTTTCTGCTGTTTGTAAAAAGAACAAACATTTCCATATCTACGTTTATTTATTTATGTACTATTTCGTAATTTACCTTTGTTTTTTAGTGTTTTTGTTTAACTAACGTTTCATATACTAAAATAAAAACGTTAATTTATTTTAGCTTCTGAAACATATAATGCGTCTGTAGTGTGTTGTAGTGGAGGAAACTCAATGCAAAGCCGTCGGGAGCTCTCTCTACTGGTAAGGTCAGCCATGGCGATAAGGATTCAGGGAAGGTATCAGAATAAAAGCAATCCGACGCCCAGCTGATAGACTGTCAAGGCGACGTTCTACGTACGAGAACAAGTCGGTAGCCCGATGCTAGCTGTCATCAAGAAACTGCATGTCAAGCCATGGCCTGCCTCAACGCGTGGTGTCAGCTGAAATCTCCGTGTGCTATGGAGTGGCGACCCATTGACCAGATGAAACAACTCGCAGCCATTGCTTTCATGCTCAAAGACATTACTTCTCACGTCCCGTGGCAGGACCGGATCACGAAAAACGAAGTTCATCTTCGTGCAAAGATGGAGAGCCTAGAAAACAACAGGACTCGCCACCGACTACGATAGGCACGGCACCTTAACCGAATGCTATACATCCGCCTACCTCTTCTCGAAGTTCGCATCTGGCAACTCGCCCCATAGAGCCCCATGTCCTTGATTCAAGGATCAGCTCAGAAACACCTTGCTGAGGATAGAAATGGATCCGGTCAGTTGGGTGACGGAAGCTGCAGAAATAACCAAATGGTGAATATCCTTCGAAAACAACAAAATGGAAATAGAAGAGACGAAGAGAGCCTAATGAAAAAACAGGGCTCTTTATTTCCTGAACACTCCTACTATACCATGTGGTGGCTGGAAACATCTCTTCAGATCCAACATAGGACTCATTTCACACAGAAGAAAATATCTGTGAGCATTCAATACTCGGCAACGTGTTCCGCCAATGACTATTCGATTTATAGCAGATACGTTCTAAATATTTGCGGCTCTAATTAAAGTGTTCTGTGTAATAATGTAAATATTATTTTAGTCTAGTTAGCGATTATAGATATTTCCATTAAGCCTACAGAAATAATAATTTGAAGAACATAATATTAAAGAATGATAAATGATAAAAAAAACAACATCTTTTGTTTCTAACTGGAACATGAATCTTATAGGCCACGAAAGGAGAAAAATATATTCTGATGGAATACACGAATATTATATTAAATATATTTAGCAAAATATTAATTGAAAATCTCTTATTTGATTTTTCCTTTTTAAAAATAATCCTCTCTCTGTGTAGCATGATTCATGAGGAGGGGCTGAAAAGATCTCAACCAAAACCCTTTTCTAAAATATTGCCAAATCAGATTTTTTAAAGGGATAATGGCTTATTAAAACTGAGAGCTAATTCAGCCACCTACGTCTACCGATGCAGAAGTAAATGTGTATCTTGTACCACTGAGTCTCAACTTTCCAGTTTGTTCAATCATTAATCATAAACATTCTGATCTCCTAATAAAGAGAATCTTTGTACAAACACTAGCTTAATCTAAAAAAGTACACAAGTCTCTTGATAGAGATAATTTGTAAAGTTAATTTATTCTCTGGCGGTATCAGAAATTCGTTATGACAGTCAGCTTTCGGAATCCCGAGTTCGTTTACCCATCATTGTCGTTTTTGCAAGATACACCTATAAATAAGCTAAAGAAAATACTTAAGATATTTGTTAATAATTTCTAGCTTTTAATTTTTATCCATTATAAATCATCATCACCTGCGACGTAGGTACATTATTAGGTCCGACGTCAAATGAGCAACACTGCCATTGCTATGAGAACGGAGCTGTATTCCCTATCGTTTGTATTAGCAATAGTTTGAAGGTCAAAGCCGAAGACGAGCACAGAAACATACAGGCACATCCCACATTTAGATTATTCACTCACAAAGCCCCAAAACAAGCAGCCTAATAAAGGAGAACATATTAATCATTGATCCAAACTCAGACGCCCACGGTGATTAATTATTTTTAAGTTAAGGTAAATTGAATTAGCTAAACATCGCTTTATGACCGATAGCCATATTTGATATGTACACCGATATTTATTCAGTGTAAGTGATTCTGCTATATAAGGAGATAGCGAAACTATTAGTTAGGTTTGAACTCAGCATCCTAATAGATATTGTTTAAGATCTGATTTTAATGACTAACAAGAAAATGATGGATTTTAGAATAAAATATTTCATTGCCTTCTAATATAAGATTATAATAATGACACAAAAGTATATTACTCACTGATAACAATTAAAATGTCTGCTTTGTTACTTTAATATAAATATTTTACTGAATTTAATTTATACTATATATGCCTTTTTAAACGCCACTTTTGACCCGGCAGTACAGCGCTGGTTTCTGAAATTCCTCAGTGGGATGACGAATCTTAAAATCAAAGTGACAACCTTCTGCTATTGACAATCAACATATAAAATCGTTATTCTTAACAAATACCACGTCAAAGTATCAGATCAAAATATCAGATAAATGTATCAGATACTAGGTGTCAGTATTTGGACCATTGTTCTGCGGTCGGCGATTTTACTGACTAATAGCCGCCTACTCATTTTTTTAATATATGGGTTTCCTCGAATTCCAGGTCAACCCCTGTTGAGGTTGCTTGCTCAAGAACATCTTAGTTCAAGAATTAGAGCCCACCTGTGGTTTATACATCAACTGCGATTTATTTCAAATTGTAGAAGATAATGCATCATCTGGCGTGATCAGTACTTGAACAAGTTCACTACGCTCAAGCACTGTGTTATATATATAACCGAATGGGTAAAATTAAGTAGGTATACGAGCGAGCGATCTTATAAAAATACATATAAATACTCTATAGTGTAAGAAAAAAAAGACCAGTGCTCAATGTTAATTAAGAGTGCGATTATATATATATATATAAGAAATATACATAAGACTTTATATTACACAACTTAGAGTTTCATGCCAAAACAATTGACAATTGCTGGAATTATTATTTTACACACGTAAAACATGTAAGACAGACTAGCCACAAATGTACACGAATGACAAATGTAACCTAGGCAACATAGCAATACAGAGGCGTCTACAATAATCCTTCTTTAAACTTAACTCCAAAACAAAGGATTTACGGACATGACTTTATAGACTTTTCTCCTTGTTTTGGTGTGAGTATCTCGCACACACATTTGTTAAAGCATTTTTGATACACCATACACACACACACATATATATATATATATATATATATATATATATATATATATATATATATATATATATATGAAATGAACAAAATTCGTTAATTAATTTAAGTGAATTTTTATTATGTTTGTACGTTTTTTTTATACATACAAATATTTCAGTAAATGCCCTGTTTATAATAAAAAGTATTAATGACATTTACTGACCTGAATGAAATGTGCGTAAAAAACATATATATATATATATATATATATATATATATATATATATATATCTCTCTCAGAACATCTCTACACTATATGAATATTACAGGGATAGCAACATGTTCAAATAGTTTATCATCAGTTGAAACATATGACAGTAGCTTTTGATGTTGCCATTTGATTATAATACCTGAACTCGTACGTTATTGCTTACTTCGGAAATTATCTCAGATGATAGTAATGGTCTGGTGAAAGTTAATAATGCTTTTTGCCTCTGTGCCTGAAGAAAGGAGGAATATAATTGGCTAAGTTTCAGTTTTCTTAATAGAATGTCATATTATTCGTGAACTAAATTAAACATACAACCCTAAATCAACCAGATGAGACTGAATTACCTAGGACAGCGCAACGTAATCAAATATTTTTCTGCCTGATTCTGTTTCTTCCGTTTACCTTTCAGGACAGAGACGATTATGACTCCACTTCTTCCCATCCATTGCAGCTCTTAATAAATTTTACCTTACTTTTCCTAAACCCTGTTCCGCAAACTATTCATTAAAGTCATATAATTCTGATATACTTTATTTTCTTTCTTTTGTTTCTAATATGTCCTGTCAATGTCAAATTTTCCAAAACTTCTTTCCTCATATACCCTAGAATCGCTACTATTTCTTCCTGGTGTTAAGTAAGTTTCCATTTTTCTTTTCATTATCTCTACAACTTCGTCGCTGCTCGCGTTCGTACCAAGGTATAATCAGCATCATTATTTAGGACCACATTTCTGTTGTTTCAAGTCTCTACATATTTGAGGAGATTCACAGCACTTACGGTCATATAGCAGGACAGTTATGACGTACATGTTTAGTATTTTTTTTTTATTTTTATTGTGACATAATTTATAATCGAAATCGTTATATCTCTAATCACTTAAAACTGCAATTATTGCTTCATGAGAAGGTAAAAATGTTTATGCGCTTAAATATTGTTAGTTCAATGAGAGATTAAGGCTCGAATTGCACTACAATATTTAAGTGGCCAACAGAACAGTTTGATAAATATGGCTCCACAGTGGGCGCTATAAAATATTGTATATAAAGACATGCATAATGAGCACCATGTATGTATACCTGTATGTACGCATGCGTCCGCAGACAAAAATAATACATACATACAACACAAACAGGTTTATATATATATATATATATATATATATATATGTATGTGTGTGTGTGTGTGTGTGTGTGTGTGTGTGTGTGTGTGTATGTATGTATGTGTGTGTGTGTGTGTGTGTGTGTGATACCTGTTTATATATTCACGTATGATTCCAAATACTCGCAAATCCATATACAGAATAAAAATTAGAAATTTATTCATTCAATACTCAGAAATAAAAATTGACTTCTCGAACTCCAGGCAATTAGGGAAATATATTATTTTCAGCAGTTCCTTCTTTTTTTTTTTTTTTTTTTTGTTGTTGTTGTTGTTGTTTAATTCCCTACTGTTAATATTTGCGTGATTTTTGCCTTTTACGTGAAAAAATGATATATTTTCTATAAGGCAAAAACGTGAATAGAAATCCATTAACTCCTTTTTATTAAAATCTCTTTTTTTACTTATGCACAATAAAAGAAACTTAGGAAATATCTACACTAGCAAACATAAAACACATCGAATGGTCATAACTTATAAATGAAAGTATTTGTCTACTTTTGTTGCATCAGAGAATACTTGTTTTTCCATGCACAATTGAAAGTATCATAATTGATTTGCGATGTTAATTTTCGAAAGAGTCGGTTAAACGCTTTCAACACTGGACATCAGAAGTACGTGGTCGACCATTCCGGCTCGGATTCAAGTTTAAACACGATTGATTTTTCACAATATTGTGGCACTTATTAGAAACCTCGTTAAAATCATACAAACTGTTTGTTCCGAGGCTTGCGGGTGGATTACTTTAGATTAAACTGTCTCCGCAAGCGGTCGATCATTGTTCTGGTCATCATGACGGTGTATATGAGACTTCTGGGAATGTACAACAACTTATCTCACAAGATTGTGCAATATGTCTAAAAAGGTGTAAATAATGTGCATTCAGCAGTATAAAAAACAAATTGAATCGGACATGTGCCTGAACATACGTCTACAACACTAGCGGTCATATCTTAACGCGGGAGGCGATCCATTAGAAATTTTGAAGATCAATACCGTAATATATACTTTGCCCTGTGTTCAGCACTGAACGAAGCTAAAGTACACATATACCTACAAGATTCGTCATTATGTAACGCTCGTACACGAACGTTTTAACATTCTAAATATACGATAATTAATAATACCGGTACACAGGTCTTATATATCATACTAAATTAAAAAATTACACACAGTGCGAACTTTAAGCTAGATACAGTGTAAGGTTAATTGGGCTTCCGGACCAAAATTAAAAGGACCTCCGGCCCAGCTTACAAAATATCAAAGATAATTATGAAGAGATAACTGAATTCCTTAATTCACTCTATGCAACTTTAAAATTTTATTTAACTCTGACCTATAATCCAATTCCGGCCAAAAGAAAGATTTGGGCTGAAGTTAAGTTCTTCAGATCAAAAATTTAGTGGAACTTCCATTTGTATTTTTCAAATAACAAATTCTGCGGAACTACGAAACT
Source organism: Acanthosepion esculentum (assembly GCA_964036315.1). Lineage (NCBI taxonomy): Eukaryota > Metazoa > Mollusca > Cephalopoda > Sepiida > Sepiidae > Acanthosepion > Acanthosepion esculentum. The sequence continues at coordinate 41,063,024 of OZ038477.1, forward strand.
CATTTGTAAGAAAGAAACATTGATTTCCTCAGTTCAAAATTTGGAGATATTTTTTTTAACTAAACTTAAAACAATTGTTTTTAAATTCATAAATGTTTTGAGTTTCTTTCAACTAAATATGAATGAAACGAATTTTAAAATGACTAATATTTTTAAGTTATTTGAAAATTTAAATTTTTAACTGTTCAATCATCTAGGATAAAAATCAAATGATCGATAATTAAGCAGAGGATGAAGAAATGAATTTCAATTCCGGGATGATCCCGATTCGAAAAAGGCTTAATAAGTCCATGTACGGCACGATTGACCAGAGATAGAGGTGTTTCAGGCATACGAACGGACACAATTTGCCTTTTTTTTTAAAAATAAGATAGTTGATAAGATGTGTATTTTCAATTTTATTTATATATATATATATATATATATATATAATCTCAATCTACTGTCAATTTCAATGACTTATTTTCTGAGAGGTATATAATTGTCGAAAGAGAATATTTGCAAGATAATTATTTTCTAATTCTAGATCATGGTCGCTAAATTAAGAAGCTTTTAATAGCAACATTTTAGGCGAAGTTTCATATATATATATATATATATATATATATATATATATATATATATATATATATATATATATATATAATTCATTGCCTAGCAGTAGAGAAAGTTGCACCTGTTCATGTATCATGAAAATCTTTAACTCCATATTCCTTTAATTCATTGAATTAAGCAGTCGTTTTTCTTCATGTCTCGTGTGGATCTTTTTAAAAGTGCCGGTGAATATTTATCTCATTTAAATTTGTCTGATCCGGAACATGCCATGTAGTTATCTAACGATCTAACGTCAGATGCACAACTACAACTTTTTATAGGTTATCGATTTTTTCCTTTTTTTTTTTGCGGGAGTGGGATTCTTGTTACTTTGTTTGGGGGAGGGTTATTCTCGTACCTTTTATTATCTCGGCGCTCAGCATAGGGAGCTACACAAGTTAGCGAAGGGAAACGAGAATAAAGAACTGAATATAAACTACAAATATACAGAATGCACATTTTTCAGTAAAATGGTTTGCCGTAAATGTAAATTACAAAACGGATATACTAAAAACCAAACTACTCCGACAATTTAACTGTGTGAGAAGTTTTCTCACAGAGGGCGCAAAGTGCGACACCTAGATCAGAAGACATTTTGTGATGGCTAAATATATTCCAAAATCGCAGCTGATTATTAAGAAAGAGAAAAAAAACTACAGTAGAAACGAAGAGAAGTGTGCTGAAATGTTACTTGGCATCTGTTCTCTTGTACGACATAGATTGCTGGTCAGTCTTCTCAAAGATGAAGAGACGATGTTCTACAGAAGGATGCTGAGTATGACATGGACCGACCATATGAGCAACGACGAGGTTTCCGAGAAAATGGAAACAAAAAGACAAATTGTACTTAACATAAGGAAGAAGCAGATGTAATATCTGAAGTTACATAAATGTGAAAAGATGGCATGGAAAATCTAATACTCACAGGACAGAGGAAAGCAGCGCGTAACTTACTTGATCGGCTTGCGAAAATGGATGATAGAACAAGGGCTGCGGGAAATAATTTATTAAGGGCTAGAAGGAATAGGAAGAAGCAGAGCGTCATAATCGCCTACGTCCTGAAGTGACACGTTACATAACAGAATAAATTAAGAAAGAAGTAACCCAACAGCCATAAACAAAGATTGTGAAATATTTACAAATATTATAACAAATTCATTACAAGGAAATATTATCTACCTGCATAGTCGTGGTAGCACCTGTTAGAGTTCCAGGTTTGGCCAAATAATTAACCCCTAAACAGGGGTCATAACAATATAAAAGTGTAAGAATAGGATTTTATAGTAAAAATACCAAAATGATTACCAGCAATATATTTTTAAAAAAATATAACCAGCAATACATTTGACTGTCGACAAATCGCTCTTTAGAGAAATACGAGAATTAAATCTGATTTGCAAACTAATTTCTTACAAAGAATACATATTCCATTCATACGAACTGATCCTAAAAATCTCATCGTATTTGGATAACCGATTTAGGCTGAGATGCCGTAAAACCAAATGAACCATTAAATAATCTGTCTGCATAGAATATCACCTTCACAATATTCATTGTGCATCATCTACGAAAAACACGTAAAAATAGTATTCAATTGCCACTAATATATATATATATATATATATATATATATATATATATATATATATAATTCTGATAATATTTGAATTTTTTTGCCTAGAATAGAAACACGTATTTCTTTACTGGTTTTCGAAATCATTCAAATACAATTTCCTTTCATTCGAATCGTAATTACTAGGTTTGTTTTATGGCTCATCAAGCTGAGTGTTTGATGGAAGTTACATTTTGACGCACCTACTTCCCAACTACTTGATCTCTTAAGACTCTGTGGTATTTCGTCATTGTCACATCTTTCGTTTATTACTTCGTTCAAATTATCAATACCGAAATCATCTAAAGCTTTCAGTATCTCCCTGACAATCACATCATCTCTTTCTGCTTTGTTCGTGTTTTTATTCTCTTATGTTCTGACGACAGTTTTTACTAACACGTACTCTTGTATACATGTATGGGTTATTGGTTTCTATCCTCTCTTGACATCAAAGTTATCTCCTATGCACTCAGTCAACTGTTTTGCCGTCTGTTATTTTTTTCCATTTTGAGCGTGCTCTCTTTAGATCTTGTATATATTGCCGAAAAGCATTTTCCCCTTCTTTGTCTTTTTCATCTTCATAAGTGATGTGAATTTTTTCTATTTACTTCACATTTCTCAATAGGTCGCTATTCTTTAGCTCCCTTGCGTTTATCTCTTCTATTTCTGTTTACCTTCTTTTATCCAGCTCCATTCGCCGAGTTTATCTGATCTCTCTCTCTCAATTATTAAGCAGATAATTTCATTTGTCATCAACTTCTTTTTCTCGTATCTTTTCCGTGGAATAAACTTTTCTATCGTTGTCAGAAGATGTCTCCTTAATTCGTTGCTTTGCAAAACACTGACCTGCTCAAAAGCTTTAGTTCTGTTCAATTCTGCTTCAAATATTTGTATGTAAATGGATTCGCTGTGATGGACTTTGTATTGCAATCTGAGCTTTGCTTTGAACGTCTTATTTTGCACTTGTAACATTGCTTTGCATATAACTCGAAGGTAATTTTTCCGAAAGTTAATGGTTGCCGAGTTTTTGAGTACAAAGCCACATTTCTAGATTGTTGGTTGATAATTACTTTTTCTACTAGGCTTACTCAAGTGCTAAAACATTTTCGATCATTTCGAATTAAGTTTTGATTCTAAAGTTGTCATTGTCAAATAAGGACGCATTTTAGGGAGATCGTTGAGTGAACTAATAAATTCACATTGAAAATATTTTATTCTTACTAGTGTTCAATTCCCGAGACTAGTTAGAAAGATGTTTTAGAAATCTTTTGCTTCGCATTGTAATTAAAGTCATTCCTTAACGTGTGTAAAAAAAATGTTTCGCAGTCAGAAGTTAAAGGAACTCTACAATTGAAGTGACAAGAATTTACACAAATATTGATATCATATTAAACAATTACACTAAATTCATTATAAAAATGTCATGTGGAGTAACACTGCGAAGTTTTGACAAATGGAAATTGGATGAATAACCAGTTCTATTTCCTAGCACAACCTACGTATTCGATCCCAAAATATGTAGGCAAGTTTTAGCCTAAGTCGCCTGTTTATTTTACCTCGTATTCTTCATGAACAAGAGAAATAGGTTTGTGTTTCTTCAAATGATAATTAACCAGCGAATCTTATTGGTTAAAAAATGTTTTAACATATTTAGAAAATTCAAATTCTGTTGAAAGTTCATGACAAAATCTATAATCATTGCCTAAAATAAGCATTAGCGGCGAAATCAACACACACACATACGCTTATATATCTGGAGAAACTGTTGTATACTCGATATATTTAAAAGGGTATTGAACTCAGTATAGAAGATAGAGCCATATTATATTTACTGAGGGTGGACATGAAAATCAACACTTCAGATAGCATTGAAGAATGTATCTGACAGACTAATTTGTTGTTCATTTACAAAACAATTCCCATTAGTCTAATTTCATGTGCATATTTATTCACACAAATATACAAGGTGTATATATATATATATATATATATATATATATATATATATATATATATAATTACAGTTTTCAATATATTGTATGAGATTTCTCTTCCTGAAGTAGTAATAACAAACAGTATCCTCATAGCTCAAAATACTTATCAACGAAAACCAATATTATATATTGTGTACTTTACATATTTGTGAGTCTGTACGCAAAGAAGAGACTATCAGAAACATTTCATGTAAATATCACCACAATCCATAATGAAATATGTACATACCATTAACAAATAAAATTTTAATTGTAAACGCATGTGTGTATGTCTCTCTCTCTCTCATACATTTCATATATTATATATTTATATATATATATATATATATATATATATATATATATATATATATATATACACACACACACACATACACACACTACCGATCAAAGGTTTGTGACCACATTGATTTTCCCCTGAATTTAAAAAAAGTTTAACAATTTAAAATCTTTAACGAAATGAAATTAATTTGTATGTATGCATGCATTTAAGTAATAATTTATAATAACAGGAATATAAAATGATTATAATTTTAAATTAAACCAAATTTCCATTTTCTTTTCAAAAAAAGTATCCACCACGAGCATTTACTACTGCAGAGCAAATTACTGGCATCCTATCTATTAACATGTAAACGTATGTTGGTGGAATGGATTTCCAAGCTGTGTGTAAATGTATAAACAATTCTTGCTTATTGTTAGGCATTTCACTTCGAAATGTACGATCAATTTCGTACTAGACTAGCCTAATTGGTGAAAGATCCAGAGAATGGGGAGACATGACTTTCAAAATTACCGTATATTGTTTTGATTTTAGATAATTTGTACACAGTTTTGGGATGTGTCTTGGATCATTTTGTCCAATAATTCGGCAGCAAGAAGGAATTGCACGTATTGAATGATACACTTCCACTTGCATAATCCGTTTAATTTGAACAAAGTCCCGAGCAATATCACCTCCGGTTTTTTCCAAAACTATTACAGTACAAGCACAATGTATAACAGTTGGTACAATGCAATTTTCACTAATTCTTTCGGAAGGACTTTGTGTGACAAACACTTTCCGTTAACTACCAAAATCTCTAAGTTGGACTCATCAGCCCATAGTACCTTTTTTGCCAATCTTCTAAAGTCAAATCCTTGTGCCCACTTTATCTTATTTTAAATTATTTTCCTTTTGAAACCGAGTTTTATTAACTGATAGACAGCATTTAAGCCCAACAAAAATATGTCTTCTCTTAACTCTCCTAACGGATATTGAATGTTAACGTGTCGAATTAAATTCAGTAGTTAGTTGGGGAGCCGTTTGTCATCTGTCACATTTGCTAGGCACGATCAATGGTTAATTATCCGCAATGGGTGTTACTCTGGGCCTCCCTGATCTGTTTTCTGTCAACATTAATCTACATGGGATTAAAACTCTTTTAAGCAGTGAAGTTGAAATATTTGTAAATTTCTGCTCTACAGTTCAGAAAAGGTATCAGGTTCTAACAAAATTTACTAAACTGATACAAATAGATTTGTAATGCTTGTAAAAACAACATTGTTTGGGTTTACTCTAATGGTTTTCATGTATATTAAATATGTGAATTTAATTATCCAAATATGTAAAAATTAAAGCTTGGACAGAAGTGTGTGTGTTTGTGTATATATATATATATATATATATATATATATATATATATATATAATGGTTGAACAAAATTATTGAAACACTACTTAAATTTAAAGTTATTTAATATGCAATTGGTCATCGTTTAGCCTCACATCTTTAATGCGTCTAGGAATGGTATCATTCAGCTTCCTGACTTCATCCAGAGCAAGCTTCAGTCATTCTTCCATTAACACCTGCTCTAGCTCTTTAAGACACAACGGTGGAGGATAGCGGCTCGTAATTTGTCCCTCCAAAATGCACCACAAATGTTTAATAATATTGATATCTGGAGATTGAGGAGGCCACTCCTTAGGTTCTAGCTCAGTTTCATGGTCTTCATACCAATTCATAATCATTCAAGCGGTATGTATTGGAGCAATATCATCTTGGAAGATGCAGTCACCATCAGGGGATAAAGTCTGGGCCATTGGATGAACAAGATCACCCAAAATGTTCAGGTAATATTTGCTGTTGATTCTACCACGCAGTGCAATTATTGGACCGAGACATTTCCAACATATAGCGGCCAAACTATTATTGTTCCACCACCATGCTTCACTGTTGGAAGAAGGAAGTCAGGTTTGTAAACTTCTTTGGGCTGCCTCCACGCATAAACATGCCCTGAAGTTGCGAAAAGAGAAAAACTGGAATATGACTTGCTTCCATTGTTCTGCAAACCCGGCATTGTGATCTCTGCACCACTTCGAACTCTCTTGAACGTTGCGAGTAGAGAGAAGAGGTTTCCTCACGGCGGCTCTTCCATGATATGCAGCCTTATGGAGCTCACAGCGAACAGTTTTAGAAGAAACTGAACTATTCAGATGATTATTCAACTCAGCAGTCACTTTGGCTGGATTTGTCCGATGATTTTTTGCCACATTGCGTTTCAATTCACGTCAGTCCCTCTCAGTAAGTTTGCACGTCCGGCCAAAATAGCTACGGTTGCTAGAGGTTTTGCCCTGTTTCTCGAATTGCATCATTGTTCTTGATATGGTAGCACTTGAATAACCCAACAGTTCAGGAACCCTAGTGATCGAGGCTCCTGCCATGCGAGCTCCAACAATTTGCCCTTTTTCGAACACGGAGAGGTCACGCATTTAGCTTAAATATTACAAAATTCTTAAAGTAAATAAGACAAAGTGAATTAGATAAATAAACGTATTTACAACAGATATAAACTGCAAGTACGAAGTTTTAGTTAAAGTTCTTAATATAATTTGAAATATAGGAGTGGAATTTGCAACTGTTCCAATTATTTTGTGCAATATATATATATAAAAACAGTGCAATTAGTAAAAAAAACAGAACTAGATGTAAAACAAGTGCTGAAACTTATAGTAAGAGTAAATATGAATTTACTTTTCACGGTTTTCGATATATGACAGACAATTGCTTCGTTCATGGAACACCAAAAGGTGATTAGGACAGACGTATATATATATATATATATATATATATATATATATATAACACAGTGCAGTTGGTAAAAAAAACAGAACAGAACTCGATCTAAAACAACAGTGCTGAATCTTATAGTAAGAGTAAATATGAATTTACACTTCACGGTTTTCAATATATGACAGACAATTGCTTCGTGCATGGAAAACCAAAAGGTGATTAGAGCGCGCACACACACAAACACACACATATACTTTATATATAAGCTTTCATATATATATATATATATATATATATATATATATATATATATATATATATATATATATATATATAAAGTATGTGGGTGTGTTTGCATTAATTCTCCGATTGTTCTACATTTCGAACTGCCTATTTTCCTTTCTTTAGTCCACTGCAACCGGAAAATTTTTGATACAAAGAAGAAATATTAGCGCTGCCGAAAGCAAGAAGCAAACCTTGATATACGGAGCAGAAGTGCAACTAATAGTAAGATCTCTGAATGAAAAAAAAACAAAATAAAATCCCAATAACTATCCAGACCAGCGCCATTTTAAGGAACCAAGTGATATATTCATATGCATTTTTGATCGCTTTCAACATACCTTTTCATGTACCTGTGTTCCTCTTCCTGAACCAATTGAAAGATTCATGTGTTTATATTTGTTTCCATGAAACATATATGAATGTGTTCAGGAATGATGATACTTTTACACATTTTGAAAAGATATGTATTGCTTGAAGAGACACTATCATACGTTAACGTAATGTTCTGTTGGAAGTGTTCTGCTTACGTTCTATCATATTTTCCCACCAAACGTTTATTATGATAGTAAAGAAGTACGATCGATCATAATGTTGTACAATTAAGAAATATAACTGAGAAGGGGTACGGTAATATGTATGAGAGGTGAAGAAAAGGGATTCATTTCAAGTTGTATGATAGTCCCGGATGTGTAAACGGAAAAGGCAAGAGAAACATTTGTATAGAAGACAAAATAGATTATAATTTTAATGAGAGTGAAGTTAAAACGAGTTCTACAAGTCTATTTAGCCAGGATTTGTCTTTATATAAAAGTGAAGGACTTCCAAGGTTGTCACCCTTCATAAAAGGTCATTGCGTAAAGATCGAATCTATTATAGACGTGGGGAAAGTTCCTTCTGGATGGAAAAGTGAAACAAAAATTAAAAAACAAAAACATTTAGGGCAAATCTGGGACACTGATATTTCAAACATTGTGCAAGGGACACGACCAAGAAAAATAAAAGAATTAATAAAAAAAATTAGCGAACATTGAACAAAAAAATAATGCCCATCAGATTGTTGATGAGGCTGTGACAGGAGATCGAACGTTAACATTTACTATTTGGCAAATTAGCACGACGTAGTCGGCAGAGAACTGAATAATTACACAACTCAGTGATTAGGATCATGCTAATAATAATTGGCCCTCAAGAAACTGCACATCAAAGCCTTGCCTAAAAGCTACAAGATTCGTGGATTTTTTTGATGAATTCTAAATTCGGTGATACTTTCAGACAGTCGGAACAAATGGCGTTGCTGACATATATGACAACATTAAAAAAAGGTGATTAACATTCACGGAACAATATTTTACTCAATCCGTAACGATGGCGATTAAGTAAAATATTCTACCAACATGCGTAGAGTGTAAAGATGAAAATACGTAAATCTAGGAGCTTGATCCGTAAAGATATTGCACAAACTAAGGCATGATTTAGCTACTGTAAGCAAGGAGATAATTTGTTAAGTTGGAGATAGAATTTTTGATTTCAAGAAAATACAAAATTGTGAAAATTTGTAAGAATTTCGAAAGAAGGAAATACACATTGTAGCAAGATTTTGTCTACATTATATGGATTTCTGGAAATGAATTTAAAAAGAACGAAAAAACAAGAGCATGACGCGAAACTAGCGAATTACATTGACAGTAAAAAACAAAAAATACCACCCGAAAAAAATAAACAAAATGGAACCAACCCCAAAAAAACCCTAACAAACAAAAACAATCCTAAAAAAACCCAAAAAACCCAGAAACTCAAAAGCCCCCCAAAAAACAAAAAAAAAAACACAAAAAAACTAACAATCATTTAAAAACAAAATAAATAACACAAAAGCGATAATACCAAACAAAAAAAAAAAGACCCCCCCCCTTAAAAAAATGAGAATACAGAACTGTGGCGAACGCGCGAGGGTACATTCTCAAAAGATGACCCGAATGGCGTGTGGAGATGTGTGTCAAAATTAGTTACAACTGTCTTTTCACTGTTAACAGTGGAATCGTTTGGCATGTCCAGATACTGGCCTTTCTAAACCTTTTTCAGTTCTGTGTCTTTGTTAGGTGTCTCATGCAAATAAAAACCACGGATAAACCAGCGCTCAGCAGTGGGCAGTTGGAGAGAATCCCTATTCACAAAACAGACTTGGACATTTTGTTCCGGAAATTGCGTGCCGTGGTTTCTGGGGTAATGTTATTTTGTTTACTCCCGCCTCTTTTTCTACTCTGCCTGTTACTCCGTAATTCTTAGGAGAAGAATCGCGTAAGTATTTCCCCGTCAACCTCAACACACCCTTACCTTATTTTACTGCAATGAATATATCATGAATGAAGAATAGAGTGATTTGAGAATTGAGAAAACTTAAATTCTTAGTTTATGAGGAAAATCAATTTATTTAAGTTATCAATAAATATTACTACTGCTAATAATGAATAAGAAAAATGACTTACCATATTGAAATTAATTGTGCGTTTGTTAAAGAAATATGACAGTTTAGAAACAGTGTTACAATATAAAATCGAGAAAAATTTCTAAAATAGGGGAACATACCAAATATGTCCGAGATTTATGCCCATTCTTGAAAACATACTTGCCAGTAGTTTTTTAGAATCTGCAGAAATCATGATTGTTTGACAAACATTTTCAGTATTCTTTCTGACTGAGATTCCGCGCTGAAACACTGATATCAAATAAGCGCGAAATGATTTAAACCATCTCAATAAACATTGCTAAATGACAAATAATAATAACTCCAGTATCTGTCTATATTTCTGAGATGAGGTACTATTTACGTTATTCGGACTATTGTCCTCATCTTTGTCGCCGTATTTATTACAACCTTTCAGCCGTTGTACGCTGCGACCTTCTTCTGTTGAATGTCGAACTGAAGCCTTTATTTCGTTTACTGGGGTAGACTGTTCTAGTTCCACGTGTCATGTTTAATGGATGTCAGTTATCTTTTGTCTCCTGTTAATTTCCCTTTGAAAGTTCTCCAATGCCTTAACCGGGTATTGAACTCACACTCTTTGGGTCCTGTCACTGGATCTAACTAACGCCTTTATCGACTGTGCCATGTGTCCTTAAGAAATTCTGGGTATGAATTTCTGGGTATTATAAACCTAATGCCTCCCACAACCATTTTTTACCAATTTTTTTTACTGTTTTCATATGTTTTTACCAGAGCGCCTAATGTAATTTTTCTTGTTATTATCGCTTTTCTCTGGCACTCCTTATTACTGGTTTCCATATTGTATTCATTTCTATGCTTGTTCGGCTCAGATTTTTTTGTGTCCTAGCATATGATGACAATAATCCGAATAATGTAAACAGTATAATAGCTATAATCCAACAACGACTTACTGATTTTGATTGATTAGGAGGCGTTTGAGTGTGGTCTTGGAAAATAAAACAATACAGAATTCCTTATTATTTGTCAAATTTTAAAAAGATGAAGCATATTCCCTAGTGTCTGATGCACTAGGCATATCCGTTCATGAGTAAGACTGCTAGCCGAGCACCGTGGCTCAATGGTAAGAGAAAAGCAAACCAACTTGTGACTGAAGAATTTAATGTCCAAGCTGAGTACTGATTCACATCTAGATACAGTGGAACATCCTCTCAATCGGAGTAGTTTGTGTTACTCAAACCGAAGACATTTATAATAGAGCCCCAAACGTGCTCTGATACATGTAATTATATACTTATCAAACGAGATGTACATTGAACTTCGTATGTTTTCATCCGAGTTACATGGCTTGTTTGCGTGCTTCTCTATCGCTCATTAATACTAATTGGAAATGTTGAAGACGACGAAAAACAAAGAAATAAATTAGAATCAATTAAATAAAATAAATCAGAATATTATAAAAACATACCAACATTTCCGGTGTTGTACTTAAAGAGATACAGATAAAGTGCACAGGAAAAATCGTTTTCCCCTGGTAACATTTTTATACACTTAGTATGTTCTAGAGAAATTAATAAAAAAGTAAAATTGTAGAACAGTATTTGACAGCCGTATCAACAATAATACTGGTAGCAAAATAATATTACAAGGAAAAAGAAAAAAAAAAGCAAATGTAAACACCGAATCGAAGATATATATAAAACCTAAAAGTACTTCTCAAATATGTGCGTGTTTGTTTATGTGTCTGGATGCATGCGCGCGTGTTTTTCTATGATAAACTTTGTCATGGTTACCTCAGATACATTTTATCATAGATCTGACAGATTTCTACTTTTCTGTTAAGTCTTTGTATATCACAAATTTCAAATGTTTTAGACTTCACCGCTCTGAAATATTTCATGCCGTTGTCCATTCCAATATTCGGTTTAGGACTTTGGTTTATTAAATCAATTTTTCCCCAGCTTTTACGGCTCTCTTTTATTTATATATATATATGTTTATTAAATTTCGTGGCCTCGCACTAATTTGTTTTCTTTTCAAATCTTAAATTATTTATTGAAAAAAGTTTGAACAAAGATACTATAAACAAAATGTTTTTTGTTGCTATCCTCTGCCAGCCGCAATGATGGCGAAAGCATTACCTCGAACCATCGCCAGTGAGACATGCTGCAAGAGCCACTCCGTTTCGCGAGGCTCATCCCTTAATCGAGGCGCCACCGCGCCAATCCTCCGAAGGAACGCCATCGAACGAGGGCCAATAACCACAGAAGACTCCACGGCCAAATGTGTAAAAAAGAAAATCTATCAGCAAGAGAAGAATTTGGTGCTAGAAATTACAGGTGGCTCTGCAAGACTGGGTTGGGCAATAGCAAATTTTTCAATCAATTTGAAGTCCTGCTATCTACAGTGGATAAGTTTGATTGCTTTGTTTAGGACTAACTCTTCCCACTCCACACTGGAGTCATCTGGAGTATTTCATGCCTGATTTCCCCTCTTGAATGCAGGTTCTACTAAGAGGCGCATCACTTTTCACTGGTTTCCGACATCATTTCCAAACTAGACTCCCACAACACAAGCGGGTGTGACGGGATAACCGAAGTCGTTGTAAAGAAATATCTTAACGACCATCGCTGAATCTGTATATTAAGCTCTAGATAAGAACATTGCAGCTCGGACTGTGGTGGCTCTAGATATATCAAAGGCATTCTACAAGGTTTGTTATGCTAACCTTCTGAGCAAGGTCCTTAGCCACGGTGTTCGCGGAGAAAATTTAACTTTAATCATTCCTATCCAATCGTGAAATGAAGTTCGTGTTGAACAGGCTCGTTTCCAGATTCTTTTCTACGAAAGTAGTGGTCTCTCCAAGGCTCTATCATGAATTCTAAGTTGTTTCACCAATGATCTTCCATTTGCCATCAGTTCCCAACTAGGTATTTAGTCAGATGAAACTAATGTTTACTCCTCTCTCAATAGCAAATCCCACAGATCTGAAAAATAAACACGCCAGCTGCTATTGAAAAAGATCTCTGTGCTTAACTGGGGTAAGAAATGGCTTGTTAATTTTAATATCCCCAAACAAAAATGCTTTAATTTTACCAACGTAGAGAAACTTTTCTGTCTGCCATCTGAACGCCTTACGCTACATGTTAAGAGAGCAAAACCTCTTGGCCTCTTGTTTTCGCTGACATAAAGTGGATCCACTATATCGAATCTATAGCCGCATATAAGGCAACGAAATGTGGGTGACGTGGCAGAACTTTTTCAGGTACGAAAACATCTTTTTCATTTAAACATCAACAATTTGTCCATCCACTGAATATTGTTGCCAAATCTGATCTGGTGCTACTGCTGTACATGTAGATATGAGTAACAGAACTAATTTCAACATGATTTAAAATCAAAGAGTTATCAATTTCAATGAATTCCTATAAAAAATGCAATGGACTGGTGTTTTTTCATTTTTCCTTAAAACTTCTTAGTAGCTATGAAAATTCAGAATTCATTTTTCTTAAAATTTTATTCTTTACTCTTGCAAATGAATAAAGTGATATTTTTTTTACATTTATTCATTTAAATCTGATCCAATAAAAAATGCTATGTTCTTTGTAGCAAGAACAGTAGATTACTTAGCAGTATTTTAGTGAAAAAAAAACTCATTCAAAAAGAAGCCGTTACCGATCAATATTTAAGAATATCAAATTTAAATTTCATTTGAAAACTTAGATAGATATATTGAAATTTAAATCTGTGTATTGCGGATTTGTGAGATTTCACGTTTGTCAATAGAGAACTCTAGTGCAAATTACAATGTAAGAAAATAAACAGTTCCTCAACAAGATATGAGGCTTTGTGCTATGCTGCACAATAGTTCAGAGTTGAAATTAACCCTGTAGCCCCTAGATATTCTTGATAAAATACAAAAGAAGGATATGTAATCGATCCTGACCAGGCATCTCGAATTCAGTCACTTTCTCACGAATATCTTTTCTACAAAATCTTCACGGAAACTACTACTTTTCCTTGGTGCCCGGAATAAATGTATTTAATTGTGTTACCATATTGGCATCTCTACTCTACTTTGTTTTTATGAAAGAGCAAGATGCACCCACCACTTCTACTCCATTGGAACTCTCTTCCGTTTCCTTGGTTCCCTGATAACTACAATCTTCAAATATATACATGCAACGTCAATTGGCATAGTCTATCTTCTTGATCACTGACTGTAACACTCGACGTACTAGTAATATTAGCGCCTTGCTTGGGGTGAAATGATTATATATATATATATATATATATATATATATATATATATATATATATATAATTGATGGAAGAATTTTCTCGCATGTAATGATTGCTAAAATTTATACATAGAAATCTTGAGGAATCTAAATAAAAACTTAGATGAACATAAACGGTATATTTTACAAAACGGTACACTATGTGTAGAATTTGTTCATAGTACTTGAAAGATAAAGCAATTTACTATGACAAATATACATGGAAAATGCTTTGATCACGCACAGTAAATTAGCGTTCACATTCTTACGTAATTTCACCTTCCTTATCAGGACGTCTATTATCACAATGCTGGTTGCTTAACGGCAAAAATGATAAAATATAAACAAAACAAAAAAGAAAAAAACAAGACCTAACTATATATCAAGACACACAACAGGAAAATAGAAATGTAATATTTAAAATTTGAGTGTCTCCTCTCCTTCATGCGCATATATAGTTACATCAAAACACGCACGCGAAACTTTTTCTTTTTACACTTTATCATTCATTTTTCTAACATTGTTCTGGTATCTAAAATTTAGAAATAATTTTCTGCAATATATAAACGTGCGATGGATAAATTGTCGTAGAGATTACGCAAAATCAATATCTAATTTTCACAGCTATTTTTGTGTAATTATGGTAAATATATCTTGAAATACTAAAGAGTAAATTTATTCAATAAAATCGCCATTGTCCTCAACCACGGAATCTCCTGTAACTCTTCTGTAGGATCTCCTTGTTTAATTTGGTGAATACTGGCATGATTCTTAACGTCAGTACAGCTTCGATGTTATAATACCATTTGTCACTCGCTCAACTGCGCCTGACATATAATGGTGGTGGGTTGCAATCTGGAGTTAAGTGAGCAGATGTAAGTGGTGATGCTGTTGCAGAAATTGTCTGACAGCCATGGCTAGGTACTCCTGCTTGTGTGATATGGTGCAGAGTCTTGTTGCCAGACATAAGGCCTTGCAGCAGCCACCCTCTTGACCCAAGGCAGCACTACCTACACAAGGCACTTGATATCGTCCCACACACACACACACACACACTGACCACTCGTAATCTAGGATAGCCGTCTACTTGGGCTAGCCGCCATCGTAGATGGGTATGCTCAAATACGATTAGCCAGACATTATCATTATTATATAATAAAACATTTCTCAGAGGCACTTCGTATCTCAGTTTTATTAAAGCTTCCTCTGAGAAGCTTTAATCTAAGTGAAACATGTTAGATTGATAAACTTTTCATATTTCTTCTTTATCTTATAACACCTGTGTGTGTGTGTGTGTGTGTTCCTCATGGCAGAAACACTTAAAATACCCTAAAACTTGATTGTATGTGTTTATCTTATTTTAGCACTGAAGAGTCTGTTATTGAAAAACCCTAATCTATTAATGAAGCCATAGGAAGTCTACGACTCACCTCGGAGAATTTGATGTATATACCATATGTATATACATATATAGGTCTACAATCTTATGTTTGTGTGTCCAAATTCAAGCATTTCGCTTTTCATTTTTTTTTAAAGTTTTTCTTATTCCTTTCATTCCCATTTCTAAATTGGGTTTTCTTTACCTTACTTTTCACCTTCGTCCTCTTTAATCTGTTTTACCTTCCCATTTTTCCAATTCCTTTCTCACTTTTTTTATTGATATAACACTAACCAGATCTTCCATAACTTGCTTTAATGAGATTACAGTATAAGTAAAAAAGACATTGAATTAAAAAAGAAACCGTTTCACACCACCACAAAAACCTGTCTGGGAAGGAAAGACAATCTCTGACTTCGAGGTAAGGCAAGCTCTAATACGTATGAACAGGGAAATAGCCTAACAGACAATGAATTCGAAAGAAACACTGAAATAATGAACAAGAAATCTTCTATTAACTCAGGTGAGAAGGAATAGATTACGAGACACGTTTCGATAATCAAAAACGAATTGTCTGAAAATACGAACTCAAAATAAAGTTAAAAGTGAAACTAATGGGATTTCTATTCAAGCTACTGATATGTGAAACGAAGGAGTTTAGTCGAATACTGGAAGAATATCTGAAGTAGCTTACTTGGTACATTAGACGCAGAGGGTAATTATCTGAAGGTTAGTCTGGTTGAACAATGATATAATAATTTTGCTTGTCTTACTCTTCGTTCTTATGCGCAACCATTACGCCGTACCAATACATCATAAATTTGGGACTATCCCGTTTTGATCGCTTGGAATGACGAGGCATATCAGAGACGCGTACATTTTCAATGTAAAAAGAAAAGAAAAAGGCATATAGAAAATCTGCTAATACCTCATAAATAATGGACTGTTCAGTTTTGATCTTGTGAAATGAAAACATACAAAAGATGCTCATCGTTTTCATTCAGAAAATGTAAGAAAGATGGAAAGATAAATGTGTAATGTCTGTTTCAATATTTTCATTTGTATACATTTCTTAACATAACGAAAAGGATTAATACGAGGGTCATTCAATAAATAAGGTGAATTTTTCGGTATAAGGACTTCTAACACAGATAAAAGCTTACTTTTTTTTCTACGTAGTGTCCCAGCACTGTCACACACTTTTCCCATCTGTGCACAAGCTTCCGTATTTCCTCAGCGTAAAAATCTTTGGACTGATGTCTCAGCAAGTCGCTCACAACAGAAAATGTCTTGTGACTTCAAAATCTGAAGGGGCAAGGTCTGGGCTGTAAGAGCGATGAGGGAGCAGTTTCCAGCCCAGCTCGTTGATGGTCTGCACCGTTTGGGCTGTTGTGTGAGGCTTTGCGTTGTCATGATGCAACATGACAACGCAAAAAGTCAAAAGTGTTGTAATAGTCTGGAACAAGGCCCGAGGCAAAAGGGTTTGACAAAGCGCATCTTGAACAAGCTGGCACGTGTCTCTGTCGCAAACAGCATTTCGGGCCGTCTGGCTCAGTCTTCTCCCAATGCCCCGTACTGTCTTCCCGCTTCGATCGTCTATTTTATAGACCATTGCGAAAATCCGGCGAAGAGTGATGGAGGCAGAATATCGATCTTCCCAACTTCTTCCATCTCGTGTGGGTGCCTGTCAACATCACCGTCCGAAGAATGCAGGCAATTCCTCCGTCTTCCTTGAAATTCCATCTGGGCCTTTCACCCCTCTCTCTGTCTCCTGATTAAAACCTGTCCCCTGTGGCTAGGTATGGCACATCCCAAAATGCAAAATTCAATTATCATCCAAATTTTCTCTTAGCGGGTTATACTTATCGCGTTCTTGTGTGGTCGGTTGCATCTAGGATTCGTTACCTGTTGCTTCTCCACGCCATCTTTTTGGTCAGCAAATGACAAAGATAATTCCTCCTCATAAATGTTATCGCGTCTTAGGCAGACGAGTGAAAAATATAACCAAGATGCCATTCCTATTTTCCAAGTCTTATCAACTGACCGAATTTTGTTTAGAGATTCGTTCTTAGCCGTCGTGGATACTTGAAATCGTTAAAATGTAATCTATTCTACCGTGCGGGTCAAGTGGGAAATTAAAAAAATACCATCACTTAAGATTATGGTGACCATCTACTGATTGCTTCAACTCTAGTCGTCGTCGACACCGGCACGCCGATATGGGGGAGAGGAGAAAGGAAACGAATTCTTCACACATTGTATTTCTTATCAGTATATTTTCTGTCTATCCAAAAACATCGTTTATCTTGTTTTCCAGTTTATTTTGAAAGCCCTTTTTTGCAATTTGCCAGCATCTTCGTAATAGCGTCACAATTTGATGTGGCACAAAGCGAAGAGTACGGGGCCCCCAGGAAAGTCAATACTCAACTATAATTGATTTTCTAGGCAGTAGCTTTTACGCGCCACAGGGCTGAAAGTATGGGGCAACCCAGTGAGTATCACTACTTAATCTAGTCAGAAACGCTCGGTAATCATTACAAAAGTCAAGGTGCCCTAATGTGTAGCTTAGATGTGGCACAATGCCGTATATGTGGAGCACCAAATGAGGATAGAACTTACAGCTCAATCGTAGCTGAATGAGCGCGATATGTCTGATAAAAATTACACTACTCCAAAGTGTCCAATACCGGGATTTTTAAATTTAGCTTAGATGTGGCACAAGGCCGAAATGATGGGACACCGAGCGAGGATCGAACTCGCTTCTCAGTCGTAATTGTTCTACCGAGACAAGCTTACTAACCATAAACAACCCGTCGATGTGCTAAAATTACCTGAAATAAAATGGACGTATATTCACTGTTGATTAAAGTTAAGATAAACTCACTTTTAAACAACTGCCATTTAGCTAATAGAGAACAGCAGCGATCGTGTAATTATCAGCTGAATAGTAAAGGAAATTATTGATATCAATATTTCATGTTTTTATATGACAATATTTTCATATAAATAATATTCTCTTATACACAAAGAAAAATCCATAGTGAACATACATAAAATCTTTCAATTTATAAAGATTATCGCCAGAATTACTCTTGAACCAAAATGAATATTTTGTGATTTCACCGAATCCTCGTTATACTTTGAAAATGCTCATTGTAATAGAGACTTTGTAATTGCAGATACGACTATAGTACGCCGTTGAACAATGCCGTTGTCAGACGCCTTCGAATGGCGCTCGCATTAATAGTACTTGCTCGATAATACTCGCTCGAATAGTAATCACCTTATTGATCCAAATAGAGAATAGACTAGAATTAGCAATCATTTAGACTTCGCGCGACTTCCTACTTACATGCGTTTTATCTATGGTCGCGTGGTCTACTTAATAATCGGATCTTCTGTGTTTTATCACTGGCGATCTATGTTCAAACTCAAGTGTCGGCAGCATATATAGCAGGCACGTTAAATGAGGTGTGATATGAATAAAAGAGGTGGTAAGAAACGGAGCTTATTTGGATTGGAATTCTTTGGAAAAGTAGTGATTTCCCTGATA
Source organism: Acanthosepion esculentum (assembly GCA_964036315.1). Classification (NCBI taxonomy): domain Eukaryota; kingdom Metazoa; phylum Mollusca; class Cephalopoda; order Sepiida; family Sepiidae; genus Acanthosepion; species Acanthosepion esculentum. The sequence goes on from OZ038477.1 coordinate 41,082,212, forward strand.
GATATCCTACTAATTAACCCATAGCTAGAAGGAGAAAGAAGTGGATTAATAACTTTCCCCAAAGTATTTGCACGTAAATGAATATAACGGACCCGACTGGAATTTGAACTCGGCTCTCAGATTAATTTTTCAGAGTCGTTATTCTTTGTTTGTATAGCCTTAAACAACTTTGGCTCTCGTCTCTACTGGAGGCTCTGTAACAGGATGTTAAATGAGAGGGTTAAATGTCACGGTCTTCACTCAATTTGAGGCGTTAACATTTTCTACTGTTAAAACAATAAACGTAAATTATTTTCAAATTCTAGTCTTCACCCATTTTGTGCATCTGACTTTGCACTTAGAACTGAAACTCTGTTTAATTATATATATATATAATTCCTTCCTTGGTTTCTGCAACCACCTCTAAACTGAATCCCCACAAAGCATGTTGAGCTCATGGTATTAAAACAATATTCCTTTAAAAATGTACTCCTGAACTGGCATCCGTTCTCTGTAAACTTTACAATAAATGCCTGGCTGCTTCCTGCTTTAGTTCAAGTATTTAAGAACTTAGTCAAACGATTTGATCCTTCTATCGTCATATAAGCTTTCTACCTCTTTTCAGCAATGTATTAGAAGCCCCAATAAACTGAATTGGTTAATCACATCGCAGGGTTTTCTTTCAGTTAAGTAATATGGCTTTCGTTTCTTTAGGTCTATCAAGGTTTAGATAAGAATAATCGTGTTGCTGCTTTGGACATCTCGAAGACATTTAATAGGGTTTAGTATACAGAGGACATAAGGTGAAATTGACAGCTAATCTAAAAAAAAAATCTGCACTATTATTAAACCTGACCTGGCATCTCGACTTCAGTCACGTGCTTTTTCTATAAGTACTTTTATGGTAATTATTTTGATAAACTTTGCTCTGTGGACAGACTTTATGAATTCGAACGCAGTACTAGATTGGTCTCATCATTTTACAGTTGAATTGGTGAGATGTAACCGCAAGCTCATGTCTAACGGTTTCTTTCCTCGGTCTTCTCGCCTGTTGGACTCTCTTCGGGCTTCTTTATTTCCAGGCAAATTTGATCATTGAAAACGTAAAATGTCAGTTATCTACTGTCTTTTTGATTTATTTTTATTGTTGTCGCTCCTTAATAACACACACACGATATATATATATATATATATATATATATATATATATATATATATATATATACACACACACGTGATGAAAGAGATAGGAAATTAGACATTGTTCGGTAAGTTGTTCTACATGCACACCTAACATACGGAGTATATCAGAAAATGCGAGTTTATACCTGTTTATTGTAGTGAATTCAAAATAAATCTGTCCAATTTCGCGTGACTTTTACATTGAATCCAAGTCAGTTCTCTTTGAATAACTTTTCAAAAGTTACTTTTAGAACTTATGGTCGGATTAAAAGAGAAAGAAATCCTGATTCCACTTTGTCGCGCATTTATGACTAGAGTAGGGTTAGTAGGCCAACTGGCCACTGCAGTGGTACAGATAAACCTGCTTGCAGTAACTGTGATGAGGAAGAAATTGATGCATCTCCTATAATCCATCAACTATGACATTTTCGCATGTGTTCATGCTTTCAAAATATTCCGTTATGTCTGCTAATGTACTTTTAGCTTGTGGTCTTACAACTGTGAAAAGAAAAAAAAAAGGAATCGATCGTAGTCGTAACACTCGTGTCAATGAAAACGATCCATTCATTAGTTGCAGCGTGTGTGCTTCGCCAGGGCTACTTACAAAAGAAAAGAAAGAACGGTATTTTTGTATATTATTTCTTTAAGATGCAAAATTATGAAACGTTACCCTTGGTTGCCAATGGCAAGGATACGTTTTGAATTTTATTTTAAGTAATATTTCCACACCTGATAATAACGGAGGAGGAGAAGAAGGAGAAGAAGGAGAAGGAGAAAATTTTAAACGATATTCTTTTTAAATTTTGATCCGGTTCAAAAGTAACTTTCTTTTTATTTTATTTTAATTTTTTTTTTTGTATTCTTTATTTCAAAATAAAAAAAAAGTATCACTCGCAGCTACGGACTGGAACACACATGCGGAAAAAAATAAGTAGATGATTCCTATATATATATATATATATATATATATATATATATATATATATATATAGCATAACGTTATTTTTAATGGATGTTCATATTTGAAATGATGACTTGTCTATTTATTAAACAGTATATTTATTTATCTCCATCCATAGTCCTGAATATTAGAGAACACTTAAGAAACACATGCGTTCTCTGGCAGGATTTGAACCAGCGTCCCTAAGGAGAAACCCTCAGATAGGACGTGCTCTTCATCTTTCGGTCACGAAGACCCAACCGGCAAAAGCAAATGCCGAATGGTGCTTTTTAACACAGACTTTTCCCTACTCTCTCCCCTATATGTTTCATTAAATAATATAGACAAGTTTTGTCTGTTTATTTTAAGTAAGTTCCTTTCATATAGTCTGATAAGGTTAATCATATTATCTTTGAAAGATGAAAGGAAAACACCATATTGATACAGGTTTGAATCCAATTTAAGCTTTCGGCTTATATAAGCCATTATCAAAGATGACAATTTCAACATATCAAACAACACACCGACAAAACAACAATGATAGCCCTCCCTTGCTGCATGAAAAATTTCAAAGTAACGACAAACTCGTATATACGCGTCGCAGCACGTGACGTCACACATGACGACGTGTGAGTGAAAAACGAGAAGTATTAAATATGGGAAGTCAAAAACATGTCTGACTCAATTCCGGAAAATCATTGTTGACAATACAACTATACTTAAACATGAAAACAATAAACAAAAATTAAAAATTATTGAAGCTATATACATAAAACAGTTGAAACCTAATCTGAACAAAATAAACTATGAAATCTCCACAAATATTCTTAAATGCCTATAATTTATAACAGAAATCATTGGTTTATACCAACGGATTTCCATACTTAATACTTCTCGTTTTTCACTCACGCGTGGTCATGTGTGACGTCACGAGCTGCGACGCGATTTTTACTTCCGCGTCTTCCATCCCTTTTTTTTATACAAGTTTCGTTAAAGACTACTGACAAGGTACTACGATTAAGTATTTTACGGAATTTTTATTGGGAACGTACACGTAGACGTATTTTCTTCTGAGCACAAAGTGTGTAAAAAATCTCCAACATTTCTGCATATCCGAACGTTTTAGGCTATTCTTTTAGCCATTATCAAGACCAAATTTTATCTTTAACTGAATGTGTGAGGTTTTATGCATGTGTCTGAAGTTATATGAATAACACATTCACTGCTTAATTATACGAAACCACACTACCAATATTTAGACTATATACAGACGATTTTCCTCATGTTCATTGTTATAACAATGTTTCGGCTGTTGTGCCCTCCCTCATTCCTCAGGTTTATATCGATATGTCTAAACTGCAGGGTATTCAGAGCTTCAACCCTTTATTTAATCTACAGTATGTTCACTATTCCTGTTGCAGTGTTCATGTCTAGGGATATTTCGTCTGTTTGTTATTTTTAGAACGGCTCAGTTATTGCTCCATAGTTTCCACTGTGTCCAAATACACACACTGCCGGGACCAGGGATTGAACTCAGTCACTATTACACCAATTTCACGAAACAACGCTTTAAACAATTAGGCCCTTGTCCCGTCATACTGAGCAGTATTAAATAAGAACCAGTTTTACGGAACAATAGCCTAATACAACAACAACAAAGATGATGACAACAGTCCGAATATAAATAGTGTAAATAAAGCTAACGTATGTATTAAAACAGAGAGCGTCTATAATAGATTTGTTCTAACATTTGATCTTCTGAACCAGCTTGCGTTTGTAATACTATCGACATCCTTTCAACAGAGATTGTTTGAATTGACTTTTCGCCAAATACTTTTATTCACGTTTTTTTTTTTTTTTCCTTTTTCTGCCGGCTAAGATGAGGAGGTGACTACCTCAATTCTCGACAACAGTGGGTGAGGATTTCGGACGGTGTTATCTCGCCTGAGTGGCCTTTTCTTCAAGGAGAGACTAAACAGACGCATACTGACAGACAAAAGCATACCATATATTATAGGAGAGAAAAAGCACAGTATGAGCAAAAAGTAATGAAGGAAAGTTGACTAGAGAAGAAACGAACAATAGATAAATTGTTGATGGGAAGCTGATGTTTACACACGGATGGCAAGGTTGTCATTCTTTCCTTTGTGCGTAGAATTGGCAGAAAACAGATTCCTGCTTATTGAGCTAAAAAGATAGTCATAGAGAAACGCTGCCTTTAAAAGATAACATGTGAATGGCTGAATAGCATGGAATGCTGGGAAACGCCTAGTGAATGCTTTCCTACTAAAAAAAAACCAAATCAATAGACCGATATAGTGAACAAAATGTTATTTCTGCTAAGGAAACTGGTAAGTTAGCAAGGCATTGACTAGAGTGGGAATTAAAAGGAAAAAGAAAGTGTGTATGTGTTAGACTAAATCCAAAAGAAATACTGTAATGTAAAATACAGGCACGGCGCCTAAGAATTGGATTAAAACATGAACGTCTAATGGAAATTGCTATATCTTGGTTGGTGGCAATGAGAATTTTAGAAAATTAAAATTGTTGTCGATTTTGATTTTTCCAGATCTACGGTTTCATTTGAAAACATAATTATATAGTTAAAGAAATATTTTTTTTCTTTTAGCTATGTAGTTATTTTCAGTTATGAGACATAAGATACAGAAAGTTTCTGCATATGAATGTATTATAGAAATAGAAGTTAATGTTTCCAGAGAGACAAAGGAATACACAGATACTTTATCGATAGTAGTAAACTCTATAATATATATAAAAAAATAAAAAATAAAACAAACTGTAAAATTAAAATGAAGTAAGAAATCACAGTTCTCCTTTAGTCCCTTCATATGATATATACAGGGTGCGATGCGTAAATTGTCACCACATATTTTTTTTTTTCATTTTGCGCATGCGCCTTGTTTATTTTTTATTTTGTCGACTGCACAGTAGAGTAGATCAGTTGGGCACCGTCTGGAAGAAAAATATCACCATAACGCAATTCACTCCGCTAGAAATTTGGAAATTGCATTCTGTACTCCTTGGCATTCGTGCCGGAAGCTCCAATACTTAACTCTCGAAACTCCATTCCGCTTCATTATTATGAGTGGGGCGCAGTTGAGCGAGAGATCAACTCTTTGTAACACTAAAGATGAAATGAAAGCAAGGATGAGGGCATCATTCATTAAATTAAAGAGACCGTGCAGAAGAGATGCAGGAGATTCCAAAGCCGTCTGGAGGCCGTGGCTGAAGACAATGACGATTATATTGAATAAATTTACTTTTTAGTATTTCAAGATATTTTTGTGTAATTTGGGAAGTGTATCTGTTAAAACGAGATGTTAGTGTGATTTTCATTTTTGCGTAGTTTAGACGACAATTTATCCATGGAACCATGTATATATATATATATATATATATATATATATATATATATATATATCTCACTACTCTGGATAATGTTTCCTTTTAGAAAAATGTTTTTCTTCTTTAAAACCCAACATTTATATTTACACGCAGACATATAAGTAAAAGATTAGTGCATCATTAAAGAGTTCGTTCATTTATTTCAGACAGACAGTTATAAAATGGTTTAAATCCTCCAGACAATTTATTATAAATAAGAGGAAATGAATAAAAGATTTGGCCAAGAAAAATCCTTAAAGAGATAAGACTAAGTGGAATTGGGGGAGAAAAACAAGTGTCGACCCAACGAGCAGGCCTGGTAGATGGAATACAGAGTTACAGCCAGTGAAATAAAATGAAATTAAACAAATTTATATCGTCATCTTCCAAAATTCGCTTGACGACGAAATGGAACTAATGTCTCTGGTTTAATAACAAAATTAAATTCGAAAGCTTTAGCTTCCATTTCTGAAACATGGTTATCACTGTGTAGCTAAAAACCCATATTTTAAGTCAATTTATAATATTATATATATATATATATATATATATATATATATATTAGATGACTATATAAATACGATATAGATACATACATGTGCGTGTGTATAAACATGTACAAATGCATTCATACATATAAACACATCCATCTATACATACACACTTAATTCTATATATATATATATATATATATATATATATATATATATAGTGTGTGTATTTTTGTGTATATGTATTTATGTATTAGATCAAAAATGTACACATTTCATATTTAAATTTGTCCGGTTATTTTTGGCTTGGCTGCAAATCAATACGTACACATTATTTAATGCCGAACTTTAAATATGAAAATTCAAGCAATTAATTAATTCAAGAGAATGACATTATTTAATGATTAACCTTTTTTTCTTTATTTTTTTAAATATTTTACAAACTAATCAAACTCAAATGCGGAGTGAAAACTTGTTTCTCCTTATGAGAATTTTTATATTAAAAATTTACATCCACAGACAATTTTTCATTTGGTGTCGCTTGCATTCTATATACATAAAGTTAAAATTAATTCGTATAAGAAAGAGTTTTTCCCCTCCAATGTAACTGATAATTTTAATATCGATAATAATCGAAAACATTATGACTAGAAGATTTACAGTTAATTTTAAATTTTGACCTTTAGCTCAACCTAAATCATTCATTTTGTATAGACTTCTCGGAAAGACGAACCAGAAAAATGCAATATAATTCATATTTATAGAATGTATTATAAAACTCGAATCCTAGATTTCTATTTATTTTCAGTATATATGTAAGAATGTCAGGCAGGTTTCCTACTTTAAACATTACATTTATAGTTAATTATCCATTGATGCACCATATGCTTTTAGTCTAACACTGTAAAGAAAGTATTCGTCAGAAAATTATTCATTCATCCAACTAAATTTCTTTTGCGCTTCACAATGCAATAAATTAAAGAAAGGTAAACTATATATATATATATATATATATATATATATATATATATATATATATATTCCTAAGGAAGTGTTGGAAGTGTATCGGTTATCAGCCTGGAAAGTGGGATAAAAGAAATTTTGTTCTTGTGTCGCTTCCTCGCAAATGTCCATGGGAAAGAAATGAATCTGTCTCTTCTACCCACCAGCTGTGAGATATAAAAAGCACAGAACAGCGGAATCTCGAGCTCCGGGTGACAACTATTCTAAGCGAAAATAGAAAAAATGAAAATCATTATAAGCCAAGAAAAAGACAACGGCAAACAGCTACATTATCATTCCTAAGAATGCGTGGCACTTTACTACGGCTTATAAAGAAAATTATGGGGACTCATGATCGCCCAATTCCTGTCTATCGAAGAGTAAACGGTTATGTGAAAACCTAAAGAAAATATTTATTCTGAAAGAAACTACCTGCCGCAAAATATAAACTATAGTATTCAATGTTAAATTCTTCATTAGATTAACAATTTATTTAGAAAACACACCTCAAAACGCAAATATTTCGAGAGATATATGATTCCAATAAAAGTCGTATTAATACATAATTTTACAATAAATTAAAATAATTTTACATCGTAAACTAATTTTTTTAAGATTAAAAAAGTCTATTGATTCTATGTCATAACTTAGTGTCTTTTAAGAAAAAATATTTGAAAAAAAAAAAAAAAAAAAAAAAGAAAGTATTTTTGGCTCCTGATGTTCAGATTTAAGACTATGCATTTCTCCGTATATAAACATGTCTACATTTTCTCGAGATATATCATATCTTTCTCATCATATCTATCAAAACAGATAGCTAGCTAGCTAGTTAGCTGACGTACAGACAATTTAAAGAAAACCCGTCCAATAAACCCATTCCATCACAATTGTCACATAATGGCGTATAGCATTTTATTACAATAGATGTACAGGTGGTGTAATGTATAGTGTCTTGGAAGGCGAATTGAAAGTGCGGAGATCGGATACCAATTCATGGTTGTTAGATTCAGTAAATGCCTCTCCCACTGGCTATGGGTTAAATGGGATTATCAAGAAAATCATTTTATTGACAAAATGTTATTAATTCAATATTCACTAGCAAACAAAAAATATTTTTTTAGAATTCGGTATATTTCAGATTTAAATAACGCTCATGCTATTCATAAGCCATGAAAGAAATCCACAGGAAGCAAAACTGAAATTATCATAAGCCAAAAGTTACTGTGCTTTTTTAAGGATCGCCTTTTCCTCAAATATTAAAAAAAACGGATTTTAATGCGGTTATTTTTTTTTACTCCGCAAAATATAAAGAGATATTCTCAGAAACTAAAGCATGAAAACGTAAATCATTTTTAAGAAAAATGAACATCTTTACAGTTTTGCATCTCACCCGAATATCAGAATATTTCTAACATAAAAGTTTGGATTACTCAAACAATTAACAAATAAAGTTGCTTCTAAAATGTTCGTCTAAGGAAAAGAAAGAACATAAATTTTTCATGTTTAAATGCATCTTGAAAATTTGTTTCAAAAGAAAAATAAATTGACGGACATTAAAAATATCAAAATTGAGAATGGAGTTTATTTTATCAGTGCGTGGAGATTATACATTGCCTTTGGATATATTCAAGACTGGAATTAAATTATTGATAACAAGTTCAACAATATTCTTGAAATTAAAGAAAATTATTCGTGACGCCCACTGAAAACAGTTATTCGGATATTTGTCTTCTTCAATAAAATATATCGATTTCTTTCATATTTTCATTTTTTTTTAAATTTTATTTTACTAACGATCACCGAATACAGCGCCCAAGAGCATCTCAAGATGGAGGGTCACTGAATGATATGAAAGCAAAGGAGGACGTAGAAAATAAATATGAAGAGAATACGGCATATAATAAAGTATTGACGCTAGTCATTAAGTGCTTAAGATTGTGGTGATCTAGAAAGCATCCACGTAGAGGTCTTTTATACTAAGAACAGTCTATTGAGAATAAGCTAACCGAGAGGACGCAGTCCTTACCAAGGAATAACGGACGAATGGAGGTTATTAAAACCAGTGGTTTTAGCAAAGTTATTGGTGATAATTTAAATGTAATTGGACTGAATATTTGCCATGTAAGAAACGATCGATTAGTGAAAGGATTGGCAAATGATGTGTCAATGACAAGACCGCGTAAGAGTTTTTGAACAGTCAATACTGGAAAGAGTATAAAAAAATATAACGTTTGTAATACCCTGCAGTAGAATTGATATATAATTTCTAAATAACAAATATATTTTAAATCCGAGATCTTTTTTTTTAAGTCAAAAGCTATCAGATTGGAAATTCGTATTTTAAAAGTAAATTGCATTTTATTTCACCTGTAAAAAACACGGTTTAAAATTTTAAAATTCTGTCTATTTCAAATACGATTATTCGAAATAATTTTGTTGAATTTATATATATATATATATATATATATATATATATATATATATATATATATTCATATTCAGGTATATGTAACGTTTGACATTGGGATAAAAAATAATCAATGATGTCTTACACACGCTCAATCACCGATATTAAGCTAGTTACCTATAAATATAACGGAGCTTAAAACTATATATATATATATATATTTAATTCTGAGCTTGACGCAGAAATTACATCCGGGTGTAAAGCCTCTGATCTGGATGGTTTGAGGAGCGTAGAACCACCTCTGAATTACTATTGTTCCCAGATTCAACTTGACCCGCGATGATAGCACTTGTTAGCGTCCCAGCGATGTGGAAATAATTAAAACCCAAACAAAAAACAAAATACTATGAAAGTAGAAAATATAATTTTCTCGTCAAATTACCAGCAACACGTATTTATATGAACGAAGTACCATATATATTTATAGCAAAACAAGTAACAATACATTTTATGTGTAGTTGAAGGTATACAATTACACTAAAAATGTTTACATTTCAGCATTAAATAACACATTGAAGTAAAACTGTTAGTAAGATTTTGTGAAGAAAGTCGCCTCGTGAATTTCTCCTATATTTAAATATAACTATAAAAGTACATAAAAGAAGTCATTAAAAGCACAATTCTCTATGGAAACGTGCACGCACACACATTATATATATATATATATATATATATATATATATATATATGATGTATATAAATGGTGGTATTCGATTATTAAAAAAAAACTCGGATACCTCAACTTGCAGTAGAACAAGTCGGTACTCGAGGAAAAATGGGAAATAAAAAAAAAGCAAGAACATTACAACAAGGTGAAAACTATCGTCCAGTGTTTAATCTCCAAATCCAAAGACAAAAAAACAAAACGAGGAAAAAGATAACTACATAAAGTGCTCAATATACTAAGTAGAGCAAAACCTAAACGGATCTTCAGGGTACGGCCGTACCCTGAAGATCCGTTTAGGTGAAAACTAGGTAGGTTTGCCTCGCTCCTTACGATTATCATGTATATATATGTGTATATATATATATATATATATATATATATATATATATGTGTGGCACAAGATAAAAATCTTCGCCCTGCACGTGATAACATCATCGCGTCTTTTGAATTTAAAAGGATTTTAACGTTTTTAGTTTGTAAAAAAAGTAGCAATATGATTACGCTACAAGATAATTGGCAAATGTTTGTTTAAAAAAATTTTGACTAAAAATATTGACCCTGAAGATGAACAATGATGTTCGAAAGCGCTAGGTCATCGTATGGACAATACATATTTCGAAACCATTTTCAAATAAAAAGTCTCATTAGAGAATATGAAAAAATTCAAAAGAAAATATGCAAGACTATGTTGTTTTTAACATTCAATACTACATGTTTAAAAGAAAAGTATC
>OZ038477.1:41098075-41130575 GCA_964036315.1 Acanthosepion esculentum
CTCATATATATATAGTTTCCAACAGTCTCACGAAAGTGTCCATCATGTCTTAATTGTAATCATTATACCCATAAATATCTCTCGATTTTAATATTACTTATATTTGTAATGTTAGTACTCTCATTCGTTGTAACATCCGTCAGGTCAGCGAATGTTCGTTATTACTTCCAAAATGTTTTTTTATAGTCGAGACTTGTAACGCAGATACTAGTAGTAGTACCGCCTTCAAATATTACTCGCACTAGTAATACTTGATCAAGTAGTAATCGCCGAATAGAGAAATGGTATAGTGGATATTGTAGAGAATAACGATCCGTATAGTAATAGAGGATAGGGTAGAAATAGTGATCCGTACTAGTGTAAGACGTTACGCTACTTCCCATTTATACATTTCGTTATGATCATGGCATCTACTTAAAATAATGGAATCGCCGTGTTTGCTCACTGGCGATCTATGTTCAAACTAGAGTGCTGGCACCGACACTTTACTCCTATACAATACATATAAATTAATGTTCGGCATGGGTGAATGATATTTTAGACATGTGATATGAATGTTAATTATTTTATAATAAAATAAAAGGCTCAAGAGTCACTCAGTTTAGAGAGTTATAGAGAATATCAAAATTTTAATACTTAAGTTGTGCGATATGAATAGAAGATAACGTGATGGGATGTAAAATAATGAGGACAAGTGGAAAAGATTATGATTGACACTTTCAAATGCTCAACACGCACAAGAATCTGTTCTACATAAAACGGTTGTTTAGAATAAAGTTAAACTTGCTTAATACATGTGTAACACAGTGGAAATGGGAGTAATTTATCTCCGTAGAAGAGGCGTGGCGCCTCGAAAACTAAATATCTCAATAGTGGGTCTCATCCCACTTTTATAAAAAAAAAAAAAAAAAAAAATTCCTGTAGGAAGGAGTAAGATATTTCCACGAGCGATATAATGAGCCGACCATTTTCCCCAGAATCTTTTGCAGTTGATTATCTATATGAATTCAACTTGTGGTATGATGTGGACTTTTGTCCAGAGAAACGTTCAAATCACAAAATCTCAAAGATTATTATTTCCTTGGTAAAGACTCACTGAGAAGTTGAAGGTGAACTTCATATCCCCCAGTTCGTTTTAAAATGTAAATAATAAAAAAAATGATATACAAAAAGTGAAGATTAATCAGTATTATCATATGAAAATAGAATAAATTTCCATATCGATTAGTCTCAAGAATTGACACTATAGAATGTTTTTGATTGCATAGATTCAAGTAAAAAGATTATTGAGGAAAAGACCAGACGTTTCCTAGCATAAAATTTTCATATTTTATATGCCAGTTTTCCGCGAGGCTGAGATAGTAGGAATCGTGCCAATATAATAGGAGAGAATTCAAAAAAAAATTATTAGCTGATAAATTTTAAGATCAAAATTATAAAGCTTAGAGCAAACACTGACGAGCTAAAGACTGAATTTATTTGATTGTATCTATTTTTATTCATTGGTTAAAATATATCCTTAGTATTCTTAACTAAACGTTGTTATTACCATTGAAAATCTAAACTAAAGAGACGAGTGTTAATTTTACACGAATTTTCTGACACCTTGTTCTGCTGTAGGTCTGTCGCGCTATTTGTCTTATATCGTCATATCCGATGAGAGTGTGCTGTCGTTTGTTGCTCTAAATAACTTTCCAACACACGTTGTTCGGTCATCCATTCACGCAAACTCTTCATGTTGATTACTCGAAGTTTCCCTTGCTTCAATATGCCTTGCGACGGTTAAATTATTCATGACCCCTTTCCACGCCCCAAATGTTTCAACTGATACTTTCAGATTGTAAGTAGAGTTTTCTTTTAGGCAGTATATTTTCCAGAAAAAATGCCCATTTCTCTTATCTTGTGTCTATTATGTGACGGTCTAATTTGTGTATTAAAATATTTTACTTCTAGTCTAGCCCGAATCTGCTAGTATACCTTTTACGCTACAAGAATTCGATACATTTTTATCTCTATTCCTACCGAATTACTACTTACACTAACGTAGGATTACATGAAACGTATGAGAAAGGCCTTTCCAAACGCTGTTGTTCGCGAGTTCGTCACGTTAAACCAATGAGTATCCCTCCATGTTTGTCCTATTAATTGTGACAGGATAATTTATGATTCGTATACAACTATACGCGGTATGTCCGGAAATTATCACGTCGTTTTCTAATATCAGGAGAACTGTTTAAATGAGTTCTTACTGCGCATGTGCTACCTTACATCCAACTTTATGGTACTTTTGTCGGAATTGAGACACCATTGAATGAGGTTTCGTAATGGGCGATCATCGCATTCAAAATGGTTTTCACGTGTAAGGTTTTTTTTTCCTGTTTTAGAAAAAAAAACATCGCAAAAAACATTTCTCTAAGCTCACCTAAGGTCCATATGTGGCAATGAATCTAAGTGAGGTATACAATTTCCCCAGAGTGAACATCCTTCTTAGAAGAGGTTATGAATTAACAAGTACGTCACATGGAAGCTGGTGTCAATCTTGAAAGACGAAATTGTAAATATTAAGAAAAATGAAAGAGATGATAGATGTGCGAGATTCCTAAAGGAGTAATTTCAAGAAGATTAAGGTGCCAATGCCTTAAGCAATTGTATAATTCCATATTAAAATGGCTAAAATATTTCTAGTTCGAATCGTGTGCGTGTATGTTTAATAAAGGTTATTTTCCTCTCTGTACGCTTATGGGAGTGTAATTTATATGGATATATGCATACATATGCACATAGTTTAATGTATATACGTATGTATTAATCTCTGTGTATTTATAAATATCTGCTTCATATTGCCAGGCGTATGTGGTTCGATTCTGTATAACTGCTCGGGCAATCAAACGTTAATAAAGTTAGCTAAGAAAAAAGGATTGGATGCATGTATTTTAAAAAGATTGGAAGGAAGTAAAGAAACGAAAAAAAAAATCAGAAAGATCGTGCACTCATTTTGAATAAGATTGGATTTTGTGAGGGTTTCCGGTAGGGAATTTTTAAAAAAAAATTGTATATTCTTTCATATGATGTTGTTTAAATAAAAAAAAAAGTTGGTTAATTCTGAGGTGCCTATTCTTGTCGATTTTGCATTTCTCCTTGACATTATTTCGAAACGACTCAAAGTTTTTTTCATTGCGCAATATTAACGAACATTCTATCTGTCAAAACTGAAAACGTTAAATATTACGGGCCAGTATTTCTTCACAGAATAAGAACTTCTATGAACACTGGCTAGAATTAGAAACTTAGATCCCGGCTTTCTTGCAGAGATTAGATTGTAGTACCAGTTCACCTTCCTCAAATTTGATGGGGTTTCCCAATGTGACTCAGCACCAAGTTTCTTAATTTCGAAAAGGATCCAAGACATAACAAGATTCCGATCATCGCAGCACTGCCTCGGCACTTACCACATTCTGACGCCGAACCGGATACTTGCAGAAGGGACCGAGCAAGTATTAACCTCGTCAATACGCAGGGATTTATGTTGTCCAAGCTAAACAAATCCTGTGACTCACCCTATGCCTGTGGTTATTTAGGTAAATATTTGATTAATTTGTAATATCTGTACGCCTTGTGAGAATGTTGCAGAGTCATAAAAACATATATTCAAAGAAAGTTTGCTAAACTCAACCGAAAAAGATATGATTAATTTATTGTATTTTTCAGATTTTCGATTAATATTTACATTGAGGATCAAAATTGTGGATAGAATGTTCGTTGTTGAATATTTGTTCTACCGTCTCTGTCATTAGGACGAACCGTATGTTGTCTGCATAGTAGATTATATATAGTTGGTTACATTCTGCCATTTTTTTCAAGGGTTCGGCTTGAGATTCCTCTTAAGTGGGTGCTTATGAAAAAAACAAAAAAATCATGTAGCTGGACTGTACTGGAAAAGAATTTATCACATAATTAAAATAATAATAATTATTAATAATGATAATAATTTCAATAATAATAATAGTAATAATTATCATCAATAATAATAATAATAATCATAATAAAGTTTAAATATTTTATACAGTTTGAAGTCGAATTTACCTGTGCTAAATATGCCTTATTTAATGTGGTTTGTTTCTTTTGTATAATAATGGTGATCTTCCAGTCTCCGACGTGTAATATTTGTATTATCGATTAATATTCGGCAAATGATTTCTGTTGTATTTTGGCTGTTTGTAATATGGTTATCGATATTAGCACGAGTTGCACATGATTTGGCAAGACAGGAGTCAACCTTCGATCAAATGTGGTGCATACACATCGAATTATATATTTGAAGAATCTTCATTTCCAAATACTATACATATTTTCAGAGCTATTTTGAAAAAAATATTTTAGCAAATGAAGCGTAAACTAAAATGAATTCGAAAACACAATGTCTATTTTATATGTAAAAGTTTAAAACGCTATTACTAGATCATTTCTTGGAAAATGTCCATACCAGATGAATGTATGAACATATTAAATATTATGAACGTAAGTCGAAATAGAATGTGTTGTAAGTTGGATAAGAGAGCTACAGAAAAAAATCGATATTTTAAGCACTTAAGCAGTAGCATCTGCAATTTGATAACTTTTAATAATTCTGGTTTACGTTTACAAATATTTAGATTCTTTACACAATTCTTTTGAGAAATAAATTAATTCTCTAAGAAGCAAAGGAAATTCTTTTGAACTTTGTTTTTTTTTTTTATTTCTCCATTGCTTATTTCTGATAAAGCGACGGATGAAGTTACAACTGCAATAATAATTACTGATGCTCTTTATTTAGTTCAAATCACCAGTGTGTTGATTCTCACTTATTCACACGCAGACAACATGTCGGCTAAATGTGTGCAATTGTTCTCGGTGTTACAGGCTTAAGTTTCGGACGCAATTCGATAAAGTTGTGTTTTTCACATATGTTGTATTTATTATTTTATTTAAGCCAACATACAACGGTCAGTTATTTTTCAATTTCTTTAAAGATGATTAATTTTCTCATTATCATTTCTAGGCAAGGGACGGTAATAAATATATGCATTCTGTTTGCACATCATCCGATGTTAGGTGATACATAATATGTAGTGTTATTTTTTTCTTTTTCATTGATAATACTCCGTGTAGATTAGCTATTACAAAAGATATATATTTTATAATATTGTGGACCGTATGCCAAGAGACCCCTGTCATTACATTTTTTTTGTACACACGCTTCGAATTATTATGTGCATAGCAGTAGTTTGAAAGTGCGATATTTTTTCATTTATAATTTTACGAGCTTTTTATTTATTTTCTCATTATTTAATAGGTATGTTTTATCTGATAGTACTGCCATATCTATGAGGAGACATTTTCTGTCTGTCGTCTTTAATCCGAATATCTTTTCCATTAAAATTTATAAGCTTATAAGGATGGTGAAGTCCAAAAGAAATAATGACCAAATGGTGCTTATGAACCTTTCAGCAATATCGTCATCGCAATCGGCATGTAACACTAATCCGGACATATGCTCCAGTGAGTGTTTCATAAACTTTCTACTCATTATTGTCCCTGTCCACCATTAATAACTTTATCACTGCATACGCATTTGCCTATTCATTACAGATCTCTCTGGGTCATCCATAAAGATCGAGTAGTTGCTAGTCTTCTATGATCTGCAGGAATTTTCTACGTATGTTTGGAACCTCAACAACGCTACGGTTTGTAACGTCTCAAAATATCAACGGATATTCAATTTATGCAATCCTAAAACCAGCATTTTAGGCACTGTTCAAATTCCTCTTATAGGCATGATTCTAATTTTATATTCCATAGAATTCTAAATGTAATATTCTCAATCGGTTTAGTATTCCTATGACATGCACATCTAATATCTGACAATTTTTTTCTTTATCAACGATTATTACATATCATCTTGTATAACCTAATCGATTTTCGTGTCAATTTCTTAAGACATTGTCCCAATTTTGTTTTCCAGGGCAGACACAAATTTTGAAGGTACTGCTTGTCTCGAAAGTCTGGCGTGGCACTCAATCAAAAAGCTAAGATAACTTATGTAGAGGTACACCTTCCGAGGTGGTGTGTAAGTAAGTACAAAAGAGCCCTCCCCATACACACACACACATTTATATATATATATATATATATATATATATATATATATATATAAAAGTTGCGCTAAATTAAACAGATATAGCCTGTTTAATTGTTATTGCCTTTTTCGATATGTCAAATGAAATATATTACATTGGATTCAAAAAAGTTTGTATAAGTTAATCGAAGTTCATATTGTCCTTTTTTTTCAAGCATATCCGCCAGTCTCAGTTATTGTAAAGAACTAGTTATTGTCATTGTGGTGTACAATATTTTGTTGGTTATACCCTTACATAGATGTATATATATAGTAAAAATTATGTTTGGTAGCACAAAAATAATCTTGTAGTGTCATCGTGTTACATATATCTGCCGGAAGAAATAAAACTTTCAGAGGTGTCCTCGTTTGCATGTATGCGATCGTCAGTCAATCTTTATATAACTTGACAATCGGAAAATAGTCCTGGCTTATGTTTTGACATCCGAATTCAAGGCAAGTGATGGTAAACAATCGAAATATTAAGTAATCATACAAAATTCAAAAATTACTAATATCCTAAAAAAGGAGGCTTTCGCAGGAGCGACTGCAAAATTTTTGAATTTCCTGTAACTAGACAATATTTCGTTTCTGTTTATAATCCCTTGATCAATCGAATGACGAAACGCGTCGTCAAGGACTACGTACTATTTTCAGATTGTCTATTTTATTCACTTTGTCTTATCTACAGTTATATACTGAGAACTTTCACACGTGTGTGTGCATGCGAGATTATATATATATATATATATATATATATATATATATATATATATATATATATATATATAAAGTCATATAGACTTTATTTCATCTGTCAATAAAAGTGATATTTTTTATTTTTTTAAGATTTTAATTATAACAGGTTTCCATAACGTAATTTTTTCCTGTTGTGATTTATAAATTCTCTAAGAAAAGCGTCATTTAAAACTAATAGACATCTTTCATCATTATTATAAGCAATTATTTCCATCGTTAACATAAACCACTTCTATAGATCGACGTCACAGAAGATTAAGTCTTAGCAAATCTTTTGAATTAATCACAAATCTACTCCAAATTTATACCGATTGAAATTCTTTCCATTACAAACTTTTCCGACATCTTTAAAGATTCAATGTTTATCTACACGAAATTTATTTTCATATTTTCAATTATTATTATTTCCAGACAGTTAGATTGTGTCCATTTTTTTTCATCCATGCGATTCACTCTGCCTTTCTATTAAGAGATTTGCTTTATCTTTTTCTCTTTTGAGTTTTGTCGTGTTTGTGTCGATTTTCCATTTATTTTTTAAAGCGTTATCTGTCTTCATTTACTTTCCCATTAAGTTTCGCAATTTTGGAACAAGATATTTTTCTGTATTTGTTGTTTTGTAATATCTATCGCCTGAGATTGATTTCCATGACTCAAATATTTTGATTTATATGATATAGAACAATAGTTCTTTGTCTTGAAATTCATATATTTCCCTCTGTCTTATAGCGGCTTATTCTTTTTTTTTCTTAACAATTTTTAATAATTTCAATTCTGTGTAGGTATTTAATCTATATTTGACTCATTCTAGTCTTATTCCCAATCATATTCAGCCGTATTTGTTGTGTGGCCATATTTTTCGCGTCTGTGTGAATATTTGTTTTCGTTTTTACTGTCTTTAAAGTGAGAACTTTACGCTATCTTATTTTAACACAACCTTTTATAGGCATTTCATATAACGATGTCTATTTTATCAGACTCTTTGAATTCTTTTAAAGTTAGTTTCTTTCAACTATGAATTTTGCAATCTATACACTTCATGTATGGAAGATATTGTGTCTTATGGCTTTCAATTAGATAATTTGATCATTTTCTTCTATCGATTCCTATTCTGTAACTATCACCGGTGTTATTGTTTATCTAACACTTAAAATAGTGTTTCACCATTTTACATTAAAACTGAATGTACGTCACTATTAATATATTACATGGACTTTTGTTAACTTTTCAGTCTCTCATATAGAAATCACGCATGACGTCCAAGTAATTCAGAAATTATATATATATATATATATATATAAAAAGAATACAATCTTGGTTTACATTAAATATGATATCAAAGACTTTTACCCTTCTATTAAGAAAAACTTTTGTCGGAAGCTCTACTATTTGCGAAAGATTTTGTGAATTTGAAACCAAAAGATATTAAAGTTATTCCACCTTGCCGTAAGACAGTATTGTTCCATGGTAGTGAAGTGTGGATCAACAATTCTGAAAGTGACTACTTTAATGTAGCCCAAGGGTCGTACGATGAGATGGAATTATCGGAGGTGGAAGGAATTTACGTTTTAAGCATAATCAATAAAATTGTCTACATAGAAAATCACGGGATTTACCGCGACGACAGGCTGATGATTTTACTCGGTAATAGAAGCAACAACTCCATAGGAAAAAGTTGCGTCAAGTATTCAAGAAAAATGTACGTTGACATCACAGTCGAGATTAATAAAAATTTGGTGCAATTCTTGGATATCAATTTGAATTTGTTGAATGGAACTGTTTCTCCATTCATAAGACCTAACGCGAATTTAAAATACATAAATGCTGAATCTAACCACATATAAAGTTTTATTAATCATACAGAATTTGGGATGCCGTGTAGACTTCTGCGAAACACTTCAAATGAAGAAATATTTAATGAAAAAAAGAAGAAATATGTTTAAGCATTGAAAGAGGCGGGACATAACACTAGCCTATATTTCAAGAAGCGAAAACAGATAACGATAGTAGTAATAGAAGGAGAAAGGTTATCTTGTTCAAACCACCATTTACTCTGCACGCTAAAACTAATAAGGTGAATATCTTTTTTAATCATTTGATTAAGCAATTCCCCAATAATACGCGATGCATAAATTATTAAAACATATACAGTGTAACCCTGATATAAGAGAAACCCGGATATAAGAGAGATTTTATCTGGTCCCAAATTAGAAACTGTGTTAATGTATATATAATAGACCAAACCCGAATATAAGAGACTTCTTCTCCGGTCCCGACAACTCTCTTATATCCGGGTTACACTGTAGTAATGTTGAATAATTACTGTACTATGTAATTAGGGAGAATAAGTAAAGAATTGAACAATAGAAATGCAAATATTATATATACTCAGGTGTGAATATAGGGCCTTGTTTAACTGTAGGTTTAAGAATAAATAATCTTGTTGGGAAGTGTTACACTGAGGTAGTAGTGTGTTGCGCGGAAGTAGACAGTAGCGATGGCATATATTGGCTGTACAGAGGGCCAATATAAAAAAAATGTTGGTAAAACGATGGTTCCTCTTTCAGCGTGCCAAAACGAAAGTTTTCTACAAGTCTTGCTAAACATTGGGGTTTTAGAGAGATTCATAACAGTAGGCAAGCGATTGAACGAGTATCCTGATAAATTGAAGAATCGTAAGCTAAACGGAATTTCCTGTAGACATTGCCATAAGGAGAATTTGGCTATTGCGATTTATAAGTGGGTAGCAGCGTTATTAAATCAAAGAACAGAGGTCATGAAAAAAAAGGTAGGCACAAAAGGAAGTTATAATTAGACATTTACGGACCCAGATGAAGTTGGATAGTATGTTTTCTTTCCTCCTCCCTAATTACAATCGATTACTTACAGTGTAACATTATCTTATTTAAGTTTTGATGTGTGCAAGTTAATTTAATTCGGTGTATTAACCACCTGAAAAGACCTTGCCGGTCGAAACCGCCGTCTTGTTTCAATCCACCTTTTAAAGATTTTATTACAGATATATTTATTAATAGCTCTACAAGTAAGTATTTCTACCTTGTTACTGAACACTTTATATCACACGTTTTAAAGAGCGCTTTTTAGTATTTGTTAATATATATATATATCAGTCTAAAAAATTAGATAAGACGTTTACTCTATATTTTTCGAATGCTATATAATTATTCTTATAACTTTATCAAAATAAGTTTTAACTTTTTGAGGAATTATATAATTAACATTTATATCCTTATTTTTCCTTGATAAAATGTTCTATGAAGCTTTAAAATAAAAAGTTATTTAACATTTA
The DNA here is from genome assembly GCA_964036315.1 of Acanthosepion esculentum. NCBI lineage: Eukaryota > Metazoa > Mollusca > Cephalopoda > Sepiida > Sepiidae > Acanthosepion > Acanthosepion esculentum. The sequence goes on from OZ038477.1 coordinate 41,108,296, forward strand.
GGCTTTTGCTTAACATCGTTCTGATTATTATGCTCGCTACTGTGTGTGTGTATATATATATATATATATATATATATATATATATATATATATATATCTCAGATAGGTAAGTAAGTAAGTAAACTGAGATATACCTGGACTTGGCGAGACTGATAATAACAGAGAAAATGATATGAGGGATAGAGAGAGTTTATAGACGAACAAGGAAAAACAAGATGTGGACGCAAAAGGATTCGACCTATTCACAGATTAATTCTTGTAGACATTTCTCCGAACCTCTGATTAATTGTATTTATAGCGACTTCTTCGAAACATCAAAGGGAATTTTGTGTACAATTATATAAGTTACATTCATTAAAGAACTTAGCTATGCCCTGAAGGGAGAAATATGTTTTCGGAGACAGCTCTTGTGATTACTGAGAAGTATCTTACTTAGAATAGCATTAAAGAGATTTGTCCGTACTGAAAAAAAATACGTCGAATTGACCGACTATGTTTCGCTTCTGCACAAGTTAACGATCGCTTGAGGCGATCAAAACGAGTAAACGATGTACTGTCAAACGTTTGCCAGTAAATTCATTTGGTCGTTGAATTCAGGAAACGAGAACACACCTTCTTAGACGCTGGGCTTCTACAAATATTTCGGTTTTATCTATTGTAATATGCTTACAAATTAAGCGAAACTTGGCAAACGAAATTAGTAAATAATAGTCCCTTCTCCGACAAAGGAAATCACAAGGAATCAATTTTTGTTTAATCTTTTCAACCCAAGTAAGGGAATAATTCCACTAAGAAGCAAGATGTTAATGGAATGCAAGAGAATTACAAGTCTTTACGAGAATGAATTGGAAATCGCAGGTCTAAATGGGAAATAAAGGATTATCCTCTAATCATGTTCAAAAGTTTATGAACCAAGCGATGAGCGACAATATATGCTCATATTGAATTAAAAAATCAATAAAAATTTGTACATGAATTTAAGGAGTTTAGACGAAGACATTAGAAGTGTCGAGTTAACCACGAGCTTGGGATATTCAAGCGCATGTATTCAGATTGTGTTTAATTATGTAACGTCCGTTCCTTAACTACCTTTTAGATTTTGAAATCGTTCAAGTTGTTTTGTCTCCAAAAAATAAATGCCGGGAGAAAAAAAAACTAACTTTACATTCAGGCCATTCATTCTCTTTTAAACACAGGGGGGGGGATTTATTACAGTGTAACCCGGATATAAGAGAGTTGTCGGGACCGGATATGAATTCTCTTATATCCGGGTTTCACTGTATATATATATATATATATATATATATATATATATATATATATATATGGGAGAGAGAGACCCCACTCAACTACATAAAAATAATATTATGTAATAAAACAAAAGACAAAATACCTTAAAATAGCTTTCACGAACTAAAATATATTTTGAGGAAGTGTTTCAAAAGTTAAAACTTGCTCTTAAATACGATTATTACGGAGATACCAGTTAATGTCCGAGATAGAGTTTGCATTTCTTTAATTCACTTATATGATACCAAACGTGAATCAGCAATGTTCAGAAAATTAATATGTATTTTAACCTGGACTATATACGGTACTAAAAACTATCGACATATTCGTGATTTTTTTTGTTTTTTTCACTTAATTGCAATTGGTATTTTTTGCACCTTCAAAATCTAAATATTTTAGAGAGTAGCTGAAAAATATTTCTTCAATTAATTATCCGTTTTGCTCTTATTGCGTTAAAATGTATTTCACCAAATTTAAAACTGTCCTAAGTTGTGATTTAATAATGAGAACAAAAGCTGATTCTCCATTAGAAAGAAGTGATGTAAACGTTATTGTAATGGGTCAAGAGTTGATATAATTCTTAGTGTCAGTGCTTAAGTATGTTATGAGTGGTTAAGAGGGAATGCAGTTCTTGCTGTCTGTGGTCTCTAAATAATACAAAGTTTATTAATAGCCTCTCTGTGTGTGTGTGTAGCTCTTCTTCAGAATTGAGCGCTCTGCCTGCTAGTCTAGCGTTTATATACATCACGTATATAATACGTTAAAAAATTGCCTTTCTGTGCGTCAAGCTTAGGGGTGGAGTCATTGACTGATGCCAAATCGGTCGAGTTTCGATCCCGGTTTGAAGCAATCGAATCTGTAATCACACTGATGATCTGTGATACAGCGAAACAGGCTGTATGCGTGGTGTATATATAGGCACACACTCCTGGCCAAATATTAAGGCCAGTGAAAATAAAGGAAAAATATACCTGTTGCGTTGTTAAATTCAACCACTTATTTCATTAGAGCTTCGAAAAACAAGGTAAATGAAAATAACTATTTAAAACTGTTTTACAATTTAATCAGAAATTTTGACTACTGGCCACGTAGACTAAATTCTAGGTGGTACATACTTTAAAACCATACTTAAACGACGATTTAATTTGGTAAACACGTGACAAAATTTAAGCATTTGAGTTCAGGCATTAATGTAGTCAACATCATCGACTGGTATCGCCTAAGGAATAAATGTGGCAGAATTGTCGACTTTCAAAAGCAGCGCCTCCCTCAACATGCCATCATTGGTTAGAGTAGACGTAGTAAAACTACTGCTGCAATGTCTTAAAAAAAAAAAATAACACTGAGTGACCCGTACGAGAATTTCAAGTGGATGAAAAGGAAAGAAAGTAAATTTCTTCGGCGTTTTTTATCATCTGATGGGTTGCCCGGCAAGACACCAACTGATCATTTAACATGATTAACGACCTTTCGGATGTAGAATGCAGCTAAAGTAAAACAAGGTGGCATTTCCAAGAAAAAGACTTTAAAAGACGTAAACATCTTTAAATTCCACGCCTCCTTCTACACCACAAAACATCATGGTTAGACTTTGCTGAGAAGCGTCAAATACTGAACATAGAAAAGCAGAAGGAGGATTCGTTCTCTGAAAAAAAATTAACATGTGTAGTCTAAATAACATCCAATGTTACTGACGCGATAAGAACATCCAACCGGAAACATTTTCTACACGACAGTGAAGTGGGTTCCATCATGATCTGCTGTGCTATCTCCTTCCAAAGAACAGTAGCGCTTGTTTATACAGGGCCTGTCAAACTGGGGCTGGTTAAATTGGCATGTTTGTGAGTGTTTCCTTATTGACTGATTGCACATGTCTATACAAAAATGACTGGAATTTTCAGCTGAACAACGCTGCTGGCCATAATAGCCACAGGATAATGGACGTTTTCCTGACGAATAACGTGAATATTTTGGATAATCCAGTGTGTTCGCCAGACCTGAACCCCATTGAAGTAACTTGGACGGAAATATTTGAGAGTGCCGCTATCGATACTTATCAAAATATAAATCTGCGCCTGGGATTTTTTCAAATATCTCCATTCCCGAAAGAATTACTTTTTGTTTTTACAAATTCAACGACGGGATTATAAAAATTTAAAATCAAAAGAAAAACGGATGTTCTGTTAGTTAAAATATATAATTCATTAAATAATTTTTAAAAAATTATCGCATAAAAATATTTACTCATATTCTTTTATTATACATTAAATTACGTCTTTACCATCTTCCATAATAACATTTCAGTTAACCTGATGAATATTTATAAGCGTCTCTTAACGTGAAACATTTGAAAAACTAATATTTTTTTTACTTTTGTTTCTGAATACTTGTTGCAAAAGAAATTCCTCATCTGATATAAGTTTTCCTTTCATCTTCAAGGCATATTTATAGATATATAATGCAGTTTATATATATATATATATATATATATATATATATATATATATATATATTACTCATTAATATGAATGTTTCCACAGAACTATACAGATATGCCGTGCATAATGGACGGAAAACAGAAATACCATTGTAAAAATAAAATTTCCTGAATTTTTCCGCGTTTGCCTCTAGCACAACTGCTGGAATGTGCGTGACGTATTAGATCGAAAGACTTTTTTTTTTGAGAATAAAGATGAAAATGTCCCTGTGATCACCTGCGCCATTTTTAGTTTACACTTTCACGCCAGCCTCCAGCAGTGAAGAATTTTTTTCGGACACTCAGCGCGGCAAATTTTTTATTTAAATGCCGGTTGTCAGTAGCAACAACAGTAAAAATCGATCAATGACTGGTTTTTATTCATTGCATTGTATTTTTTGTTTATGAACATTTTTTCTCTATAAAATCAACAACAGTGCGGATTTTGAAAGATTATTCATTCAACTTTATATCAAACTTTAAAATATTTTCATGGTGATGTATAATTTAGCTCTTTTTTATTACTATATATTCGATAGTCTTAACATTTTCAATTCGCGTAGTTTATTTTAGTCTTTACTTAAATTTCAAGCGTTTGTTTGGGGAGAAAAAAAATGCATTTTAGAGAAATATATATTCACTGTTATTTGCGAAGAATTGTGCTTAATCATCAGAGATTTTTTTTTATACGTTTTGAGAAAAAAAACTGCAGGTTTTGACGTGAAAGATTTTCCCAGACCTCTTGAATCTTGTTTGCACTAGAAAAAAAGATTTCAATATAAAAGAATTTTCAACCATCAATATGGTTATTATCGGTTGGTACAAGAACAGATGAATATTATGGGTCTCGTAAAACAGAAAACTATTTGAAATCATTTTGTATGCTGTTCAGAAGGTATGCGGCCTTGCGATATGGGAGTGAACCACTTTTTCCCTATTGACCAGCATAAGGCTTCTTTCAAAGATATTTTATGGTGACGTAGCAGTGGCGGAACGTATAGATTGGCATTTAGTTGTTTCGTTGCGTTTTAAAAGCTCTAAATGAATAATAATCCCAGATTTCCTCTACGAATTCCATCAGGTAATATGTATTTTTCCCCACAGAGAGCTCAGCGTCAGTCCTCTGCCTTTTGTTTTGAACACTGTCGAATATTACTACACTTTTCAGCTCGAAAATTTCGACTTATCCTGACATCGGTCTAAGATTTGAATAATAATAATAATAATAATAATAATAATAATAGGATGATAGGAGAAGGATGATAGGAGAAGGATGATAGGAGAAGGATGATATATACATTTCTAGATCTCACAACAATGTCAAGCAAAGTGAAGGACAAAAAATAGAAAACAAGAATTCTGTGCCACGCATTTCGTCCTCGAGAGAGTCTTCATCGGACGAAATTAATGTTTAGGTTGAGAGAATTATATACGTGTAGTAACAGGGGATATGTAAAAACGTAAGGGTAGTTTTTTTTTTTATATCCCGACAGGGAAAGGTAACAAATATTTGAAGATTTAGTACCTTTATTTCACGCTAAGAATCCGGTCAATTCTTTGTCAAACAAAATCGTTACTTCTATAAAAAGTGGTAACGGCACAATACATCTATTGAATACGTATGGTGTGATATATTATAAAGTACTATTACGTGTTGTAAAAGGTAAATTGGTCGTGTAACTTGGTGAAGAGGTTGTGACAGGAATAATACTGTCTAGATTACTAAGCGATGCTAGGAAAAGAGTTTTCACACGTAACTCGCTTTTATGCTTCTTCAATATATTATATCATCTTAAATTCCTTTACTATTCTTCAAACAGTCTTTCATTTATATAGTCAAATCACCTTGGGTGCATCAACACTTTTCCAGCCGTTAGCATATTGCCTGTCGGGTAAACACACACACAGGTGGCCTTTCCACTTGGGTAATGTATCAAATATCGATTCGAAATTGAGCGCTTGTCCCTTTGATGTTTCGACTCTTGCTGCCGTCAAACTGCGAGATAAAAGACCCGAGTAGACACCGATGACCAAGAAATCCTACCGTATGAAATGGAAGCAATACAAGCTAAGTGTTAGATGCTAAACCGTATGACTTAAAAGGTTAGCCAAATCGAAGGAAGGAAAAAGAGAAATTAGACACATTTAGCCATACATACACATTAAATATATATATATATATTTGTGTGTATGTGTGTGTGCGTTCGAATGTGTATGATTGGAATAAAGAAATTATATTTACTTATATAAAATAAGTGACCTAACTACACAGATTGAGAAATCTCTTTGAAAAATTACATTCGGACGGCGAACGTGTGTGTGTATATATATATATATATATATATATATATATATATATATATATATATATATCAACCAACTAAAAGTTTCATACATTCATCAGGAATTTTATTTTACCGCAAATTTATTTATAAGTATCTGCCATTAAATATGGAACTGAGCACTTTTTCTCCAACGTGCATTTTTGGTATATTCGCTTACGACTTGCTTATTACACACACACACTTATATATATTTTTAAAAATATAACCTGTGATATTATTATGTTTATTCAGCTTCAAAATCTCAATTAATACGATTTTGATTAAAGAGGATATATATATATATATATATATATATATATATATATTGCAATTCATTTAATTTACTTGATTCAAGGTGGGGGTTCATATACCTGAATCAAACGTTAAACATTGCCCAGATTATTGTGTTGAAATATACGCCTGAATATTATCAGGATAAAAAAAGTTATTTTTTGTTTTCTCATTTCAATTTAAAATTGGTGTTTGCTGTTTATATATTAGGATAGTGTCACAGCTAAGAAAATATTTATTAATCTAAAAGAAAATATCAATTTTTAATATGCATGTAAAATCCCCGTTCTAGAGATTAAGATATAGTTTGCAAGGTTTTGAAATTACTGTTATATTTCTTTTTAGTTTTTTATCCAAACTCTATAGAGTCCAATGACCACTCATGTTACAGTTATACTAAAAGTGATTGTGAGTGTGGTAAGAATAACATTAGATTTAAAGCGGGTAATATTGTAGGGGTCGGGGAACTATACACTTAAGATCCTGATTCCAGAAAAAAATAGATCCATTTAGTTTTCATATGATCATTATATAAATATATTAAGAGAGCTCTTCTAATTGTGGCGTTATCGGATATGAAGGTATATAACACCGAACTGGAAGACCTCTGCTTTAATTTAAAATGTTTACAACATATTAAATGTATTATTTGCTCACAGTATAGAGATGGACTACAATTCTGGTTAAAGAATTGCTACTCTAGTTGAACGAGAAAGCATTTACTGATTTTTAGAAAGAGATTAAATCGCTAGATCTCCCACAGTAAATTTGCGTTCAGTTTCGTACAAGGTTTCGCCATACTTGTCATAATTTTGGATATTTAATAGCAAATGTCATGGAAACAAACAAAAAGAAAAAGAATCTAAATTTAATTTTCTAATTTATATACCAAAAACACATTAAAAAAATTAAATTTCAAATTCGTAGCTTCTCTCATTCATCAGTGCGCATGTGTAGTCACATCAACGTAAACATAAGTCCAACGAAGTCCTAAAGGACAAAACGCTTCCCACCATTATTTTCTTTCTTTTCACGAGTATTTGCGGTATATTCATTGTATATGTAATACAGCTATGCTATTTGTTATGAATGCATACAAAGTTTCCAGGGAATGGAGTCCAGATGAAAATATTAAAAATATTTAATAGTTAGTTGCATACAACTCAGAAGAAACATGAAAATTTGTTCAATAAAATTACTCCCCGCCTGAAGAATATGTCGATATTATCTGGGAGCGATCATCTGATTGTCGTTGTTATTGGCCTTGATATATCCAATGAAGTCATTACGTAAGTTCTTTGACTTGCAGTGACGTCGGTTTTACAGATTTGAACAAATTGTGCAACGTATTCAACTCATCCTCTCCTACATTTAGCCACCACGCTTTTTGAGATGAGAGAGAGAGAGAGAGAGAAAGAGAGAGAGAGAGGACATATCGAGAGAGAGAGAGGACATATAGAGTATCGAGAGAGAGAGAGAGAGGACATATAGAGTATCGAGAGAGAGAGAGAGAGGACATATAGAGTATCGAGAGAGAGAGATAGGACATATAGAGTATCGAGAGAGAGAGATAGGACATATAGAGTATCGAGAGAGAGAGATAGGACATATAGAGTATCGAGAGAGAGAGATAGGACATATAGAGTATCGAGAGAGAGATAGGACATATAGAGTATCGAGAGAGAGATAGGACATATAGAGTATCGAGAGAGAGATAGGACATATAGAGTATCGAGAGAGAGATAGGACATATAGAGTATCGAGAGAGAGATAGGACATATAGAGTATCGAGAGAGAGATAGGACATATAGAGTATCGAGAGAGAGATAGGACATATAGAGTATCGAGAGAGAGATAGGACATATAGAGTATCGAGAGAGAGATAGGACATATAGAGTATCGAGAGAGAGATAGGACATATAGAGTATCGAGAGAGAGATAGGACATATAGAGTATCGAGAGAGAGATAGGACATATCGAGTGAGAGAGAGATAGGACATATCGAGTGAGAGAGAGATAGGACATATCGAGTGAGAGAGAGATAGGACATATCGAGTGAGAGAGAGATAGGACATATCGAGTGAGAGAGAGATAGGACATATCGAGTGAGAGAGAGAGATAGGACATATAGAGTGAGAGAGAGAGATAGGACATATAGAGTATCGAGAGAGAGAGATAGGACATATAGAGTATCGAGAGAGAGAGATAGGACATATAGAGTATCGAGAGAGAGAGATAGGACATATAGAGTATCGAGAGAGAGAGATAGGACATATAGAGTATCGAGAGAGAGAGATAGGACATATAGAGTATCGAGAGAGAGAGATAGGACATATAGAGTATCGAGAGAGAGAGATAGGACATATAGAGTATCGAGAGAGAGAGATAGGACATATAGAGTATCGAGAGAGAGAGATAGGACATATAGAGTATCGAGAGAGAGAGAGGACATATAGAGTATCGAGAGAGAGAGAGGACATATAGAGTATCGAGAGAGAGAGAGGACATATAGAGTATCGAGAGAGAGAGAGGACATATAGAGTATCGAGAGAGAGAGAGGACATATAGAGTATCGAGAGAGAGAGAGGACATATAGAGTATCGAGAGAGAGAGAGGACATATAGAGTATCGAGAGAGAGAGAGGACATATAGAGTATCGAGAGAGAGAGAGGACATATAGAGTATCGAGAGAGAGAGAGGACATATAGAGTATCGAGAGAGAGAGAGGACATATAGAGTATCGAGAGAGAGAGAGGACATATAGAGTATCGAGAGAGAGAGAGGACATATAGAGTATCGAGAGAGAGAGAGGACATATAGAGTATCGAGAGAGAGAGAGGACATATAGAGTATCGAGAGAGAGAGAGGACATATAGAGTATCGAGAGAGAGAGAGGACATATAGAGTATCGAGAGAGAGAGAGGACATATAGAGTATCGAGAGAGAGAGAGGACATATAGAGTATCGAGAGAGAGAGAGGACATATAGAGTATCGAGAGAGAGAGAGGACATATAGAGTATCGAGAGAGAGAGAGGACATATAGAGTATCGAGAGAGAGAGAGGACATATAGAGTATCGAGAGAGAGAGAGGACATATAGAGTATCGAGAGAGAGAGAGGACATATAGAGTATCGAGAGAGAGAGAGGACATATAGAGTATCGAGAGAGAGAGAGGACATATAGAGTATCGAGAGAGAGAGAGGACATATAGAGTATCGAGAGAGAGAGAGGACATATAGAGTATCGAGAGAGAGATAGGACATATAGAGTATCGAGAGAGAGATAGGACATATAGAGTATCGAGAGAGAGATAGGACATATAGAGTATCGAGAGAGAGATAGGACATATAGAGTATCGAGAGAGAGATAGGACATATAGAGTATCGAGAGAGAGATAGGACATATAGAGTATCGAGAGAGAGATAGGACATATAGAGTATCGAGAGAGAGATAGGACATATAGAGTATAGAGAGAGAGATAGGACATATAGAGTATAGAGAGAGAGATAGGACATATAGAGTATAGAGAGAGAGAGATAGGACATATAGAGTATAGAGAGAGAGAGAGATAGGACATATAGAGTATAGAGAGAGAGAGAGATAGGACATATAGAGTATAGAGATCGAGAGAGAGATAGGACATATAGAGTATAGAGAGAGATAGGACATATAGAGTATAGAGAGAGAGATAGGACATATAGAGTATAGAGAGAGAGATAGGACATATAGAGTATAGAGAGAGAGATAGGACATATAGAGTATCGAGAGAGAGATAGGACATATAGAGTATCGAGAGAGAGATAGGACATATAGAGTATCGAGAGAGAGATAGGACATATAGAGTATCGAGAGAGAGATAGGACATATAGAGTATCGAGAGAGAGATAGGACATATAGAGTATCGAGAGAGAGATAGGACATATAGAGTATCGAGAGAGAGATAGGACATATAGAGTATCGAGAGAGAGATAGGACATATAGAGTATCGAGAGAGAGATAGGACATATAGAGTATCGAGAGAGAGATAGGACATATAGAGTATCGAGAGAGAGATAGGACATATAGAGTATCGAGAGAGAGATAGGACATATAGAGTATCGAGAGAGAGATAGGACATATAGAGTATCGAGAGAGAGATAGGACATATAGAGTATCGAGAGAGAGATAGGACATATAGAGTATCGAGAGAGAGATAGGACATATAGAGTATCGAGAGAGAGATAGGACATATAGAGTATCGAGAGAGAGATAGGACATATAGAGTATCGAGAGAGAGATAGGACATATAGAGTATCGAGAGAGAGATAGGACATATAGAGTATCGAGAGAGAGATAGGACATATAGAGTATCGAGAGAAAATATATATATATATATATATATATATATATATATATAGAGAGAGAGAGAGAGAGAGAGAGAGGAGACATACAGTATCAAGAAAGATAGGGGACATGTCTTTTTCGGTAATCATTTGCATTTGTAAATTTCTGTGACCAATTTTTCGTCGACTGTTAGTAAATTAAAAAAGATGACTGCACACACACAATATATATATATATATATATATATATATATATATATATATATATATATATATATATATATTGGATAGAAGTTTTGCTTTCTGACTATGAGAAACGCGTTCGAATCTTACCATGGTCTTTGTTCTTGCATGGTAGTAAAGATTTGATTGAATGTTTTTTTTTTTCATTTAAGTCGCATCACATCCTGTATGTGTTATTTAATATTTTGTGCGCGAATGTTTGGGGAAGACAATGATTTTAGTTATATAAATCTTACTAGTTAACCTATAGCAAGGAGAAGAAAGAGGTTGATTCATACTTTTCCCAAGGTAATTTAGACGAAAATGAATATATCGAACCCAACAGGAATGGAATTTCAGTTCCTTGATTAACAATTCCGAGCCATTGCCCATTCCACCAGGGGCGCATCCAAACATACAGTACCTAGTATTCCAAACTGGTCGCCCGTCTAGATATTGACCAAATTCGATGTTGCTTAACTTCAGTGATCGTACGGGAAGCGGTGTTTCAACGTGATATAGCTGTAAGCCTGGTAGTAAAGAGACATTTTTAATAAGTTTTATGCGATGAGAAATACTTCTGGAAGAAACACAGATCGCCTTGGACAGTGCTATGAGTATGCACTGTAAAGGGGTCTTATGTCGCAATTCTATTTTGACAATTCAATTTGATATCATTTTATCACCCGCTCTTGCTATCGATCTCTGTCATTCTTTTTCACCTATCTATATACGTTGGTTTACATGCTTATTTAAATACACGCACCAATTTGCGTGAATATATACGCGTGTCTGAATTCCTATGCAGACCACGAGTTTTACATCTGAATTCCTGAATCAACAAATATCCTTATCATGCAGAACCTAAATTGTAAGACGAAGTGACGTTGAAAGTTTTCGCTTCCTTCGTTTCTTGTGATCAACAAGAACTCCGACACCGAACACCAGTCTTACAAGTAGTGTCTGACGTGATGGAATGTGTTTGCGTTTTATAACGCCTCGCGAAGGTCATCGCCCACTTGACGGTGTTCACTACACAGACTGACAAAAGAAAGACGTCAGACTTTTAGCGTTTGGGCCTGACAGACTGACTGGACTTGCCCAGGATATTGTGAAGGACGTGATTGGCAGACATACGAAAAGCAATCCGAAATTGTTAATGGCAGCTGACAATATCAAAAAGGGAATGGCGGAAAGAAGACGCAGGTCATTTCAGACTCTCGTTTAAAAAGAGAAAATGGGAGAATAGTTAAAAGTTAGAGGGAGTTCTCGTGAGGGGCAAAAAGGTTTCTCGAAAACAAGAAGCGACAGACGATGCAAGAGAAAGCGAAGAATCGACAGCAGTAAAAGAAAAAAAAATCAAACTAAAGACAGAAGAAAATAGTCAATTTCTGAAGTTAGATAGTTTTGTGTTCCGAGCATGTTTTAGTGATTGTTGTTTGAGCCTTGATAAAAAGCTTGAATTTTGAAAGCCGACTGTCAAGTCAAGCCGAATTCCTCGCTTAGAAGAGTAGAACAACACGTTTTCTTATCTCCCTCCCTTATACCATATGTGGTAATAAATCAAGCTAATTGAAGTCAAGAAAAAAGAACGAAAGGAATAATGAAAGCAGACAACTGGACAGAAACAAGACAGGATGATACCAAGACAGAAAGTGGAATATATATATATATATATATATATATAACTAATCTCTGCAAAAAACATAGATAAGCAAGTAATTAAAAAAAAAAAAGAAGAAAATTATTTGTTCGTTATCTACGGCTTATCCACCATTTGCAAGTAATTTAAAGCCAGAAAATATTTTTACATTGTAAGAAGTTTTTGGTTAGTTCATAATGATTTAGTAATACAAATCTTACTAATTAACCCATAGCTGGAGGAGAAGAGGTAGATTCATACCTTTCGCAAGAGTATTTGCACATAAGTGAATATAACGAACTCAACTGTAATTGGAACACGGCCCTCCTATGAACAATTCCCTGTCATTATCCATTACACCACCTGTTATTCCCAATCGGTCAACAATCTCCATACTCATCAGGCTTGACGTTGCTTACATTCGGTTACCGTACGCGAACCTGCGTTTCAACATGATATGGCTGTAAGCCAATAACTGAAAAGCAAAAACTCTTTTGACGTGGTATAAAGCCTAGTGGGATATTCTCCCAAATCACTGTTACAGATTTGGTCCACAGTGCGTACCAAACACGTGAGTACTTCAGGATGACGAAATTAAATGTAAACAATGTATTTACGAATGCCACTCTAGTAGGTTTGGTTTGGTTTGTTTTACGGCATATCAACCTCAATGGGTTATTTAATGCCGAAAAAAAATTCATTTCTGGTAATGTTTTTCTTCAAGAATGTATAGCTGGTAACATCTTTTTCCCTGAAAAATGTATAGTTGGTAATATTATTTTTCAAAAATTAATAGCTGGTAATATTTTTTTCAAAAACGTATAGTTGGTAGTACTATTTTTCCAAAACATATAGCTGGTAATATTTTTTTTCCAAAAATTTATAGCTGGTAATACTTTTTTTCCAAAAATTTATAGCTGGTAATTTTTTTTTTCAAAAATGTATAGCTGGTAATATGTTTTTCAAAAAAAGTACAGCTGGTAGAATTTTTGAAAAACGTATAGCCTGCAACACTATTCTTTCAAAAAATATAGCCGGTAATATTTTTTCAAACTTGTACAGCTGGCAAAATTATTTTTCCTAAAACGTATTATCAGAGGCCTTGCTGTTGAATGTAGCTTATCGTCATACCCAGGACGCGGATGTAGTTTATCGTCATAACCAGGACGACCACTCTAGTAGAAATAGCATAAAGCAGAGAAGCTCTTATTATTAATGCTTATTGCAATGTCTTTGAGCACTACCAATCTTCCAAAATCTATAAGGTGTGAAAGGTGTCAATAAGAAACATTTTTGATTTAGCTGGTTTTATTTTACAAATATTTTAGGAATTCAAAACAACCTAACAATTTTAATGTTTTTAAAATTACTATATTTTAATATATATATATATATGTGTGTGTGTGTGTGTGTGCATATATCATTTGTAGTGGAAAAAACAAGTATATATTAGGTTGTCATGAAGAATCAACTAACACGTTAAATATATTTTTACGAAAACACAGAGAGCGAACTAAAAAAGAAAAGAGAGAGGAATATGTTAATGAACGAAATACAAGAATACCTGAAACTCTTTGAGAGAGATTTCGCATTCACCTGTTTTATTTGAATCTTAGATATGTTGAAACATTTCCCAACATTTCAATAGCCAACAATATTTTTTCGACAGCCAGGTATACATTACACAGCTTCATTGTAGCTACTGTAGTGTGAGAAAGTTTTCATCAATTGGCGTACATTTAATCGGATAATAATGATGATTACATAGATCATAGTTTGATCCAGTAAAAAGAATACAGTCTTGATCCTTGTCGAGAGGCAATTTTTCTTTAAGATTTTTGAGCTCCAGCTTAATGGATACTCATTTCAGTAGAAAAGATAAATGAATGTTTACTCAGAAAAAATATTTTTTATAGGGAAGATATAATAAAGTCCACATTCAAAATGTTTCAAAGACATCCTCCATGACAAAAGGAAGTTCCAGAAAACTAATGACGTTCCCCACAAAAAACAAATACCAAAACCAAAAAGAACAAAAAATAAAACCAAAACTAAAAAAAACAAAACCCACCAAAACAAAAAAAGACCAAAAAAACAAACCAAAACCAAAAAAACAAAAACAAACCCCCCACCAAAAAAAACAAACCCCCCACCAAAAAAACAAACAAACCAAAAAAAAAACCCCCCAAAAAAACAAAAAAACAAAAAACAAACCAAAAAAAAAAAAAAAACAAACAAACAAACCAAAAAAAAACAAAACAAACAAACCAAAAAAAAAACAAAAAAACAAACAAACCAAAAAAAAACAAAAAAACAAACAAACCAAAAAAAACAAACAAACAAACAAACCAAACAAAGCCCCAAAAACCAAACACAAACAAGAAAAGGGAGGAATGTTTGAAATCAGAATATACTCATAATTGGATTGACGTGACGATTGTCGCACAATTTTCCTTAGACGGTCTTTTGTTGCATTAGGATTAGTAAATATCGCAATAAAACGCGAGAGAGTGAAAACCTCATCTTAAACGCGCGAAATTTATATATATATATATATATGTATATATATATATATATATATATATATATATATATAGAGAGAGAGAGAGAGAGAGAAAAGAACGGTTATGGTGGCGTCGATAACCACGGTGAAAGACTTTCAGGTGGCGGTTTTTCTTCTGATTTTGCTATTGTCGTTTTATTCCTCTGTCGCCGGCAGTTGACTATGATGACACGAGACGCATTTCTTCTTGGAATGAGAACGTGACAGCTGCATGAATTACCTTATTATAGGGGGGGGGGGGTCGCGGATCGAAAGAAAATAAAACAAAGGAACTACAAAGGAGATTGGGTTATAACCGTCGCCACTAACTGCATCACTCTAATACCCAATTTTACAACGAATGCCAAAGCAGGTGAATAGGATAACATGCTTCATGATGTTAACGAAATTGAAGAACAGAGGCAAATTACAGCAACTACCAAAAATGACAGTGAAATTACTACTACTAGCAGCCATAATAATAATAATATCATCATCAACAACAATATTTTCTTATTGACATAGAAGCCTCTGGAGATTGAAGATCTTCAAAGTTACATTACAAAGGAAACTATCAAGAGACAAGGCTCTTGAAATGGAAATCTCAAATGTGTTGCACATGATGACGTCAATAATTCTAGTTTTAGTTGGAGCCCACAGATTTACTAGAAAAGGTTCCTGTAGACTCACTGAAGGGATTCCTGGTAGCCAAGCCTTAAAGAAATACAAAACATTGTACTCGTAAGTACAGCTTATGTGTGTGAGCTAGGGGTTTGTTTTTGCTATTTATTTTTTATTACAAAAATGATAAACGGAAAGTGTTATAAAGCAATTCCTGACATTAGGTCTCTTGTCTGGATCGAAAGGAAATACGTATAGAACAGAAATCAAAGCAAATAATAATAATGGTAATACAGCTAATAATAAAACTAAATGATTGACGTAACTCTTTCAATATATTTCAACGCTTAAGAAAAGACTATGACTTAAGATTTTTCCGATAAAACAAGCATTTTAATATTAACAAGAATAGTCTACCTAGTGTAATGAAACCGTAGTTCCTCACGTATATATCTTAACACTGACTGCTCTCGTTAAAACAAATTTTATAATTCCACTTTTGCGAAAGATATCGACTTCTCTTTGTGCTTCTTAATTTTCTCTAAGATCTAATATCGTCCGTTTGAAAGAAAATCCCAGAAGTTTGAGCGAGTTAAATTGTGCTCTAGGGGAATATATATATATATATTATATATATATATTATATATATATATAGATATATGATTAATGCGATGATCCACTTCATGATATATGAAGTATCTTTTTGTCACGGCTTTTTGAATGACAAAAATGCACACTACGTATATTTCGACAATAATGTCTACTGCTGAGATAATAACCACACTGGGATATACCCGATCACGCACGAACAAAGTTGCCTCTAATTACTTCCCACCAAATCGCATCACAAACTGTTCTGGAGTTATTCAGAAGCGCAACTTTCTCATACACACACACACACATATATATATATATATATATATATATATATATATAGCCATGGAGAAAATATATGGAGCAGGTGTATAAAAGCTAAAAATGTAATTGAAAATCATTTAGTCATTTAAAGAATGCTTTTTAAAGTAAATTAAACCTATATTTAATACTTTGTGTGGCCCCTTTTTGCATTTATAGTTGCCTTTATGCGCTTCTGCATATTGGAAACCAACTTAGCACAAGAAGCTGGCTCTGTTTTATGCCATTCTTCATGATGTTTTGCTTCTAATTCGCGTATTGATGAATATTTAACCACCAGCCCTCTTGTACTTAAGCATGACCACAGATGTTCAATGGGATTCAGGTCATGAAACTGAGGTTGTTATTTCATGACCCACCCCCATTCTTTCTTTTCAAACCAACCCTTCGAAATTCTGGATGTGTAGCATGATGCGTTGACTTGGAAGATTACTCCATCTGGTACATTATTGTTGAAAATTTTCTCTATTGATGGTTAGTAACGTTGGTCTGACGTGCTTTATAAGTGTTGGAATTCCTTCTAACCTCACATGTGAATAATATTCCTGCCCCGGAGGTCGACATGCAGCTCCAAACTATTACGGTCTCACCTCCAAATTTTACAGATGGGGCAATACATTGAGCATCATATCCTTCCAACTTTTCGACGAACAACTCTAGAGGTTTTAAAATCTGATAAACATTTTAGGGATTATTTTCCATTCAAGTAATATACAGTATTAATTGGGGTAATAAAATCAATTATACTCAAATTAGATGCAACTAATAAAATAACTTCAAATTTGCTTTTATCAGACTAGACAACAATTTACAAGCTATTTAGCAAATGAAAGTGTCATTTTCTTGTTAATCTCAGACTGCAATGTTTTTTTTTCAAGCTTTACATCCACTGAGGACAGCTTCTAACATTATCACTTTGCGAGTCGATATCACTTTGCTTATTTCATCTTGAAATTCAGCAAACATGTTAGGTTTTTTTTTCTATTACCTAGAGATACCGTATTTAGCAGTCTGTCTTCCGTTGAGTTTTTACCCCCTTCTCCGGCCTTGACCATCATGATTTTTTAAATAATAAGTTTAATGTCTGTTTGTACACCATTTCTTGATCATTTCCCTTTTTTTGATATTTTGACTTGGGATAACCCATCTTTTAACAATGCAGTTATGTCAGCCCTTTTAGTTCCAGGAAAGTTTTTTGCTTGGAGATTTATTCCACAAAGAAGAAGCACTTACAAATTTATACATAACTTGTTACTAAAAAATCAGAAAAGAATTATCAATACAGAAAAAAATTCAAAATAAATGATTTTGCCACTTTTGCTAAAGAAGTTAGAAATTAACACAAATCATTATTGGTATCCACCCATAACATAAATGCCAGTGAAACATCAATTCAAGAATGCTTGTTGCCGTGTTTTCAGCTAAATATGTCAATCATATTTCTAACTGTTCTACACCTGCTCCATAATTTTGTCCATAGGTGTATATGTGTATGTTTATACCGGTCGCATGTAAATAGAAAAGCATATTAGATACACTGGAGCTTTGTGGGTATCTAAAATCCAAAATCCGTTGACCAACCTATTTTAAAATAGAGTTTATGTAAGAAGTAAATTGGAATTTCGGAAGAAGTGAAAAGTGGAACTAGTTGTTCTTATTCGAATATTATTACTTGTACTGATACTTCCTCGGCACAAGTATTATTATTATGACTAGTACTACTACCTTATACTAGTATTCTTTTAAAAAAACATCGTAAGATTTGTATAGAGGGCATAGTCAGCAATCAAATGTATCATGTAATCTTCCTTTCATTGTAAGCTTTCCTCCATTTAAGGATTATTCTGGCCGTTCCTCAGAGGCTTTTTTTCTGGAACTGTTCCACTGAGCAGTCAATGCCAATTTCCTTTATTCAGACCACTATTCTGTCAGTCATCGTACAATTGCACCGATGACAACTGGAATGATTGAGATCTTCTTTAGCTTCGAAACCGCTGAAAGTTCCAATTTCAATGGTCCATAATTATGTTTTCACTTTTACCTCCGACATTGACCTTGTAACAAAAGGAGACGGCGGATCAATGATTAAACCCTTTTTTAAAAATTCTATCTTCCACCACTATGTCGTGTTTGCTATGCACTAATTTTCTATCTGTGTGCATCGAAAGTATTGGATGTTTCTGACTGACGAATTTTCTCATGTTTATGGCGGTTACATTCCTTTTTTTCGCCGAAAAGACCCAGTTCCCACGCCATTCACAGTTAACATTTCTGTTAACCAAATTCAGAGTGAGGCAGCGTGCTATAGTTTATTCAAATTTCCCACATAACCTGCAAAGTAATGATGTCTCTTTTCGCGGACATGCTCCAAGATATTATCATTATTCACGTCATGAGAGTTTTTAAAAAAAATTAATTTAAATTTTAATAGAGTTAAAAAATAATTCTGAATTAAAACATTTATTTTTTCTACGTCGCATTTCTAGAAATATCTCATCTAGCTGTTATATTTTTGTACTGGCTTGGTCCACCAGGCTATTGTCCCGTGGATTCTAGTGGGGTAATGTGTTATTTTATGAACTTGCTGAAATTGAGAGTTCAATACCTGGGCAGGGTAGCGTTTACATAAACTCATTGGAAACGGGCGAGCAATAACTGAGCTGTAATAAAAATAAGAATAGACGAGATATCCCTAGACATGGGAAGTGAAACGGGAACTGTCTACCTATGTAGAAAAACTTAAAAGGTTTCAATCCAGAATTCCCTGATGAATGACTGATGGCAAAACGTTCGAAATCTTGTGATTCCAACAACAAAGATGGGTAAAATAATCCGAATGTAAATAGTGTGAATAATGATCTCCCTGTGCTAGTATTTCAGGCGGAGTAAATATTGTTGCATATAAACTTGTATATGCTACGCATAAGAAAATGTCGGCCAAAACATGACAGATCTTTTTTGCTTAATCATTTCACAGCCAGCAAGTCGGTAATGTCACTAATCCGTATGCGTATAGAGGGAGTGAAAGAGAATGAGAAGATTGACAATAGAGAGTATTGGGGAAAAGGAAAAAGATGAACAAGGTTAAAAAAGAAAGAAAATGGCGATAGACGTTGCATTTGAAATTTTGAAGATTATAGTTATCAGAGAAACAAAGAAAAAAAGCGTGTTCCACGCTCACTAGCAAAGCTTAAATGAATGCATACAGGGCACCAAGGAAAAAAGCTCGTCAGAGCCGATTACATGAAACTATTTGTAGGAAAGACAGAGGCAACCCACATCGTGATGTCTTGTCAAGATCGATTACCTTAGGGATATGGAAACAGTGCTCAATGCACGGACGAATGGTATATTTGTAAATATGCAAATGGATTTTTCCGCGGGAAAGAACCCAACTATTACTGATTAGGAACGAAGGAATAATTCTAAGATTACGTAAAGGAGATATGATAAAGTACTTTTTGTAGCTTGTGCTAATTCAGTAAAATGTTATCAAGAAATTTTATAGCTGAAACAAAGATCATATTTATCATGAGCATAAAATAATGTTCATTTTTTTTGTTTAAAAATGATTCAAGATTAATATTTGAAAAAAAAAATGTTTCAACGTTTATTATTCCCGTGCATATAACCAGATTCTTTAAAGAGAAAACGTTTACTACTCACTTAACTTAGAGAGTGAGAATAATTTTCCTCTATACTCTAGGTAACTATCATGTCATCCCATCAGTTCTGTCCGAATTTTGAATAAAGAAAACAAGAGACCAAATGTTACATTTAATTAGAGATTCAATCAACAATGTATTTTCCCTGATTATGACTTCCTTCCATCTATTAACAAGCTTACTAATTCCATTACTGTAAAATTGTTTTGGCTTTGATTCGAAGAACTCACAAATGACAGTTTTAACCTCTTCTAGTGTTACAAAAGCAGTTTCTTCCAAATGATTCTTTAAGCTACGAAACAAATGGTACTCTGAAGAGCAAGGTCGGGAGAATAAGGTGGATGAGGAATTTCCTTCCAACCAAGTTCTTCGATCTTTTGTCACGTGATTCTTACTGTGTGTGGTCGCGCATTTTCCTGGTGAAACATCACCCGTTTTCGATTTAATAGAGCAGGTCATTTTTTCCTCAAATCTTGGTTCAAACGCTCTAATTGCTGAGAGTATATTTCAGCATTAATTGTTGCATTAGGTAGTAAGAATTCAAAGTGGATTATTCCTTGGCAATCCCACCAGATTGAAAGAAGGACTATTTGCCCATGAAGTTCCTTTCTCGGCTGTGGCTGGGCTACTTCCTCTTTACCAAGCCACTGTCTACGACGTTTAACATTTCGATAAAAGATCCATTTTTCGTCGCCAGTCACAAGTCTATCCAAAAAAGGTGAAACAAGTTGGCGAGAATGGAGAGAAGAGCAGATGTTTAACTCGGGATTTGAGGTTGTTTTCAGACAATTTATGAGGCACCCATTTTCCAAGTTTAGGAACTTTTCCAAGTTATTGAAGATGACGATGAACAGTTGTATGGTTTGAACTGAAAACCACTGCCAATTCCAAACTGATAAAGCAGGATTTTCTTCAAGGACTGCTTCAAGAAGCTTTTCATCGAACTCAGCTGGACTTCCGGTTCGATCTTCATCTTCAAGGATGGAATCTCCACCTCTGAATTTTGCAAACCATCTTCTGCAAGTTCTTTCATTCACACATTCCTCTCCACAAACTGAGTGATTGTTTCTAGCCACTTCGGCTGCTGAATTTCCTTTCTGAAACTCATAAAGCATTATGTGCCTCAAATGATTCTTGGGTACTTCCATATTAGCAGGGTTTTAATCAAACAAAATTTAATTTTATTATTCTCTGAAATAAAATTCGATCAGTTTAAATGTCTCTAAACATAAAAATAATGTTCAGCTCCATTACACATTATAAAATACTCTTTACATTTCGTTCATTTTAACAAAAAGTTAAAATTCGGACAGAACTTATGGGAAGACCTAATACATCACCAAAAATACTTTGGTAAACAATACGGAATACTGTCTTTAGTTTTCGTTTACAAAATTTAGAAATAAGAAAAAAACATTCTGCAGATGATTGGTATTAATTTAATCAATCAAATAGTGTGTCAATTGTAGGGGATGTCAAATATATAAGAAAACATGTATATACGAAGATTCTGCTCCAAAGGAGTCATTGATGTGAACCACGCTCTTTCCTTTCATATACCTTTGGAGAGATGTAAGTCCCACTCGAGAAAGATCTCACAAATCTCTGCGTTGTAGAACCGACTCCCAAGAGGATACTTCCCTGATCACTACAATTTTGAAGTGTTCAAGTCTAGGGCCAAACCTTATATTCCCTATATATCTACATTAATTCTGCCTCTTACCCTGTAACCCTCTACCTCAAGTGGTGTTTCGGCCTTGTACAGGGTGGGACATAAAGGGAAAAAAGAATGAAAGGATTATATTTATAATCATTAGAGAACTGATAACCTTACCGAAGATTTTTACGAGGAGGGATTAAATAATCCCAAATCAAAAGAAAATGTCGCAAATTATACGTCTCATTTTCAAAGCTGGTGATTTCAAAACGTTTCATGATCAATTGATTCTTACAGACATTTACGAATAT
>OZ038477.1:41135575-41170575 GCA_964036315.1 Acanthosepion esculentum
AAATAAGCACTCTTCAAATTAGTTTCGAAAACATTTTTATTCTTGGCTAAATTTCTTAGTAAACCAATGTTAATTTTGTGATTAATATATCGCGAGTCCCGTTACCCATCAGGATCGTAGGGGCACCCCAAGTACTGCAGCGGCAGTATAAGTAGTGTTTCTTGGGCAAAATAGCCTCTACAGACCTGTTTTGAATTCAGAGTTATCTTCTCCTAGACCGGTTGCCACTCAAGGCTATAGAACCCAGTCTGTTGCGCTATTTACAAATAGCTATAAATTAATATATATGCATGCGATTATTACATAAATTGTAAAATATTCTCGTGATAAGTCATGTAAAATATCCAGGTCTATAGTTAGCTCTCTTTGACAAATTTAAAAAAACTTCAGTGCGTGTAACATTATCGCTGCCATCTACAGATATCTTTTACAAAATAACTTTTCATCCGCAACTATAGATCAAACTGCATCTTCTAGATTCTTTTCGATTATTGTATTATTTATCGTCGATATTTTCCTGTTTGGCATTTAAATTTTGTTTTATCACTTTGATTTTGATTTGAACGAGATTCAATTGGAATTGTTTTCAAAGTCGCCTTCGTGTGTTCTTTATATTCTGAAGTGAAAGAGGAGTGAAAGAGAAACTATTTCAACATTTTAAACGTCAAATATTACCAATAGTAGCGATCTTGGAAA
This sequence comes from Acanthosepion esculentum, assembly GCA_964036315.1. NCBI lineage: Eukaryota > Metazoa > Mollusca > Cephalopoda > Sepiida > Sepiidae > Acanthosepion > Acanthosepion esculentum. The sequence continues at coordinate 41,136,272 of OZ038477.1, forward strand.
GCAATACCAGTAATATCATTCACAACACACACATATTTTATATCTGTTAAAAGATGGCGTCAACACAGGAGATTTGCTTAATTCCATCGTTCTTCTCTACCGTTTGTCTCAGATGTTATATGCCTTTCAAACTGACCTTTGGTGGAGAAATTTGAACCTTCTGTCTCTTTTCATACACAAGCAAGATTAAGGAAATCTTTTCAGAAATTCGTGGCTCACAGTGCATCATTTATCACAAAAACGACGATTACTTTCCTAAAATTGATATATTAATTTATATTAATGACATGTCGTTCGAGATTATATATATATATATATATATATATATATATATATATATATATAGTGTGTGTAAGAGAGAGGCATATAGTTATGTGCGTGCATAAAATACTTAATGTAGCCAAATATATAATATCGAGTAAAAATCTTTCATTTTCTGTTTAAACAATGAGACAATTTTAAATTAATTATGAACTACAAGGACAGTTACACATACATTCACAAAAGAAGTGTACGATTGGGTCTCATAATGGAGGATGATTTCCTGGTAAAACTAACAATCACAGGAAATATTGGCATCGAAATAACCATGTGTAAAGTGTCTGGGAATTGATTAGAGAACAGAAGAAAAAAGATATTAAAGTTTTATAAGTTACTTGAACCAAGAAAGGATGTTGAAAGCGATAATTGTCCACAACCTGAAGGCCAGAAGAACATACACATTTTTAAGCCTCTCTGAATTCATATAAAAATGTATTTGTCTAAGCTGATTCAACACTTAGATATAATTCTTTTATGTTATTAATCAACGTAATATAATTGCCCTCTCTTTTCCAATCAGTAATACACTTAGAGACAAAACAATGCTTGACAGCTCTATTAAATGAATCGAATATATACGGTATTGTATTGATTTTGAATAACTGACATGGTTTTCGTGGGAAAATTAACAACGATAATTGATCACAGGTTAACAAATTTTCTATGAAAAACAGGGCATCCCAAGCTACAGACTGCTTTAGACAATTCACGGCATTGTTGAGTTGGTGATGTTGAGAATTGTATCAAGGAATTTATTTTGTCATAATGAAAAGAAGAAATGAAGACAAAATCTTTAATTAGTTTTTTTTTCCATTGATATATTAAATTTTACGAAATACTTTGACAAACGCGAATAATGAAGGATTATATTTCTTTATGTGCTAGATTTCTTTTGATTCGTTATATACCGATATAAAATTTATGTCTAGAAAATTACATATTTCTATTATTTTTCATACTGGGATCAACACATCAGAAGTTAATAGTAAAGGAGAGCTCGTGCCAAACAAGAAGAATTATCAATTAGATCAAGTTCAATTTATTTTTCAATAGACCTAAATCTAGAGCATCTGAAAGACAATAAAACTGAACTCGGTAACATAATAAATTTCCTTAGACGCACTCTATTCAGATGGCTCCGTTTGCTAACAGCAACATCAAACGAATTGCCGCCACTCTCATATACGCAGACACCAGCTTCAGACATAATGGGCTCTTTTTTTCTGTCGGTATATATTCTTATTCACAAGTACATTTTTTTGCTATCATATAAAAAAATATATATTAGATAAGTGAGTTATCTCCCTTGATCAACTGCAATCTCTAGAGATCACGTATAGCGTACTTGCTTGGTCAATGCAACTTGTCAAACCAACCAATCACTAGCCAGAATATGTTGGCGCCAATTATCAACGACTGCTATTCTTTTCTGTTTCTCTACGTCTTTTCTGCCGAGATCCCCAAGGGACAGGACGTGAAAATAGTCTCTGCTTTAATACCAGGAGTTTGACAGGAGAGCCGTACAAATATGAGTACGTAAAACATTCTACTACAACACAAGACTTCAGTTATGTCGATTATATGGTTTCATTATATAATATATAGCCGCAAACAGAACAATTTGTTTACAAAAAGAACTATTATTTCAAATAATATTTGTATAAATGAATACTATTCTTTTAAACTGTAGTAAGATTAGATAGTAGAAACAGCATACGGAAATATACACTTTTCTTTTCACTATCAGAGTGACAAAGAAACTCTCTCCTCTGTTACACATATTTTCTTTCCTTCTTTCTATTGTTCTTCTCCACCTTCACTGACAGAACCCGGACATAGCTTATGTGGGCGAGTGAACGTCCTAAAACAATTATCAACCAATATAACACGTTCAGCCAAAAATCAAACGGAAAACACGGATGTTTCAGGTCCAATACAAAGAAGAAGAAAACAAAAGACGTGCGAGGAGAAGAAGTGGGAAACTGGTTCGATGTAGAAGTTCGAGACGTAAGGGTTGGAAATTTATCGGATGTCGAGATTGACAGGACAGGCAACTCCAGAGAAAAAAGAAGAAAATTAATTTGTCATCCAAAAACAACGACCCTGTATGAATTCTCAAATCACAAAAGAACTAAATCATGTCAACCTCTGTAACCAAATGGTGTCAACAATAAAATTGTACTATAGACATTAAATTTTGGGATTTACTCATGCATTAACCCAACCGTCATCTCTATTCACCATAAATCATTATTTTTGTTTCCCGTGTCCTTCTTTATTGATTAATATTTGCGGATTAAATTGTCATAATCAAACACTTCAAAAGAATATTTAAGTCAAATTCTTTCCAAATTTGCCAATTAATTATGGCATTTCATCTTGATATTTTTTTAAAAAATTTTTTTATCTCAGTTGATTATTTGAAGTTGGTGAAAATGTTTTGTGTAACATTTAATCATTTTAAATTTTAATTTATTTCATTTTAATCTTTCGTATATATTTTTCTATTGAAAATATATTCACTACTTGATATGTTTAATCTATCAGGATCGACACATCAATATTAATCTTAACTTCACTACAACAATACTACTGTTTCTGTTGGTTATCATCTTTTCCCCTTTATATAAGCACAAACACTGCACTGACAAATATCTTTACGAGTTTCAGATAAACCTTCGCTATCTTAAGCAGGAAAGGCACTTATGCGTGGAAGCTATAAGTGGAATGTCTAACAATTGGAAGGACTAAGAGTTTATTTATTCTTTATCACGTATTAAATCGGTAATAGAATGAACCAAGATTTTCACTGCTTTTTAATATGTTCTGAACATTTCCCTAATGAGATTATTGTTTGTGTGGAAGTAAATATTTTTAAAGTGTTTCTTCTTTTGTCCATGTCTGTGTGTATTACCGATTGCACGAGTATGTGGTATAAATTATGGCGGCTATTAACTTCGTATCCATCTCTTTGATTATCTCTGATACGAGTAGACATCAGCACGCATGTAAGCCGGTTTGTGTATAGGCATCTGTCTATGTGTAGTGTACAGCCGTTTATAAGAACTTAGACGATAAAAAAATTATCGGGAGAAAAATATTTGGAAGAGACGCCGCGAGAGTAGCATTTATGCTTGATAAATCTTCACTGACTATTACTTCAATAAGCTGACAGAACGTTAAATCTGCCACTGTAAGCAGGCCCATCACTGCTCGGGGGCAGATGGAAGACCGAGAAAGAAGCTAGTCAGCCAATCGACTGGCCAGTCAGCCAGACGCACCACAAATACCAAGTATAGCAAATAAATAATGGTCTTAGCGAATGTTGACGCTCTCTGTGGCGCGTGATATCAGCCGCCAATATTTCACTTCGGATATCTTCGCATTTTCTTTCTCTCAGAGTTATTTTTGAGCTTCTGTTCTTGTTGACTTTTTTTCCCCTGGATTCAGACTCATCAAATACACTCATTAATTTTTTTTTGCTCTTTGTGCTAGTACATATTTTTCTTTTATGGAAAGATCTCGAAGGAACTGAAGGTTGATACAGCGAGCTGATTTTATATTCGATACGTTTCATTTTTTTGTTATTCGCAGCTATTGTTCCTTTAATGCATTGTAAAAGAAACGAATAAAGAAAGATACAGATAGGTCCGTCTATTGTGTATACAGTACTGTGAATGTTCTCTGTTCTTTTCTGGTTTTAGTTCGGGGAATTCATAGCAATTTTCAATTTCTATCGGAAGGTTTCCGTGTGCACGTTCAACAAAATCTTTTTTTTTATTTGTAGATTTTATGAAGGATAGATGAAACTTTAGTAGTTTGAATACGGGAGATCGCTTGGAAAATGTCTTTGTATAAATGGGTTTGCCAATTGCTATATCTCTGGAAATTAAACGCTAGTTTTTTTTTCTATTTTTTTTACATTTTGTTTGGCAGTTATATAGGTGAATAAACACAGTTTTAAGACATTTTTATGTTTATACATTCTTTTTTATAGATACAAATATTTAAGTAAATGCTCTGTTCATAATAAACAGTATTAACAACATTTACCGGCTTGAATTATCCGAGAAATTGTTATAGAAAATATGCGCCTCCGACAGGAATCGAACCTGTATCCTTTACGGAATCACCATATAGCCTAACGTGCTTTTACCGATTTCGCCACAGAGGCGCGTTTCGGCTCGCAAGGACAATTTTACTGTGTTTAAACTACAATTTTCCATGATTTTCTCACGTACATTCATATCTGTTCGATGCGTATCCAAATGTAAACAAATGACGTCACATATTATGAAATGCACGCTTAAATTCATGTAGTCGGGGCACCAGACCTAAAATATTTATATCTATAAAAAAGAATGTACAAACATAAAAATGTCTTAAAATACTTGTCGGACTTTTTCCATTTCGTAATGTATGACATATAGTTTTGTATATATTGATCAAATTCGAAATGGGATATTTAAAAAGGTATTTTCGCGATTAATACAGGTTCCCACATGATCACTACAAGTGCCCTCCCGACTGCAAGAGAAAGTGATATTAACCCTTTGGCCTAAGAACTATATAATTAACTATTCAACAAGGGCCAGGGTATGTGGGACGTTAACAGTTACCTCCTACAGTAGTAGTTTTTTGTTTTTTTAGTTTTCCCCTTCCAAGCAGGTGGCCAGACTCGCATTTTAGCTGTGCCGCCCTCCAGCGGGATAATCTCAAAAGCGTGGTTGTCTCCTGTATATTGTACATTTCACCATGATGCTACCATATCAAACTGTTTTGATGTCTTTATTGAATTCCGTTTATATACGTATGTTCCAACGTCAGTCTTTCCAGTTGCAGGTTCAATAGAAATCATGATACTAATTATTTATGTCTTAGCAAATCGATTATTCGAATGAACAGAAAAATAATGATTGTCAGAGATACAAATGTATAAATAATTATTTCAGACACATTTTAACTCTTTGTTTGTCATCTTCACATTTAAAGCTTAACATAAGTTATGACTGCTTTTTAATTCTAGATTTGGTATTTGACTGAAGATCAAATCAAATTCACGAAACAAATAAGAATTCACACGCATTATGGAATTGGAAAGTTTCCAATAAAAAAATAAAGTAATTTTTTAATTCCATGTTTAAACAGAGCACGCTGATCATGGCTCTTCACATATGCCCTTGCGTTATTATATGCGAATGACTATGAAATTTTGGCAAATATACTTATTTCACCCGATGCCTTCTCTATAAGTTTTTATTAAAAGCAGTCCTCTTCGACGGAATACCATCAAAGGTCCCTGTCTGCCCAGATGAATTGAAATGGATAAATATTTTTCAAAAGGAAAATAACGCGAATATGAGCGAAGTGTGTGCTAGTATTAGTCCTTGAAACACCAATTCCTTTTATTATTATTTTTACGGCAGTAGCGATTACATTACTCGCATAAAGTTAATATTAATAACAATGATAGCAGAATTAGAAAAATAGGGGTGAATAGATAAATGATTAGAATTAATGCCTCGGTTACATTGTGGATTTGAGAATATAGAGGATTTCAATAAAACTTGATTTATTTCTCTTTAGATAAAATATTTGTGCCTAAACAATGTATTATGAATAGATTTAGTTAACATGAAATTACAGATATATCCCGGCTTGAAGCAATCGCATGTCTAGACACACTTATGAGTTGCAAACAGTCTGTGGGTGAATATACGCCACCACCTCTCGTCGGCTGCTACTAATTAACACTAAAAGCTCTTCGCTAGGAATTGAGCAATCTAGTAGTCGGTAATGCTTATATCTCGTATATAATGTGTTAAAATACCCTTAGCCTAAGTTTGAGAGACCCCCACTGACGTTAAATCAGTCAGGTTTCGATCCCGGCTTGAATCATTTCCATGTTTAGCCACACTGATGAGATGCGATACTGCGACAGAATGTCTGTGGATCACTAATATATATATATATATATATATATATATATATATATACACACACACAGATGACGGCGATGTTTAAATTGTTAGCATTTGATATTTTTGATTTCGCGTATACTTATTGTTTTGAATTTTGTCGACTGCACGGTATAATAGTTGTGCACAGTCTGAGAGAAAGAACACCACGACGCCATTCGTTCCGTCAGAAATTTGGAAACGGCATGCCGCATTATTAAAATTGCAAAGGTTTTGGAAAGAATTGAATGATTCTAATAGCGATTACGAAGGTGTTTAGTTTGGTCACTCGTGATGTTGATATTATGCCTTCATTTTCCCCACAGGGCCTCGTGCTCATCACAGAGTACTACATCAAGTGCTTTGAGGAAGTAGTATTGATCTGAGTCAAGAGGGTGGCTGCTATAAGATCAAATGTCTGGAAGCATGACTCTGCACCATACGAGACAAGAAGCCGAGCACAGGCATGGCTGCCAGTCAATTTCTGCGACCACATCACCCCTTAATCTGGCTGCCTAACTCTCCAGACTGCAACCGCCATGATTGTGTATCTGACGCAGTGAGTAAAGGACCAACAAATTTCCTCGTAACACCAAAGTTGAACTGAAGAGAAGGAATATGGCAGCATTCAGGAACTTTCAAGATATTTTCGTGTCATTTTCGTAAATATATTTGTTAAAATGAGATATCAGAATTATTTTCAATTTTGCGTAATTTAGATGTCAATTTATTCATCGCAACCTCTCTGTGTGCATATATAAGACATTGTATACTTTAGATAAGTTTTGTCTACATATTTTCAGTAGGATTCGCAGATTCATTGACAAACTTCTTAGCATCCTTATTAAAGAGAGAGAAAATTACTATATCATGATGGCCTGTCATATATATATATATATATATATATATATATATATATATATATATGTGTGTATGTGTGTGTGTGTTTGTATATAGGCATGACCTTTATTGACATAGATTTCATTATAATGCTTCTTTCCGTCGCCTTAATGTTTTCTCTAACTTGTATGAGAGAATGTGTTAAGGCTCAGTTAGCATATTTGTGATTAAATGTTTTTCAACAAAACTGATGCTCCTTTTCAATCATCACGTATCATATCGACTGATAATCAAGCTCATATTCAACTACTTTTAAAAGCCAGTGTTGGCTGATACATTCTATATGGTATTACTGAATTGTATTGCCAGAAATTTAAAATTATTCTAAGGGTGTTTCAACATTGACGGTTATTTTATTTCGTGCAGAATTATATATTATTTTCAGGCCTTCTAGGTCAAATTTCAATGAAATTTTCTTTCGTTGTGTATATATATATATATATATATATATATATATATATATATGTGTGTGTGTGTGTGTATATATATATATATATATATATATGTGTTGTGTGTTCTGATGTTATTTATGATGCAAATCCCAAACCTCAATAACTCGAATCTGCTTTAAACAATTTTTGTCAAATTTTCAACGATTAATTTAATCGCGAAAAACATTGGACAAAAAGTGTTAAAATAAAATTTGAGATATATAAGTTAATGATTTGTATAACTTCTGACGGACGAGAGAGAAAGGCAAAAAAACTCAGTTTATCGTATTTCTTTATTTTTACGATTAATGCTTCTGAACGTATGTATTTCTTGTGTGTATCCAAGGTTATAATACTTTTTTTATTTTCAAAAAACGGTCAGCTCATTGTGGCCGTGTTCGTAGTTGCCGTTATTGATTTCTGGCTTTGTTATTACTAATGTTTGAATTATTATTTCACATATGGATGAGTCTATTTTATTTGTGTTTTCTATAAGTATGGTAAATAATCATGTTATTAGAATTTCTAGACGCTATCCCTATATTAAAACAATTTATAACAGTATTTTGATAGATATCTACTCCTGTTCATATACTGAGCGCTACACGTCTATGTATAAAATTTTGCTGTTGATAATTCAATACCATTTTCAGCGCTAGCAACGTTTATTTAAAATAAATCTTAATCTATATCACGACTGACGAATCGACATTGGATGAAGAAGCTTAAAACTTGCGTGAAGCAAATGTTTATCACAATATGCTATTTTTATTCTCTTTCTAGACAATTAAAAGTAAATTGTAGACAAATCAAGTTAATGTCTATCTACTTCAAATACTTCATTATTTTTAATTGTTACGCTTAAAATAAAGTAAAAACAAACGAAAACAAATTACTCCAAAGGTGTTTTGAAAAAATATATCTATATAATAAACTAAAATGTTTTATAGTGACGCAATGTCTACTCATTTTCAAAGACTGTCATGTATCTAGTTTACTTTTGCAGTTTTAACATGTATCTCATTGTTCAGGCTTGCATAATAACATGGGCTAATATAAAACTATAATTTATACCTTTATTGTTGGCATATGTTGACATTTCTGACAAAGTTCAGGTTTCCGTTATAAATATCTCTTAGTATATCACCTCACCAAAGTTTTTAAATTAAGTACAACGAAAAGTATTTCACAATATTTTCATTTTATTTTTTGATTTTCGGAAAACTGGGAATTTCTTAACATCTGTCGTAAAAAAACAACAAAACATAAGAATAAGTCAGAATCGCTAGATTAATAGAATAGAAATATGTTGTTAACGGAAAAAAAAACAATTGTACGAGGAAGATTTAGAAAGGTTCTTGATTCGATCGTGTTTGGTCATATGGTCGGATTTTTCTAAAACGGTTCAGTCTGAGAATTAATCAGTATCTCCACGTGAGCTTTGAAAGTCATTGTTATTGGATCTTTTCTTTTCGAAGCTAATCTTAAGAAGCAACCAATTAATCTTTTTTTCAAATGCAATTAACAAAGTTCGATTGATTCCGTCTGATTCCATGGAAAAGAGTACGGGTCAGTCAGGTAAACCAAGCTAAAAAAATATTCAGCTCTCAGAGCATAAACTAATAAAGGATTTATCACCGTCATCATCATCAGTACCACCCAAGCCATCATTAATTACAAGCTTCGTGATTTTCTTTCGGTAATATCAATCTTTTAAACGATACTTTTATAACGCTAATGACAAACTCTTATTTGTGTAGAAGCAAGCATGTATTGTTAAGCATAAATTTCTCAATAACAAAAAAAGAGGAAAACGAGACAAAATAATACGTGAAGACACAAAGCAGATATAAAACAGTAATAAAGTAAAAAGGTTCACAAAATATAAATAGTTCTCTGACGCAAGAGATACAGTCAAGTAGTTATAATCGTCTGACTCCAAGGCAAGAAATAAAATGTATGGTTAAAAACGTGAATTGTCATTTTTCATTGGCTATGAAGAAATCTGGTTTATATCAGTAAATCCATCTAGAAATATGGACAGCAGAGTTTGTCGCAGTACCAGGTATTGTAGATATGTTATTTTAAATCATTTCACCCCAAGCAAGGTGGGAATGCCACTACTACGCAGGTGATTAGAGAGAGCAAAAGTGAGTGAAAAGCTGAACAGAGGAAGGATCGAGGAAAAGACAATAGATTGACATGGTTCAAGAAGACGGCGATTGAGGATGTATTTAAATTTTTGAAGAAGGTAGTCATCATGAAAGATAGGAAACAGAAGGGATTTCCACAGGTGGGAAATGCGTGAAAGGTGTATGCTGGAGTAAAAGTGGCGGTTGCATTTAGCTATTTTAAAAGTATAAGAGTGGGAACTAAATGCCAATCTAGTAGCACGCTTAAATTCATGTAGTCCTTGCATTAGACATAAAAGATCTTCAATGCAGTTGTAATGAAAATATTTGTAGATAAAACAGATAGAAAAAAACGACATGTCGGTGAAAAAGTAACACAAGTCGACATATCTAGTCAGGATAGATTACATTACAGATCATTGTTTGAATGTTGTCAAGAATTTCAAGATGTGCATCCGGAGCACAAGACTCGATATGGAAGCAGTTGCAATGCACTGCCAAATGGTATATCAGAAAGTGTTTGTTTATATTCAAAATCCTAGTCAATAGCCCCACCATCTCCATATATATTCTAAAACTACAATACCCATGGTAGTTGGATAAGTAATATATCATTTTTATAAAAACGGTTCTCGTGGGACGGGGCACAAGCCTCGACTAATTTTTTCCCTTCGATTTAAATTAAATTTAAACAACGGAATAACTCCTATCCAAAATATACAAGGAGAAAGCTAAATGATGGAGGTCACACCTGCAAGATCGAAATGAGACAATATGCACGTCAAATCAACCCAGAAATCACCAATCAATGGGTCGTGCCTTACAATATATATTTCTTGCGACAATTCAACTGTCATATCAATGTTGAAATCTGCTCATCAGTCCATTCTATGACGTATTGCATCAAAAACATATCAAATGGTCAGATAAACCGTTTTTGCACACCTCACCCATTGTTTTTTTCCACTTTAAATTTAACTTTGATTAAGGGAATAACTTCTATCCAAAATATAGAAGAGAATGTCAGAAGATTGTGGGCATATTGACAAGATAATTGGGTAATATTGGAATGCATCATTTTTTCAACAATTTATAACAATGATATGAATTCAATCATCATTTTCTTATCAAAATCTGTGACACGCAGCAAGGTGCGGATAATTTGGCCAGCATACTTTATATATATATATATATATATATATATATATATATATATATATATATATATATATACATACACACACACACACACACACACACACACACGACAGAATTGAATAGACACCAAGATAAATTTTATTACTGATTTTTTTTTTAATAACCAAGATGAATTAACTTAGAGAATTTGTTTAAAATTGCAAATAACAATACTGGAACATGCCACGAATCAAAGGAGCATCAGACCTATCCGAATTTCAGCGAGGACGTATCATGGGCCAACATGAAGGTGGTCTTAGTCAAAGAAAAATATCTGAAAATCTTTCAATACCCCTTTCTACTGTTAATAGAGAGATCGTACAATTCACCAGAGAGGGCATGAAGTGCACAAAACCTCACCCAGGCAGCCCTGGGCACTCTGAAAGAACCATGCGTCTTGTCGAAAGAAATGTTGAACAGGATCCACGTTGCAAGGCCTCTGACATAGCAACGCAAGTTGATGTCAGTCCAAGAACAGCTGTCAGGTATCTTCACAAGCTGGGCTACTATGGCAGAGCTGCGAGAAGGAAACCACTTCTCCGTCCAGTCAATATCAAACGCAGAAAGGATTGGGCTCATGAGATGGTGGAGAGACCTGTGACCTTTTGGACCACTGTCATTTTCTCTGATGAGTCAAGATTCGCATTATTTTCCGACAGTGGAAGAATATGGGTATGGAGATTCTGTAGCCAAGAGTTTGATTTAAAAAGACTGCAGCCAACGGTGAAACATGGGGCCTTTCAGTAATGGTATGGGTTGCAATTTGGAGTGATGGTCGCTCAGAGCTTGTGGAGTGTGAAGGAAACATTAATTCAACCAAATATGTTTCTATATTAAAGAAAGGGCTCCTTCCAATATTCTCAATAGTAGAATGAGCAAAACTGACTCCCTATTTATGGAAGATGGAGCTCCATGTCACACTGCTCAAGCAGCGCAACATTGGTTGAGACAAAATGGGATCAATAAACTTCCATAGCCAAGCCAGTCCCCGGATATTAACCCTATTGAACACCTTTGGGGCATATTAGATCGAAAACTCTGCAAAAAGAAAAGGAAGCCATCTTCTAAGCTCGAAATTTCACAAAACCACACCTGTTAGAATATGCGAAATAAAATCAAAACAAAAGAACGGACGAAAGTTATAACTGTTATACAAATAAAAATAATAATAATAAGCAAAACAATTTGACCCAAATAAATAAGCGAACAAGCGATTTCCGGTAAATGACGGCCATTATAGACTACCAACAATAAGCTATATATACAAATTTTTACTACGTTAACCAAAAACACCGATCAAAATAAAAGAATAAATAAATAAATATATAAGATAAAAAATAAAAATAAAAAAACAAACAAAAAAACAAGCAAAATAATTTGACATAAATAAATATACAAATAAGCGACTTCCGGTAAAAGTAACCGCCAAAATATACAACCCATAATGCACCACTGACCCTTACATAAACAGCCGAGAAAAATAACAGCACTAGTCGCCTGACGATTGCACTAGCATGAAACAGACTGTCGCCTCTAAGTGCTGACTTCCATGTCCACTTTTATATTTACACACGCTCTATCTCTGATATTGAGCACTTTACCCCATAAATATAGCACACTTTAAGACTATATTTCTGCATATATATATATATATATATATATATATATATATATATATATATATATATATATATATATATATATAGTAGTCAGTAACTCGCAAGCTCAAGAAAAATTGTCTTTACAATCTAACGCGGGCCTCTTATGCAGGACTGCAAACATGCAGTCATTAATCTGCAGGACTCAATTATAGCCGTACATAGTTGTTTATAAAGGAAGGATAAGCATTCTTTTTAAATGAAATAATTTTGGTCTTATGTAAACATCCAATTTCATTACAAACGAAGTAGATAATTTTAGCTTTTTTTTTAAAATGGAAAATGCGCCCGTGAAGTAGTTCCCACTTCCCTTGACGTCACTACCTAATAAATGTATGTTAATTAGATTCATATTTAAGAAAGTAAAATTCACTGATTGGAAATAATATTATATCTTATGTTTTCTAGCTTTCTTAACAAAATTATCACTCGCTTCTTTGTTTTCTTTTTGTTTGCTTCAATAGTAGAAGCAAGACAGAAGACAACGATTGACGTTGCATTTAAATTTTGGAAGATCAAATTTGACTGGGAAGGAAGCCATTGCACAAGCAAGAAGTGTGATAGGTGTTAGCAAAGAACTTACGTTGACATATATATTTTTCTTATATTTTTATATATTTTTCTTTTTAGAATCCACTTAAAACGGATATTTTAGCAATATAATATATATATGAATACATAATATATAATTACACATAAATTAGAAAAATAAATATCAATAAGAATTAATAGACAAATGAATCTGTACAGAACAGAGAATAATTCTTCTGAATAATTGTTCCGACAAACATTTGTACTTAACAAGTGTTCACCAATGGCAGACTCGTGTGTCTGTGAATGCCCGAATAATGTTATTGGTATATGCCTACGAATAGGCCCAGGCACATGTTGATCAATCCTCACCTCTAGCCGCTGAATGGTTTTACCTACATAGTCAGCATTGCACTAACTTTTAAAGCGCTAAAGTATTATGTTGGAGGTTAAACAAAATATCTTTATGGATAGAGAGGAACGGTCTTCTCGTAAAGATGGTACGTACTACAGTGGAATTAAAACAGCGCATTATAGACGATTAGAACTTATCGGCAAAAATTGACTACGAGATCCAATCCATGGTAGTTTGATATAAACAGTTCACTTAAGACCATGTTTTCATATCATCAAACTTAGAAATTTTAATGTTAATCAGAACAACATGCTCAGGGTAGACAATTGAAAACATGCGAATACTTTCAATTTAAACAAATTACGAGAGAATGTATTTACAACTACAATGACGCGAATAGCAGCATCTAACTACAGTCTAATGATGAAATAACATTTATTTTACAAACTATTTATTATCAATATAATGTCCTTCCTTGTCTAAACACTTAATGTAGATGTAAATATTTAGCCTATTTAATATTATGACGTCAGAAATTCAGATCAGTATGTAGCGGTATTGTCAGCGCAAATCAATTTACTTTACAAATGTTCATGCAAACAAAAAGCAAACAAGAGAAAAAACACAAGAAAATAACCTTTCATAATAGGTACAAAATTTATATAATATCAACAGAATTTTTACATGAATTATTAACAGGTGTTGCTTCCCTTTAACTGGTTAAAGATTTTTACTACTGGTTATTTTTTTTACCTGAGCTCACAAAAAGTTGAATTAACTTTTTGCTCAAAATGTTCAGTGGAAGAATAACTAAAAAGTCCTGTAAAGCTGAAAATATGTTAAATAAACTTTTAGCTTTAAAGAAGTCGGAGAAGTGAATGTTCTGTGAAGGCTCAATTTGTTTTGGTTGCTCGTAGTAGTTGAATGTATTGTTCGTAAATGTTTGTAATTTCGTCTCGTAAATTTCAATAGCGTGATTGAATTATTTTTTGTAAGTTGCAAAAGAAGTTGTTGAGTGAGTTGAAAATTTAGCTTGAGTTACAGTGAAGTTATTTCATGTTAAAGAATTTGAGATTCTAACTTTGTACTTCGCTGCAGTAAAGTTACAAGCGTCGTGAACTCGTTTAGCAAATGCTAGTCGTCGTAAGTTCTCACTGGTTGGGTTCGCTCGTACATTCAATTTATATGTTTGGTTATCACGTGATTGGCTCCAAGAAGCATTGTTTTTTTTCGTCAGGTCAAAAACTAGGTTGATGCTATTCGAACGTAGTGGTGAGCAGGTAAATTGTTTTTTTAATATTTGTTAACCACTCAGGGAGCGCTTTACAAAACTCAGTCTGGAGGATGATATGTTTTGTTTCGCTCATTGAGAACAAATGTACGTGAAGATAAGCGAGATAATTTTAATATTTATTGTCCAATGAGAGGCTAAGGTTTTTAGAAAAAAAACGTATGAAGCTGTGATCCACTTTTTTTGCACGAAAATCGGCATTGAAGAAAAAGTAGTTGAGGAATTCTAAAAGTACCCAACTAATCGCTTCAACTCAATTTCCTCAACATATGTCGGTGACTTAACAAATTGAAGATTTTCGAATTTTGTACAATTTGTTGCATCATCGTAACCGAATAAAGACTGTTTACTGAAGTTCTTTCACTTCATATTCGGAGAAGGAATCAAACATTATATTGTTTATGTCCATTTCGCATATATAACATGCACATCTTTCTGACATTAACTTGGTCTGACTGTTTGTCTAATGAATCGATTTCTTTTTTCTTTGTACGACAGTCGTAGTTTTATCGAATCTCTTGTAAAGTAGCCCAATACCAAGGTCATATGAAACGTCAACAACCGAGAGAAAGAGAATGAACGAGAAAATACGGAAGACTGCGTCAAAACATCAGAGAGTTAGAAACGATGAAAACAAAGCGAGGAAAGCATTAAGCGGATTTGAGAATATGAAACTGTAAAACAAACATTCGAAATGTAAGATTTAGCATCACGTAAATACCATTTATTTCATTTTACAAGTCCTTTCAAATGCCAATCGGTTTGATGAAATAGTGCACCCCCTTTAACAATGTCACTGCCAAACATAGTATAATTGTCTTATTATTTGTAATATGATATTCAAACTAAGTTTAATGAATTCTGATGGTTCTTCATTTGTGAGGTATGATGCATCTCCGTCACTTATAGATCCTGAACACATATTCAGGAGAACTCAGCTTGCCGGTCTCTCTGCTTTTGGGCGGAGAGGAGCACAGTCTAGGCTAAGCCTATGGGTAGACTCATCTGGGGAAAATGTATGCGGCGTCTACTTGGAAATTTTGCCCGAGCTCGGAAAGCCCAATGTTAAAAACAAGCCTTGTGCCACATCCCGCCTTGTGGGAAGCTCGGTTAAATATCGAGTATATTGAAGCTTACTGATAAGCACTACGTATTGTCTAGAACAATTCTATTACAATTTATAAGCAAAACACTCAAATATGAAAGCATGTTGATTTCGGAAAAAAATAACGAATTCGTTTTGCTGAGCTAATGTTTCCAGCAACACGTGTTGAGCAACCGTCCTGCATAGAAAGACATCCTCGAGTGATGCGAAATCGAGGCTCGGTTTCAAATGATATTTTTATGAGTTATAAACTGATGGGCGGAACGATTGCGATAATGACGAATTGAAATTAAGACCGTTAAACTATGAGTACGAGAAAATGTTTAATTATATATGTTGTTTTCATTTCCTGTTGTCAGGCACACATGTATAATGTTAATGTTTTCGAATTATATACCGATTTATATGCGGATGTATTTCGAATTATCATTAGAAAATTTAAATCAATAATAATAATAAAACAATATAATAATAAAAATATTTTGTTTTCGAATTATATTCACATGTATGTGGTGTTTTGTGTGTAACTGGAATTATTGAAAATGTAAATCCAAATATTAGATGTGCCAGAGACTATTTTGGAAACTAGATTATGAGTACACAATTGAAAACACTTAAGATAACATACCCTATAAATCTTGAATAAATATTTAGAATAAGTCTGAACGTCATTGAATTTTACGTGTTATAATATTCGTAAATATAAAAAATATCTGGATTTTGTCGTTTTAAGAAAATCGAGTTTACTCTTACGAATGCCTGCTACCAAATATGATTTACTATTACATATAAATAATGACAAACACGTAATATAAATATAAAAATACAATTTACTAAAGAAACGTTAAAATAATTAAATTTAAAATTTTATTTTTCCTACAAATACCTTAAAGTAAAATCTCAAATCTAAGACAGAATACTTTTAATCATAAAGCAAAGTTGAATCTTGAGACTTCTCTGAAAATTGTTCAGTCGACAGACTTCAGCAAGAATGGATTTTCTTGACTGACTAGCTGTTTTATTTGTTGTGTCTTTTGATCGGACAGTCATATAAGGATAATGTTGCCGTGACATTTGCAGTAAGAATTCTAAATAGATGCCAAAGTAACTTCTTGACGTTAATGGTTTATTTCATTGGGAAATTAAAGTGTATAAAGAAAAGTACATCTTTTTCTATAGGTAATATTTCAGAGTAGAGTCGGGAGAGAGAATGCGAAATATATGGACAGTCGAAAAAGCTTAAATGTGGAGCAGATATTTTTTAACAAAATTATTATCAATACGAATAATATTTATACTATGATTGTTTGCTATTAAATCAAATTTATGTACATAGACATGTAGAAGTTTCGAATTATATATAGATAATTAGCATTCTAGATAAAACGTGAATACAATAATATTGATAAATAGTTACACGAGCAGAGGTAGATGTGAATATGCTGCTGTATGTGTATAGATATGTATAAGATGTGGTTACGTATAGGGGTCAGAGAAAGAAATGTATTTTTCAACATATAAAGAGAAGAGTACAGACGAAAGCAGAAATTAAAGAATAATCGAAAATGCTTTGACATGGGAAATTATTAGATAGATAGATAGATATATAGCTAGATTTGAATAAACAATTTTATGCTCATTCTTTTTTTTTTGGTGTGGGTAGACAAAGTTTCGGCCAACCCTTCTTCAGGGACCAATCGAACTAATGAGAATTAGACTGAAAATATGCAGGAAAATTCTTAGAGAATTTCATATATATATATATATATATATATGCGATCATTTATCTTTCGCTGCATGACTGACGAGTGGGTTTTTTTTCCGCAGTGGTTTGCTTTTTATTTCGGTAAAGCTGTGGCCATCCAAAGCTAGAGAAAAACTGTCTGTTCTGCTATTTACACAGCTGGGGGAGAAGAGGATTCATACCATTCCTAAATGGTATTAGCATATCTGCAATTCGAACTCGGCTCTCCGATTCCTCAATCCGAGCCGTTATCCATTACTCCACTGTGTCTGTGTGTGTCTGTGTGTGTCTGTGTGTGTCTGTGTGTGTCTGTGTGTGTCTCTCTCTGTGTCTCTCTCTGTGTCTCTCTCTGTGTCTCTCTCTGTGTCTCTCTCTGTGTCTCTCTCTGTGTCTCTCTCTGTGTCTCTCTCTGTGTCTCTCTCTGTGTCTCTCTCTGTGTCTCTCTCTGTGTCTCTCTCTGTGTCTCTCTCTGTGTCTCTCTCTGTGTCTCTCTCTGTGTCTCTCTCTGTGTCTCTCTCTGTGTCTCTCTCTGTGTCTCTCTCTGTGTCTCTCTCTGTGTGTCTCTCTCTGTGTCTGTCTCTGTGTCTGTCTCTGTGTCTGTCTCTGTGTGTCTCTCTGTGTGTCTCTCTGTGTGTCTCTCTGTGTGTCTCTCTGTGTGTCTGTCTCTGTGTCTGTCTCTGTGTGTCTCTCTGTGTGTCTCTCTGTGTGTCTCTCTGTGTGTCTCTCTGTGTGTCTCTCTGTGTGTCTCTCTGTGTGTCTCTCTGTGTGTCTCTCTGTGTGTCTCTCTGTGTGTCTCTCTGTGTGTCTCTCTGTGTGTCTCTCTGTGTGTGTGTGTGTGTGTCTGTGTGTGTGTGTGTCTGTGTGTGTGTGTGTCTGTGTGTGTGTGTGTCTGTGTGTGTGTGTCTGTGTGTGTGTGTCTGTGTGTGAGAGAGAGTGTGAGTGTGAGAGAGAGTGTGAGTGTGAGAGAGAGTGTGAGTGTGAGAGAGAGTGTGAGTGTGAGAGAGAGTGTGAGTGTGAGAGAGAGTGTGAGTGTGAGAGAGAGAGTGAGGAAACTAATATGGATACTTATTCGAACAAAAGAAGAAGAAATTATTACCACTATTTATATTCGGACTAATATCGTTATCTTTTTACTCCGAATGTAAATCGTGTAACTAATGTTAACACATCATCCCAGACATTCGGACAGAAAAAAGAAAGGAATATATTTTCCTTCCGAGACAAAGACAAATATAGTTGAGTGAGCGCAGGACAAAACCAAAATCAACGTACAAAAGATATGCATAAAGAAAGTTTTCAGATATAGAATGTTATAGATATGAAAACGATAAACAAATCGATATACCAACAGCTACTATAAAGAGACTGCAATATACATGAACGGTGGTAGAGAGATAAATGTTTACTGCAGGATCCTTATTTATCTCATGTTACATAATTCATATTCTATCTTTCCGTCACTAAAATCACAAAATACAACCAAATATGATTCGAATATAATCTTACAGTTATGACAAGCTCCGCGTATTTTTTATTTTGTTTGTTTTTTTCTTTCTTGGAAGCTTTCTCGCTGCTTCATATTTAATAAACTTGGTTGTCATTCAACTCAAAGAAAATATTTACTTGCATCTAAACGTGGAAATCCTACTATTTTCAAGAGGTTGTTATATCTCACTAGTGGATTTTTCGATACTGTGAGAAATGAAACTAAAAAGCGTTACAAAAACCTATTCGATACAAAACGAGGGTGTAATTTACAATTTCTCATCAATGTATTACAAATACATAACCATTAAACCATTGGTCTCCCCGCTTTCTTGATGCATATATTGTATAGGATAAACTTTAACAAAATCATTTATCGCCATGTGATTTTTAATTACATTTCGTTATTAGACTAAGGAGAAATCAGATATTTGCGTGATAAAGTCTCTTTCTGTGCCTGTCGTATTTGGCAACGTTATGTGTACTTTGAAGAAAATATGTCATCTTTTTATTATCTTAGTCAAATGCCGTCATTCGTGATCCAAGACGTCCGAGATAAAGAATACAAATATCTATATTATTTTAGCAAGTATTAAATTGTCACCACATACTATAGTTCGAGACATGTTTTTGGCGAAACACAGTCGTTGATTCGCAATGAATGCATTTGCTGTCTTTAGCCCAATACCTCACACTAGCACTAATTTTATTTCTCACTGAAATTCATGTTTCCAAAGACGAAACGTTTTGTCATAAGTGGCACAACGGATTGGGCAAGCATCGTACAACTTTGTCTCCAAGAGGGAAACGTTGTCGACTACTTATCAGTGACTGCGAGGGTACAGCAAGAGAACATCTCTACCACAATTTGCTCGCCACCACTTGGTCTGCAGGAACTATTTTACCAGGGAATCTAGCCTTGCCGATGATATATTAATTCACAGACCAAGGAAAAAACCGTCACATCCTGCTTTTCGTTTTTCTTGAGTTACTTCGTTGGAAATAGTAAATAGAACCTCAAATATGTTGTAAATGTATTGTATTTCAAAAATAAAACATATTTGACAAGCTATGTGATTGAATTAATTTCATTAATTTTATTAATTTTTTAAAATCCTCGGCTTTAAATTGTTTTACTTCATTCTACGCCTACAATGTTACACCAGCTGTAATATCCTTACTTTTCATGAAAGAAAAGCTAGCTAAGAATTTCAGAATTCATGCGGAAATTTGTAAGACATCTAAATCCAGAGGATGGGCGATAATTAATATTATATGCACAGGTTTCCATCTCCATTTATAAACCTTCCTTCGTGAGCAAGTCAGAGAATTTATCTACCGACTTCTGCGTCCCCAAATGCTGAGTGGTGTTGAATAATTGTTATTCTTAGTTAATGTAGATTAACAGACCAATTTACACTTGATTTTCTGTAACATATCGCTTGCGTGAGTGTGCGGTTAAATACATCCATATAACTGTCTTAATTTGCATGATAGAATTCAACTGCATTGTCTTATGACCACTGATAATGTTTTTTTCATTACAACTTTCAATGTGCAAAATGTAGATAGATTAACGAAGCTTTAAGTACCTTAACTGTGTCTCAAATTGCAGGATTCAATGTTTATTAAACTATCGTTTCTAATGAGAAAACTATTTAGTTTCTTTGTAAATAAAATCTCTGAAGCTAACTGCATCTGTAGCTTCTTCTGCATGTGACACCAAAACTCAAAGATATATTGGGATAACAGACGATGCCTTCTCAAAACTAAACAAAATATTAAGAAATATCAAAATACCGCTGGAAACTAGAATACTGACCTGCTATCCACATATATGGCAGAACATACTGGACAACTTCGCCACAGATAAAGAGGAGAGTGGAAGCAAATATATGTGATAAAAGCATATCTAGAATAACCTGGACTGAACATGTGATTAACAAGGAAGATTTAGCGAAAATGAAAACAACATGTACAATTATACTTAAGAGGAAATTGAAATGTTGCGGAATGTATTCTTAATGTGACATTCACAGGGCATGGAGAAAGCAAGAGAGAACAGCTTGCCTAAGAAGCTTATGTAAATGGATGGCAAAAAGGTGTCGGGAGATAATAAAATATAAACATTGCTAACAGCTGTAAATGACAAAGTTGAGGAAAAATGCACATCTTAAAACATTCGGTGTGCATCTGAAATCTGAGAAAAATGGTTCAGATAACTAGGGAACTTCTTAAAATGAATGAAACCTTACTTTCTAGAAAGGTGTTGATTTACAACTCTTGAAATGAATAAAGACTGGAAAACGATTCATAGCACTCAGAAATTTATCGAATCTGGTATAAGAATATTGAAACCAAACACGGCTTAGATTATGGATGTATTCTGGATTTCAGAATTAACCAGAATAAAAAAATGACAAATATGAAATCACAGAATTTTAAAACTATAATCACTAAACGAGAAACATGTCACAGATAGAAAAATAGTCGTGGCCATAGCATGAATAAAGACATTTTGTTTGTTGGTTTTGCAATCGTTGTTGATCTTGCAGCAGGATTAATATCTTTAAATCTTCCATTTTGGTGTCAAGTCGAACACTCCGTCGTTACTGTTATAACGTCTTTGTTCAAAATTAGGAAGTCAGTATTAACAGAGAGTATTAAATAAAAGGAGACTATGTAAATAAAACCGGATAGAAAATATTGATTAAATACTAATACATAGAACAGGAAAAAATGTAATACTACTCAAATCCTCTTCTAATGTGCCTACTTGTCATATTTATAAATAGGATCACTCGATTGTCAGAATAGTAGAGAAGAGCAGGTCGCTGAGTCCTATTCTACAACATAAATATATATTATTGACTTTATTGAAGATAATCCAATGCGAACTATACGAATGAATGGATTTTAATCAGTTTCATGTCATTCATAACGTCAAAATCGTTCGGAAATATATCAGTTGTCAGCTGAATACAACTGCTTTCTCGGATCAATGACTAAAAAAGCTTCGGGTGTGTTTCCTCGAATTTTAACAGTATACAATTATCTGAGTGTGTATTGCAAATGGAGTAGACCTAAACAAGAACACTTCCGATCATGTAGTGAAACGGTTTTAAATATTTCTATTATATTTTTCTGATTACGTAGAATAAAGACGAAATGATCTTAGAGCTGTAACAATATAGCAAACATTTGACAACTGAAATATTTCAGAAGGATTATTTACGAACTCTTAAATCAAAACTAAAAAAGAATGAAAATATTTTTAATAATAACACCTATTACTTAATAGATTATATAAATACGAAGAAGATAGTCGCGATCATTTTCTTTGTGAAATATCAATTATTACAAATTTTAGTTAAATTTTATTTCGCCAAATTCCATAGAGATCTTTTGGTGTAGGTTAATTTCTCTCAATTTATTAAGCTAAGACATTCACATAGTGATAAAACTCGCCATGTCACGTATACAGGGGTGATTCACCCTCATTCGCTTCGCATTCCATTTGTAAAGATTTTCTAATTGCACAGCTTCTTCGCAACTGCTACTACTCTGTAGAGCAGACTCCCAAGTGGATGCTTCCCCGATCCCTTCAATCATAGCCGCTTGTAGTGTTGTGTCAACAGTCATCTAGTCAATAATCTAATTTAGTAATTCACTAACTTCTGCGGATCTTGATCCTTGTACAATAGGAACAATTTTAAACCAAGCTGTTAAATCAATTGTTCTTGCTATATAGAATTAGTAACAGAGAAAAAAACCATTATCTTATTCTCTGGAAAATATAGTTTTAGGATTTTCCCTAGGTCATTATTTCAAAATAAATATATTACATCAATGACTGGAATCGAACTCGGCAAATCGATGCAGTAAGTATGTTATCCATGCTTTTTCTAAATTTAGTTTTATTTTGGATCGTAAAATGAAATTTTAATTTTCAAAGTAACTATTACATATTAAGTATATATACTTTTAAAATCGACGATATAACCTACAGACAGTGTGTATCACACTGAAACTAAAAATGTTTCGTGGACTAATTTAGATGAACAATAAAACCGAGCAATATCATAAAATATGTTACCATTATTTGGTACTGGATAAGAAATAGCAGTCGTGTATGAAATCGAAGCAGATGATAGGCCGTTCGAGGTCGGCATAAAGTGCTCATGCCAGAACTGAATTATATCTCAGGTGTCTCACTGACCGCGACATGAATAACAACCACTGTGATTTCTCCGCCTTAGCTGGAGGCTGTACGGGAGGGCTGGCAGCCATCTTGATTCATTTTGTCTTGCTTTAACGAATACTGGATTGCCGAACAATAAGAAACTGATACGGTCTCTGGCTAAGATTTGACGTCATGAGATGATAAATTTGCTAGAGACTGTGTAAAAGAAAGAAAAGAAAAGAAAGAGGGACATTTAGAGTAAATTTACAGAGGAGGATAGAAATCAGAAGGGGACGGCCGAATGGGTGGCGGTCGGAAGCGTGTTGATTGATTAGTACAGCAATTGGTGTTAGCGGCAGCAATATTTGTTTTCGTGACAGCAATCAATGAACTGGCGATTCATAGTCGAACAACACCGAATTATCAAGGGCCGGGGAATATAAAACAAAGAAAACGACGTGCAAAGAAAGAGTAGGCGATGAAAAATGAAAATGAATGTAGTCGTCATTGTAGCAGGAGAAGTAAAATACGAAAGAAATATATTCAGGAGATATTTTAAGCAAGTGGTGTCCAATAAAATTTACTTATTCTTATCTTTATTATGTTTATGTTTTAGTCTAGTCTTTTTTTTTTTGTTTTGCGTATTAATCATCAGGACCGGAAGCCTATTATAATCAGACGTAAGATATCTCTAGGTCAGCTGACCTATGATATCATAGTGGAAGCATTAAAGAGAGATACTATATATATATATATATATATATATATATATATATATATATATATATATATATATTATACCCGAAAATTCGCATTTTGTAGGCCAATAAAAACATTACTTCAAACATTCTAGCGTCCTGTTTCTTATCTAAAATTTCGTCAGCTTGGATTCAATCTTTGATGTATTATTTTGCTTTTTTTATCTTACAACTTCCGGTGCTTTATTTTAAATTTTCTTGTATAATGTACTAGTTTGTGGCTACAACATGAATGATAATATTATGTGATTATAAAAAATAAAATATGTTTGTCAAATGTCGATGGAGTTGAGAAATTTTGTATACTTTATTCGTTTAATAAGAGAAAGATTATCCTTTAGTACATCGACTTCTAGAATGTAAACAGTACTAGATTTACAGCAAGGATTCGTCATTTTACTGTTGATATCGTTAAATATAACCATAAAATTCTATCCTAACAGTTTTTCTCGCAGGTAGAATTCATCAGGCTTCTTGCATTCCTGTCAAATATGATCTTCAGAAATTTAAATGCAGCGTAAATCGCCGTCTTCTGTCTCATTGAACCCTGTACTTTTATTGTACTCTTTCATCGACAGAGTTTTTCTCAGATTCTTTCATTTTGGGTAACTCCTTGCATCCTAATTGCTTTATCCCCTTGCTTGGAGTTGAACGATTACAGAGAGAGTATGGAATAAAAGAGCGCTGATAAGAATGCATAACATGGCAATCAATGGCTGAAGTGAACACATTATGGGCTTAGAAATGTAAATATCGACAGATGCGTCTAAAGAGAGGACATAAGAAGAACAGATTTTCTTTCCCATCTCTCATTCTTTTTTTGCTCTCGAGATTAAAATTTATGGCACGCATGACCGAATCAATAAGAATATTAACTATTTCCTCCGAAAAAAATACGCATTATAAAAAGGACATTTTTATAATCTCGGTGAGCTATTTTACCTGAGATAAGATTAGAAGAATTTATATTGATGTTTACTGTCCTTGAACGAAAATTACGTTATTAAATCTGTTAAAATGTCTATGCCTTCAGGTCATTGGAAATCATGTTCCTTCAGACTGCTTTTCTTTATCATCATCATCATTATTACTATCATCATTATTTTCTATGAATTTCCATGAAGCATTAAGAAAGTAGTTTCAAATTTCCTTCTCCACAATTTTGATTTCAGTGAAGACTCTCGCCTCGACTGGCTGCCACACAACGCTCGACAGCCTAGTTTATTCTGCTTTATAACCAGCTCGCTTCCTAACCATGTGAACCGGGTTCGAATTTCACCATGCTCGATTAGTCAGAAAGGAAACTGTTGTTATCGAAATGGATCTACGTCGATCACAGCGTGCTGTACCTTTGAAAAGTGTCTGAAAAACGTAACACGGGCTGACCCGAGCCTTGTGAGTGAAATTGGGTAGACAGAACTCTTGAGGGTCGTCGATAGCTTTACTAGCACAAAGCCAAAAGTCATCATGGCCGACGTCGTCAGCTTACTGGACTTGTTCAGATTGTTCATCACGCTAAATAACGCTCTCTACCAGAAATTGTAAATAACGTCTGCTCAGCATAGATGCAGTTTAAACCACAGGTCTGCTCTGTGGGTGTTGAGCAAACACAAATGTGCCTGAGCGAGCGTCTGCAATATGGATTGGCTGACCGCCCTAGTAGAGGGGTATCCTCGAATACGAGAGGCCAACTATTATTGTGGTGTCAAATGGATTCCTATCATTATTTCGAATTCAAGGCAACTAAATTATCCGGAAGTTTAACCCGGTCCAGCGATACTCATTTCCGCTTCGAAGAATATTATATTACCGGCATATCCACGTCCATGATAACATCTGATTAACGTGTCAGAATAACGCCTAAGCATTTAAAATAAAATAAAAATGATATCATGTTTAATGTCGTGTTTTAAATGACTTGAATGCAGGAAGCAACACCGAAAGTCACCCTCCGCTGATTAATCCTTTTCTGATATTAGTACAACGGTTCCTGAGCAGTGCAACGGAAGAAAGATAAGCCGGAATACTTGAAAGGCAATCAAATATTTGGAGATGGTTTCTAAAATTTCATATGTCAAAAAAAAAACAACAAAAAAAAAAACATACGTGATTGCAAAATGTAAAATATTATTATGGATTATATGTCATTGCGCACGAGTCCCATAATAAATAATCAATGAGCGATTTTATCAGAGTGACATTTTGTATTATGTTAATATAATAATTAAGATCCTCAAATTGGAGGAAAGCGTTAGCTGTGTTACTGTTCTGACTTCGAATTCACGCTTATCTACCTTTACTCCTCTGTGTGTTTGTTTTCTTTTTTTATGTCCGTTTTTTTAAGAAATACAAATTGGTGAGGCACGAGCAATTCTTTCTTCCGAATAAAGTGGTCCAATGAAAAAAAATAGTTGGGAACTTGTGTATAAATAATTTAGTCAAAGCGACATATATATATCTATCTTATATATATATATATATATATATATATGGGGGTCATTCATAAATAAGGTGCATTTTTCGGTATAAAGACATCAAATACAGATAGAACCTTACTCATTTTTATTTTTTTTGTTTTACTTCTTTTTCACATGGATTTAATTTCTTTTGCAGATTAAAAAAAATCTTTCAGAGTTTTGGCGATTAACAAAGATGGCCGACCAAGAAGCATGCTCCAGGATTGAACAGCGGTAAGTAATCAAGGTTTTGTTTGCTGAAGGGTGCAAACCAGTTGAAATTCATAGGAGAATGTCAACTGTGTATGGTGCCACATGTCCCAGTCAAAAAGATGTTTACAAGTGGGCTAAATTGTTTAAAGAAAGACTGAGCGGTGTCCTGGAAGAGAGTCCTGGGAGGCCTACGAAATTGAGGTCTCCTCAGTTGATCGAATCAGTCAATGACCTCATTCAGTCTGACAGAAGGGTGACAGTGGCTGACATTGCAAGGACTTTGAGCTCATCTGTTGGGACAAATGCAGGGGTCTTCAGTGAGAAGGAGTCATCTTGCATCTTGACAACGCATGGCCTCACACAGCATCCCAAACGGTGCAGAACATCAAGGAGCTGGACTGGGAACTGCTCACTCATCCCGCTTACAGCCCAGACCTTGCCCCTTCAGATTTTCACCCGTTTCCTCCCTAGAAAGCGTTCACGAGAGGCACGAAGTTTAAAAGTGACAATGAAGTCAAAAGTGTTGTGAGCGACTGGCTGAGACATGATTCCAAAGATTTTTACGCTGAGGGAATACGGGGAGCTTGCGCATAGATGGGAAAAGTGGGTGGCAGTGCTGGGAGACTACGTTGAAAAACAAAAAAAAATGAAAGCTATCTGTATTAGAAGTCCTTCTACCGAAAAATTCACATTAATTATTGAATGACCCTCACATATATATATATATATATATATATATATATATATATATATATATATATATATCCCAAAAAGTATGCTTTAACATATAATTTTAAGTAAAATATGAATTATATATCATCAGAATTTATGCTAGTAAAAAAGAACCGTTCAACATAACTACTGTTGTCCATTGATTATTAGAAATTTCACATAATGTAATGGTTTACTAATCCGCTCTGTACGTGTCTGCCTGCGAATAGATAGTTGTGCAATATAGCTATGCATTAACTCTGTACTCTGTACTGAAGGCTTCTGATTTACATGAAATGTGTAGGCGTGTAACGTATGGATTTCTGAGTGGCGCAAATAATAGAAATCCAAATTATACCGTTGTCGCAGTCATCATATCCAAATTAATATTTGGTTAACTTATGCCAACATATATTTCAGTCATAATTCTGAGCAGATGACCATTTCATGATTAGCACTTAGAAGTTATTAGTTATTTGTATTGTTTAATATAGATGCAAGAAACTTAAGGAAAGAAAGACATCATTTTCAAATAAAATAGTAATGACTAATAGCTTTTATTGCGTTAATAGTATAAAAATTCATCTATGGAATTCGGCCTCTAGCCATCATCTTGTTATTAACCTGTGGTGAATTAAAAAACAGACGGGCACACACACACATTATATATATTTTATGAGGAAAGATATTATAGTTGGTATAATTGTTCGAGTTGCTACTTGGTTTTTGTTTTTTGTTTTTTTTCTGGAAACATGAAATTAATAACAAGTGCATAAATTTAGAAGCCAGAGTGAGAAAAAAAGATGTTACGACAGGAATCGAACCTTAATCTCTGCTTTCCATTATTTTCTATTTTTAAGCCAAAGTGTAGTGTTAACATTTTGGCCACGGAGACGAGCTTGGGAGAGAGCAAGGGTTGTATTATGTGTTAAAGTAAAACAGGTTTCTCATTGGGACATATATATATATATATATATATATATATATATATATAGTTAGTTTTCAATTTCATGACCGATACGTGAACAGTAATCTTTCAAAGGATTTATTTTATTTGACAGTTCCTTATTCAAATAACCGTTATTTCTCGTGGATACACGTATTTGAGTTGATATTACTTTTAAACAGTGAATTTAATAAAGACCGGCCGAAATTGCAAAGTCATACTAAAGAACATTGTTATTTCTTGTTTACATTTCGAGTATTAAATTGAAGTGCTTTCCCCGAAGACTGAATTCCTGTGGGAAAGAAGGGTTTCTTTAGTGAGACAAATTCCCCGAATATACATCGACACGAACGAGCAGATTGGAATAACAAATTCAAAAATAAAGAATTCCACTAAAGAATTGCAGACATTTGGGACCAACGTACACTCCAACAAACGTTTCTATCCTTTACCTACATATGTCCCAAAAGATTTAAATACTTGTAAATAGATTTGCTTAGGAATGTAGAGAAATCAGAAAT
Source organism: Acanthosepion esculentum (assembly GCA_964036315.1). Lineage (NCBI taxonomy): Eukaryota > Metazoa > Mollusca > Cephalopoda > Sepiida > Sepiidae > Acanthosepion > Acanthosepion esculentum. The sequence continues at coordinate 41,165,167 of OZ038477.1, forward strand.
CCCTGGGTTCTCATGTTGTGATATAAATTTCGTATTTATCAACACTTTGAGCATTTAAATTTTATCATTAGACAAGCCAAAGATAACCTAAATAAATTCTATCATTATATGATTGGAACGCACGTCATCGTAAAATAACGAAGACATCTATAACTGATAACCCCATAATCACCATATATTTATATACGTATATCTGACCACTCGTTTCCGACGATAGCCGTCTACTAGGGTGTCTAGCTCAGACGCATTTGTGTTTATTCAACACCCGCAGAGCTCACTTGTGGCTTATGCTGCAACTATGCTGAGCAGACCTTAGTTACAGTTTCTGGGAAAGAGCGTGATCAACAATTTGAACAACGCTAGCGCGCTCAAAGCCTCGGTCACGATGACTAGCTATCGACGGTTGCCAAGGTTTCCGTCTGCCCACTTTCACTCACACGGTTTGTGTGGTATTGTTCTCAGCCACTGGGAACGAATTTATCGGACAAATTGACCTGAAAATTTCCCATATTGTGATTAGAACCCGGGTCTCATGGCCAAAATGCGAACGCTCTAACCACTCAGCTACGTGCCCATTTCACCATATATATGAAAATAGAAATATGAGAAAATTAGTTGAACATTGTAATTTTTTTATTATTATTTAAGTATTGACGCAATCATTAACGAAACATTATGAAACTCTAAAAAAGAAAAACCAGCAATTGTTAGAAATCTAATACTATATATCCCTGAACAAATGGATGATTCTACACATAGAAAATGTGATAAAATAAAATGTAAATATTAAACATGTGAAAATATCAAAGCTGTAATGAAAATATTGGGCAGAAGAAAAGTGCATATTTCCATAGAAGACACTGAGTATTTATAAATGAAAAAAAAATCTATGATTATATACATTTTAGGTGTTAAATATTGATAGACCGTAGTATTTTGTGCAACAGGGTTGACAATGATTTGTCCTTGTTTTCTTTTGTGTAAGGAAAATCTCAGGAAATTTGCAAAATGTCAATACAAATAAAAAGAAATTAATCTGTTAGTATGTTATTTCTTTAATCACTTCATCGCAAACAATGCAATAAATTAATAGGATGTAAGGCTTTACATTGAACGAGAGAAATAGGAAGAACAATAAATAAATATCTTTTAAAATGACATGCGATGATGATTTACATTGCATTTGAATATTTAAAGATCATTGTTGACGGGAAATAATATGGAAGATATTTCCGCTAGCGAGAAATGCGTGAGAAGGAACAATAATCATAGACACTACTAATACAAGTAGCAATTTGAACAGTAATGTTATGAGTCCTAGATGCCAATCAATTATTGCGCTAGAATTCGTATCAAAGAGGAAATTTCCCCAGAAAAATTAACGTGAAAATATTTATTTAAAAAAAAAAAAAAAGAAGACATACAGTAGCTACGTTGCAGCGGTTTGGAAAATGACTGATGTCGAAATGCCAGAGGAGAACCGATACTGTTGCAGATCATTCTTTGGAATTTGCCAGGAACATATTGATATATAGCAGAAGTAGCAAGCTAGTGGTAGCAGAAGCTGGTGCAATCGTAATTTATAAATGTGCATGCTATGGTTTAGCGAGTAAAGTTGTCTAGTTGATAGGCTTTCCTAGAAGCAGACTTATTCAATATAATCGTACCACTTTTCCATACTTTGTCGGAAACGTTACATCAGTCATTTATCACATGGACGTTTCGTAGCACATAGTCTATGGTTGACACTCGTCGCTGAAAGGCAGCTAGAAGTTTCGTGCATGCGTATAAGAACCTTTCGAACTTTTGCTATTTATTGCACAGACGTAAGATAAATATCAAATAAATAGGTGATGTTTATCCAAAATGATATATATATATATATATTATATTATATATATATATATATATATATATATATATATATATATATCTTCAAAAGTGTTATGCAAAGAAAATATAAATCATTTTCCATTAGAAAAAATGAAATAAAATTTATTTTTATTCTCTGGAGATCTCGTTATAACAGTTCAGTATTGAATTTTTTTAAATCACTTGTCTTATAATAGTTTCTTTTTTATTCATTCTAATGTTTATTTTTACTTTTTTGTTCTTTCTTTGTTTTTATATAATATTATTGATTTTTCACTTAAATGCCATGCCCTTACAGAAGGTATGTGATCGTGGCTTCCGCACTTTTGTTTTCCTAAGTATCATTTTACACTTAACCCGCACACATTGTCTTTGCAATCTAGTAAATGAATCTGATCAAATAGGTTGCATATTTCCCCTGATTTCTTTCGCCTTTAATATGTCCTGTGAATATTAAACTCTCCAACCTTTCTTTCAAATTACATGTTCCTGAAATGTAACCATATAGTTAGCTACTGTTTCCTTCCAGTTCCTGATTTCCTTAAAAACACCCTCGTTACACACGTGCTTTCTATAGCATTCTACACATTTGTCGGTGGAATCTGTCATTTCAAGTATCTTATGAGATCACCGGCGTTCCCTTTTACATAAAGGATTAAATGTCACATAACAGTTCAGTGCCCTCATATTTTGTTCCTAATGAAAATATCCTCTCACTTAATATTTTTCTCTAAAAGAAGACAATTTACAACTTCTTCACTAATGACACTTCTGTTATCAACTATCAGCTACTAATGATGTACTAATACCGTGCATAATGCAACATTATTACCATGGAAAACACCACAGGGTTAGTTCTGGTGATGTAAAACAAAAATTTCAATTACAACCATTTAACATTGCACGGTTATTAAAATAGCACAAGGTTGTCCAAAACCTTCACTTTCTAACAGCCTTTTTCTATTTCTTAATGCTTTCCTTCATTTCTCAAAGGCATATTTCACTCTTCCTAGTAACATTTTCCGTTGTCTGATAAAGTCCTGTGCAGGCTATAGCTACACTTTGAAGCGTATATTAAGACGCAATCGAAGCGTTTCTCATTTCACCAATAACGTTGAACACAATTCTCACCATATTCCACATTATCCGCAGTTTTTTGGATGGTGGTATTGAAGTTTCTAATAACCACCTCATGCTTTCCGTAAAATAGGTAAATCCGATATCAGACAGCTTTTGTTTTGTGTAGACATTGGTTTGGTCTAATGTATTAGTTTCAGTAATGCATCTTCATTTCAAAGGCATGAAAACGTCATCTTTACATGTGCAACGAAAGTTCCATATATGCTAGTAACATCTGATATTGAATTCAGGAAGGTTGCTTAATTCTCATAATTTTCAGAGACTGCTTAGGACTTGGCACTGAGGATTTTTCAATAACAATATTCCAAAGTTCTTATTTACACCAGATAGATTAATTAATGAGTAATTGAAATTCTAAATTTGCTGCAGAAACGACGAGAAAGATGATTCAAATAGCACCAAAATGAAAGCCTGGAAAAATAACTGCAGATAATTTAAAAGGAAACAAACGAAACTGCAGACGAAAGTTAGCAGAAAACGTTACGAAAAGAGGGTTCAGCGAGAGATAATACCCATATACAGTTTTGTCATGTCAACGAACACCCGTTGCTACTTTTGTGATGGCAACGAATACTCGTTATCACTTTCGTAATGTTCATTGTAGTAGAGACTTTGCAATCGCAGCTATAACGACAACACGCCGTTGAACAATACTGGTGTCAGATGCATTCGATAGCACTAACACTAGCTCCATAATAATTGCTCGAAAAGTAACCAGTGTATAGTTATCTGAATAGGGAAACAGTGTAGGGAATAGAGTAGAGAATAGCGGCCCGTTCAGTAATAGAGGATAGAATAGAAACAGCAATCGTTTAGACATCATTCTACTCATGCGTTTCCCCCCATGTTCACGTGTGACACTTAATTCAATAATGGGATCGCCTGTGTTTGCTCACTGGGGATCTATGTTCACACTCAAGTATAGGCAGCGACAATTTATTCCTATATAGCATACGGTTAATTCTATGAGAAAGGGGAGAATATTAAGTATCTTAATCCGACACCGAATTTCGAAAGCACATCTGATTTTAAAATACGCTTTCAAAATCTAAACAAGATACGAAGAAAGAGGGTAATTTGTTTAGCATCAAAGAAAAGAGTGCTGAATTCGAATGTGATATCCCTCCTGTTGAATGGCAGTGAATGCTAGAATTATCATCGCGTGTGAGGAGGAAACTGAAGGTAACATATGTGGTTCTACAGAAGACCGGTGAGAATTCCATGGACAGAGCGAGTAAAGAACGAGATAGTCTTAAAGAAAATGTAACCCCCCCCCAAAAAAAAACGAACTTATACCTCCAAAAGGCAGCTGAAATTTCTTGAAAGCTTAATGACGAAAGAGTGCTGAACCTCAGAAAGCCATATTAAAAAAAAAAAATGGGAATTGGAAAGGCAGCAGGACAGCTACCTAAATAGCTTATGTGAATGGACGACGCAATGTGTGGCAGGAGGCTTGGAAACGCTCCGAAGAAGCACGAGGAAGAGACATTTGTCGAGTGTCATGATTGCACATGTCCTTAATAGACACACAATATAGATGAAAAAGAATGGTATAAATAAGTAAGTGCAAGTCGTAATCTAGTCAGCCAATGCACCAGATGACGTCTCGCCGTGTCTGGATATGAAATGTAACCCGCTGGAAATATGTTCAATCATTATTTCTTAACCGTTTTTCCACGGAACCGGCTAGGATTCCGTAAGGAGTTCTGCATCAATGGTAAATAGGCTAATACATTTTAAATATTTTTTTTTAATTGTGTATTTGTAATTCTACTATATATGTATAGGATATTTGAAAATTCTTGATAATATAATAAAATATAAGACATAGATATTAATTTTTTTTATGCAGAGGGTACCCGAGACATGAAAACTATTTCAAAGGTCCCATAAGTATAAAACGTTTTAAGAACGCCGAGTTAAATGAGCATAATCCAAGACTTATACTTAAAATGAAAAAAATATATCCGACTGTGAAATGTGAGAATTAAAAAAATTGGCTTGAACAAAAAATGTAATCATTGTAAATAAAAAGAAACACATTGCATTAGAGAAATTATATATATATCTTCATGTAGACCGAGGATTTAAGTAAAAATAACACTAGAAAAAATATCACGACGAGAATAAATGGGGAAGTTGATGGTAACCGTTGTACCATCCAACAACAATTTCTACACTGCTAGGAAAAATGTAAGAAAACAGACAGTTTTGAGATGGGTGTCATTGTTTTCACACAAATGAAGCTTACACGGGATATCAAGTGGTAGCAAGTCTGCTCAAGATTGAATCATCCTCATTATTCTAAGAGCAATTTTCTAATTTACCTAGCAGAAAATTACCCTCAATTAAAACATCTCCAAATGAAAGAAACATTGGAAAGTTTGTTACGTGTCA
>OZ038477.1:41183075-41188075 GCA_964036315.1 Acanthosepion esculentum
AATTGCATCCATTCATCTCCCCACATGGCCTCAGACTGAACACGGAGGCATACATCCAGTGCCTCCATGAAGTAGTGCTGTCCTGGGTTAAAAGGGTGACTGCTGGAAGGAACCATGTCTGACAAAACAACTCTTCACCATGCAATACAAGCAGTAGAATATAATCATGGCTGTCAGACAATTTCAACGACTACATCACCCCTTACATCTGGCCACCTAATTCCAAAACCTACGACTTCCTTGAGATGTGTGGTGGCGCAGTTGAGCGAGAAACTAAGCGCTTGTAAACTGAAGGCAAAATTGGCAGCATTCACCAACTTAAACAAGCAGACCGCTCAGAAGATTACAGGAATTTCTGAAGTCGTCTGGAGGCCGTGGTTGAAGCCAATGAAGATTTTATTGAAAAGATTTACTCTTTAGTATTTAAAGATATTTTTGTGTATTTTTAGTAAAAACGTTTGTTAAAATGAGATATTATTTTGTCATTTTTGCGCAATTTAGACAATGTATCAATCGCACCGTGTATATATATATATATATATATATATATATATATATATATATATATATATATATGTGTGTGTGTGTGTGTGTGTGTGAGTCAGAGGTCAACAACAAAAACAATAAATATGTGTAGATTCGCAACGAAGCTATTCTCGCAATCTTCAAACGTCACTTACAACGAACAGATTCAAACGCCATACGCTTTATCCAGTATAAGTTATTAAACCTATGCAAGTCTCACGTCCAAATTGGCTGTGACTAAATCAGAAAGTAAAGAAAAAAAGACCTACTAATTCCATATCAATCTTTATCATTATTCGGTTTTTCAGTTTGGATTCTATCTCCAGGATGCATAGCTTATAGACATATAGTCTAAATTTTCGAACAACTGAGACACTTGTGTGTGGCTTTCACAACATACACCCCCTAATCACCAAGACAATTATGTCCTAATATTTTAATTTGCAAATGTCTTGAAATTAATACAATATGGATTAAGCGTTTTCTTCCTTATATAATCTCTTATAAGACGTTGAATTCGAAATCATACTAAGTACATGGTCATATGGGAGTAGTAGTTTTTTTTAAATATTTTGCAGACACGTATGTGAGGTATCCATGAAAGTCTTTTTAGTGCTAATATTTTTTCAGATTACGACCGTCATATATTTTCAGAACAGAGGAAGAATAGAACACTTGTGACACTTTCTTGCGAGTATATTATTTTTCTGATTTTCCAAATATATATATGTTAATATACTTAATATCTCTGTTTCGTCACATCGAGCACTGTTTTATTAAAATCATCACTTATATCATCCAGTCTTTTACCTTACCTTTTGTTTAGATATCGATTGTTTTTTATTTTCTTCGGGTTGCAAGCTAGAACTGGTTTTGCATTTTCTAATTGTACTTAAAAATATAATTTGCTTTTTCTCATCCAAGAAATCTCAAATTATTTTGACTCCAGTTTGAAAACGTGTAGTAAAAATATGTAGTAGCGTTGTTTAAAAGCTATTAATTATAAAAATTATTCGTATATGCATTGGTTTCGTAAAATATATTGCTTGCAGGTAGCTTTTAAACTAATAAATCCAGAATTGGAAGATTTACAATCCTACACGATAACGTCACAAAATGTTCTTACGCTTTCAACTTATGCAATGATTATGTATAGGTGTCAAATCACAATATTATGTATTATCTAAACCTAGTATAATGTCATTGTAAAAAAAAAGTTCCAAACTTAATCATAACTATCAATTCACTTAAACCTCCCTTCCTATCTGATTTCTCAAATTATTTTATTTCTTATACGTGAGTCTTACTAAATGTCTCGTCCTATATTTCACGTTTACTTCGTCAGGTGGAAAACGTCAACTATTAGTTCTTTGATGCCTCCGATTTAAAAGTTACTAACATTTAAAGTTTTCACATTATCGCAAGAGAAATTCAATCAAGTAACGGAATTTGATCACTTATCATACTCACGGCTTTTGTGGCCTTCTTAGTTTCCTATTTGCAATGAATGAGAATTATTGGGACGACGGTATTCTTCAGAGGGTAACGGGTTATACTAGAAGGCCACCTCTGTTACCATTCACAACTTATACACTTCCTTCTTCTTTAGGCTTAACCCGGCCGACCCAGTGACTGGTACGAAATTCTGCAAATTATCCAGCGTTTAATAACATTTGATGCCTTCTAGAAAATTGGCCGCCGCTTCTTCTGGCTTCTAACAATAAAACTTCAGACAAAGCTGATTAACGATAACAACATACAAGATGGAAATTGACAAAATTCTCGAGGTTAGGCAAGCATCGTTTAGCAGGAAATTACTGTGAAAGTATCATGACGAAATGGTGAAAAGGTGTTCGCTTTTTAGGTAGAGGGGACGGAACTATTCGAGATTTGCACCGCCGCAGCTCAATTCGGCAAGCACGAACTAAAGGGTCTTCATAATTGGTAACCATGTGATGCAGAACTGCCATAACAGATGTAGGTTTTCTTTTCAGTTGTCGACTTTGAGTAGACATTTTGTTTCTTGCAAAATTACCGCATTCTGTTCTTCGTATAAATTACATAAGCCGAAGCAGATTGAAGTTAACAGCACAGGTGACACTATTCAATTTGCAAAGAACAAAGTATAGAAAGAGAAGGCAATGTATATTCATCATTTCTATTCTACATCGGGCGAGACAATTTCTCTACCCAGAATCTATCTTGCATATCTATAAGATTACGATTCGCTCATGCTTAGAATATTGTTAATATATATGGTCAGTTGCTCCTGCTATTTACCTTGATCTCTTTGATAATATTCTAAGGTGAATCAGTAATATTATTGGCGCGGCTCCAATCCCTTTTCCATCGCTCTAAGGCTGACTGTGTCTTTTCTGTAAATACTTTCTCGGTAAGTGTCCGCCTGATCTTTACGCTATGGTACCTATAGTTTTTGAATGCAAGAACTGTACTAAACTTACGTCGAGATCACATCAATTTAAAGTTTAGCTGGCTAGATGTAGCCGTATATTCTATGCTAACAGTTGCTTCTCTCGCACTTCTCGTTTGTGGAAGTTCGTTCCGGCTCAATAATTTCCAGACAACTTTTACCTGCAAAAATTCAAATGCAATGTCAAACGCTATGTACTGTCCTTCTGTTTAATATTCTTTCTGCTCATAATTCATGTTTCTATAGGTAATTCTCCCACAACCCCCTGTGTATTGTTGGCATTACTGCCTAGTGTCTGATGATTCAGACAAAAAAGAAAATCGGACTATATATATATATATATATATATATATATATATATATATATATATATATTTCCAAGAGGATAGAATCAAGGTAGAGCTTAATGTCCAGGACAGAGTAAGAATATGATATAAAAGGCTCAAACACTAATATTCCACGATTATAATTTTTTTGTACGTCTGATGAATTGGATCGTGATTACGATTCCAATGTAATAACTTATAACCATGGAATATTAGTGTTTGAGTATTATATATATATATATATATATATATATTCGGAGACTCTGGATAACTCTGTATACTTGGATAGGTATCGGTGAACGGAAGTGAGTGAGTAGCGGTGCTATATCTAGTCTAATTTATGTTTTCTTCGTCACTGAGTCCCGTGGTACAGTTGGTATGACGTTCGCTGATGATTCCCAGATAGGACGAAACGGCCGTCCAGTGCTTTCTGCATTCTGTTGAGGATTCTAAGCTCGACGACTTACTATAATATATATATATATATATATATATATATATATATATATATATATATAAAATGCATATCTGCGAGTGTCTCTGATTATCATAAATGCATATTTTGCATTTATTACCGATTTCTGTTAATCTTATTCTGAATGTATTTTCATGTTATTCACTGACATATGTTTTTTTTCTACTGACTTATGGACTTAATTTTATATCCGAAATTTCTAAATGACATCAAATTTTATATTTAGTTGATATTCGAGTACGAAATTGACGCCATTTTAAATATCGCGTATTACGTTTTATTTACACTTTTAAGGAACTCATATTCTATCGTTCACATTCTGACCATCACACATATCAGCTCAATTATTGATCTCAACCAATGTTATCTCTTGTGCGCAGGCAGGTAGATGCAGTAAACTTTGTAAAATAATAGGCGAAAAAAAGCGGAGTCTTTTTCAAAAATGCATATCCAATAAATAACATTTTTGAATTTAATGAAATCGCTTTTTATCGAATAAACTAACTAATTTTCACTCGGCGTAATCCCAATATAAATGCCACGGCTTGCCTCTGAGGGTGTAGATAAAAGACAAATTACTGACCATTTTCCTTAAGCAAATATTGACTGCCTAACCTAAACGGTAAAAATGGTTACAAGGAAGTAGCCTTTCTCTATCATTGTCGATAGATTTATACGTGTACACACACATTTTATATATATATATATATATATATATATATATATATATATATATTACGCGAATCATTCATACGAAAAACAGATAATGAAGTTAATGATATAAATTGCAAGAATCACTCTCGCAAACAATTTTTAATAATAAAATATATTAACCTCGATTCCGTTAATGAATGGTACGATACTTGTTTATAAATTCCGGTTTTATCAGGGTTTTTTTTTCTACTAGCTTTCAATTGTTTCATACAATCATCTTCAGGTAGGGAAATAGGTAAGTTTTTAATTCCAGGTAATAACTGGACATCGAAAGATAAAGTGTAATCCGCTAGTAGTAAAATAAAGACCTGATAAAACCGGAATTTATAAACAAGGATCCTACCATTCATTACCGGATTCGAGGTTAATGTATTTTATTACTAAAAATTGTTTGCGAGAGTCATTCTTGCCATTTATGTCATTAACTTCATTATCTGCTTTTCGTATGAATGATTCGCGTAATATAAATTGCACCTGCACCACATAATTGATATATATATATATATATGTGTGTGTGTGTGTGTGTGTG
>OZ038477.1:41190575-41258075 GCA_964036315.1 Acanthosepion esculentum
AACATGTGTTCAAAAGGTTTAGATTTTCGCATTAATTAACCAATAGATGTGTTGATATACAGCCAAACAAAATCAGCCAACCGACTCATTTTTCCGAAATTACTTACAATCATATACTTGCGCTGACATTTATTTCCTCGTATAAACTAGAATGCGTGTTTGTTTTTTTACAGAAATATAATCTTTCTTTGCTATTTATATTATTCGGACTATTGTCTTCATCTTTGTTGCCATATTTATCACAACGTTCTGGCCGTTGTTTGCTCCGGTCTTCTTCAGGTGGTTGGGACACATGGCACCGTGGATAAAGGCGTTGGTTAGATCCAGTGACATGACCCAAAGAGTTGTGAATTCAATACCTGGTAAAGGCAGGGAAAAACTTGAAATGGTGAATTAACAGAAGATGATAACTGATATCCATTATACATGGCTAGACTTGAACAGTCTACCCCAGCGAGCGAAATAAAAGGTTCAGTTCGACATTTCAACCACACGAAGAAGGACAGAGCGTACAACGGCCGAAACGTTGTTATAAATATGGCAAAAATGATGAGGACAACAGTCCGAATAATGTAAATAATGTACATAATAGCTAATCTCAGAAATATAGACAGAATCGTTGTTTGGGTTTTAATAATTTTGAGTCCACATATATATTGTTGTTACGTACACGTTAATGTGAGGTATTACTCCATTTGTCCGTCAAGGAAATTCTAACGACATAAGATGGCAGTGTACAATGAAAGTGTGAAGTAATCACTTTTTGTTCTCTATTTAGAAAACATGCCTCGTTTTACTTCTCGGGGGCTTATTAGTCTCCAGCAAACTACGTGTCGCTGGGAACACAAAATAGTAAGCATATGCCCTAAGGTGATAACAACCATAGCAACAAGAAACTTCTCTGCGACGTAATTCTCAATACTTTCGACAGGATTTTACATAAATGTGACTAAGAAGAAAAAATATCAATATATACATTTATATTTACCTCTTATCCTATTTAGATTTTCTATGGCAATAGAATGAGCTTCTTAAATGTACAATATTGTAATTGCACCACTGTCTCCTGTTCGAGAAAACATCGCAATACTATCGGTAGAGCTAATTTCGCAAACATAGCAAGTATCTACAGAACCTAAACATTAACCTGAAAGCTTGAATCATGTTTTTAAATAGGCTAATCCGAACGGTATTTTCATACAGATGTCATGCATGTCACCAAACCCATTCAGAAATGTCTACGATGTCTGCTATAAACAAACTCTTAAGATCCATGGTTAAAAATGACTGAGCGAATGAAGATTATGGGTCTGGCCGGAGAAGACACTTGTTCGAACAGGTGCATTGGTGCACCATAACTACATACAACCGGACCTGTGTGAAATAACATGCTCAAGTGATGTACTTGACGACTTTCAACAACTAAAATGGATAGCCCACATGTAACTCTAAGAGAAAATAATGACAATCAAAATGTTGACATTCCACACTAGAAAGAAATGTTTATGATGGAAGCCTCCATGAATAAACGAAAGAGAGAACTGCTGGTGGCGCTGAGAAACTCTTTTTCTCAACAGTTGTTTTAAGAAAAAAATATTTTATAAATTCTAACCTGGTTGAACGGTCAATGAATGTCGAATATTTCCTCAAAAGGAAACGGCAAACATTACAATATTTTTCAGATAAAATCTATTTAAGAATAGGTAAATCTTATTAGAATAAACTAGTAATATCCGTTTTCTTCCACTGTGTTGTGACCCTGCAGGATGTGGGCAATCATGGCTCTTCACGAATTCCTGTCCTTTGTAACACGAAGGAAAATATGTGATTTTTTTTTTGCGGGGGGTCTCTTAGACTGTTATGGTAACAATTTTCTCAAGCTCGTTACATAGAATAAAGCAACGCATAACACCTCTCTCTCTCTCTCTCTCTATATATATATATATATATATCGCGTTCATTAAATTGCATGAATGTCAAATTTTCTATGATGTCTTTTGCCATTAAGTGCTGTGGCTTTCCGATGCAGGTCTTTTTTCGTTATTTTATCTACAACTATTGAATTTTAACCTTGCAAGACATATAAGCCTATACAGTAAACATTACACCCTATCCTAGCATGGATTAACTCGCATAAATTGAGGAAAATAACTCCAATGCATTTCCTATAGGGTGTTGCGTGTTGAACGACCTCATTTAAACCACAGCATTTTGTTTTAATTTACACTTGTGCTAACGTGGAATAAGCAAACAAAAAGAATAACATTCAAGAAAAGTTGCAGAAGTATATATGTATAACAACAATTTTACAGACAGTAATTCATTTGTGTTTGAAATGCTGAAATTGTCCTTGGAAATTTGAGTGAGGAAAATGTTCTTGTTGATAAACTGTGAGGTGTATTAAAAAGTCTGAGTTTAGAGAACATTAGTAAGATGTATTGTTACTTATAAGAGAATTAAACAGTTTATTACTCACAATATTATGTTAATGTTTCTATCATTGTAGTTGAAGGACTGAATGTTCGTAGATATTCGTTGTGTGTGTGTGTGTGTGTGTGTGTGTGTTTCATAGCGCTTTTTCCTAAAGGGCAAACTCAACTTCTCTCCTGAACTACATTTGTGTGGGTTTAATAAGGAGAAAAGAGCAAGAATCTAGATGTCACTAAGTATGTATAAGTAATGTGAATCACGTGATAGGCTCCAAATCACATTTTGGGTCTATTAGCGGCAGTCATTTTTACTAACCAATATATAGTTCATTTTATTTCGTTTAATACCGAAAACATGTGTCGAGACATGATGCACAGAGACGCGTTGTGACATTTTGCTTTGGGTCGTCAAGCATTCAACATCTGGTTTATATAGAAGAGTGTAAGAGACACGACAAGTTTAATCAACTAAAGGATAAATTATACTTTGTTCAAACACTAGTTCATTGAATACCGATTGCATATTAACATCACTGGCAATGAGAATAAATCTAATGATATTTTGAAAGATACCTCAATGGTGTCACATATCCGCTCTATATTACATGTATACTATGTTAATAAACACAGTATCTGTCACTGTGAGGTGTAAACCCATGTTATTATGTAATTCGAACTCTTTTCGAAGGTTCGTTTTCTCAGTCGATAAATGAAACGCCATCTTAAATTTTAACTGAAGTAAAATTCCTGGATGTGAATTTCAGATTGTATGCTTAGGTTTAGTCTTTTCTTGCTATAAATAAATTGTTTGAAAGATGAATTCTCAGAATTAATCTACAATAATAATTTCTAAAACACTTTGCTGAATCAAATGCAAAACACTAACAAACGTAGTGAAATTGTGTTATTTGATTCATATTTAACAGTTTTCTCTCCTTGATAATAAAATGCATTGATCTTTAGGCTTCATGAAAGTGTTCTTCATTCTCAATAATATTTGTTTGCTTAACGCAAACTTCTTACTTAACTTTGGTTCTTTTCTTCCTGTTGCAAAAAGTATCCAGGACTCGTTTGCTGCCCAAAATACTAAGTAAGCTTATTTGAAATTCAATAACTATGCACGAATAATAACAGTGATTTGTGCATTGATCTTTAGCTTAAAGTTCAAATAATCTTCAGCAGGTTTTTTTTTCTTTTGCATATTAAAAAAGTCCAGAATAGGAGAGGATTGAAAAAAAAACTCTTACGTAAAATTTTTCTGCTCTTTCATTTGCAAAGGCTAAGGAAATGATTTTAATCATTTGAAGCCTAAAGACGAACATTCCGTTTAATGAGGTTTCAAAATTCTGCATAATAATAAAAGATAAACACGAAGATTGACGTTCTATCTTATTGCTCAGTAATAAAGATTGGTTTTCAAATATTGCTACTGATATTCAGCTTCTGCAAATTAATAAAAGCTATTATTCTTCTAAGATTAGTTACATTGTAACCTTCCTCATAAGTAAAAGACTGCTATGAATTACCTGAAATCATTTTCTGAGTACCTATATAATACTATGCTTTCTAATGTTGAGGTGTCGTGTATAATAATATCACCCATGGAGAAATGTCATATAATAATCTTCCATGTTCCGGTTTCTATGGTTAAAAGATGATGTAAGAATGTAGCTTTTAGAAAAGTGAAATTGCGATTTAAAAGTAGCATATACTTTGGTCAGTTTCGGTGTATAAATAATTGGTTTTCCTTTTAATTAAAACAAGTTTGTCTAATCATATTTGGTTCATATTCATATAAATCTTTATTTTATGTTAAACCTCAGAGACAAACCACATTGGTGCCTTTTTCGATTTTTTTTTTGTCACTAAAATATTTAATTTCATTTTTTTGTTGTATTAATTTTAGATATTCTAATAACATCTGAAGCACAAATATAAAATTAAAAGTTCAGTTGATGACATAATTTCGAAATTTTGAACATTATTCATAACAAATTTCGAATTTCCAATTCAGTAATCTTCATTTCAACTTAATTTCCTCCATTACCTAATTTGCTCAAAATGTGCCAAAGAAAAAGTTTCAAAGAAAAAGTTTCAAAGAAAAAGTTTCAAAGAAAAAGTTTCAAAGAAAAAGTTTCAAAGAAAAAGTTTCAAAGAAAAAGTTTCAAAGAAAAAGTTTCAAAGAAAAAGTTTCAAAGAAAAAGTTTCAAAGAAAAAGTTTCAAAGAAAAAGTTTCAAAGAAAAAGTTTCAAAGAAAAAGTTTCAAAGAAAAAGTTTCAAAGAAAAAGTTTCAAAGAAAAAGTTTCAAAGAAAAAGTTTCAAAGAAAAAGTTTCAAAGAAAAAGTTTCAAAGAAAAAGTTTCAAAGAAAAAGTTTCAAAGAAAAAGTTTCAAAGAAAAAGTTTCAAAGAAAAAGTTTCAAAGAAAAAGTTTCAAAGAAAAAGTTTCAAAGAAAAAGTTTCAAAGAAAAAGTTTCAAAGAAAAAGTTTCAAAGAAAAAGTTTCAAAGAAAAAGTTTCAAAGAAAAAGTTTCAAAGAAAAAGTTTCAAAGAAAAAGTTTCAAAGAAATTGTTTTAACTTAATTTTATTTGTGAATTTTATCCAAAAAAAATATTTTTTTTTTATTAATTTTGCTATTTTATTCTCTTTGGATTCTGCTTTCTATGACTGATCTTCATCACCATTATTATTATTATTATCATGCTTCCTTAGTACGTCAATATGTAACCAATTTGTTATTCCAACAGCTGTGATTTTAGATGTGCGGGTAGTGCAATGGATAATGGCATGGAATTGTTAACTGGAGAACTAAGTTCTAATTCTATTCGTGTTCGTTATATTCTCTTACGCGCAAATACCGTTGAGAAATGTATGAATCCCCTTTTCTCTTCTCAGCTATGGATTAGTTAGAATTACTTGTACCCTAACCGCCCCACCCCCGTCACAAAATTACAATCGAAAATTATATTCTGGTTTTAAATATTCTGAAACTGGTGGATAAGCCGTAGAAAAATCAATCAGCCTCTTTATAGTTTATCGCAAGACTTTTTCTTTATGATCCATGTTAATTTATTTATTTATACATAACCTTTTTTTCCTTTTTTTTTTTATTGTTACTCTTCTAAATATTTTCTGGTTATTTTTTTATATTTATATCTCTCCTTCCATATCTGTGATTACATTTACCTCATCTTTCTTTTTGCTGTTTTATTACAGTCCATTCAGCTTTTTAAATTTCTTTTCGTACATTTTCGTTAAGCGATAACCGCTTTTTAATTCTGAGATTACTATTCATTTACCGACATTTAGGCATGCATTTTCTCTATTTTTCCTACATATTTTTCTTCAATTCTTCACAAGCGCAAATCATGCAAAGATTATGCTGTGACATAACTATTTACAGTGACGTATACATGCAGGATTCGAAAATTAACTGAAGTTATAGCTTTGGTTTGTGAGTGAAAACTGATATCTGGCAAGACGTTACTATTTAAACCGCTTATAAGGTTATTATTTAATCAAAGGTAGCTTGTAAAAACTAATGTCGATGAAAAGAAACATCGAGGGAAAATTGAACTTATTCCTGCAATAATCCTTTCTCCTTGTAAATCCTAGCCTGTAATTAAATTTTCTTACATTTTTCTACATTTTACTTATTACTCAAATTCATTCAAATTCTCAGTCTATGCTTGCTTTTTAGATTTATTCTATTCACTATTTAAATTCAATAAGTCTATCATTGATATTTTCTGCTTTCAAAAACTTCACTTTACGCTTCTTTCCTTCGGTTGTGTCTTTTAGCTGCATTATTCCTTCTTTAATATTTCTTCGATTAATGTTAATATAAATTCGACATTGAATTCATTCATTACTTCTTACATGCAAAATAATCGCGAAAACCATAATACGTACTGGAAAGATAGATTCTAACCAAGATCAAATTCACCCTATGCACAAAGGTATAAAGAGTAATAAGACAAGGACACGTTTTCCCGCTATATTAGCGTGGAGAATGAGGTGATTTTAAGAGAACCAACATGAACTATTTTTGATGGATATAATCTTCGCACGATTAGAGACGGGGATGCCACTGTGTTGATGACAGACTCGTAAAGGAAACTTAAAGACCTAAAACAAGCCCAGAAATAACTATGAACTCAAAGAGACAGAAGACGTGTTCGCCAACAAAAGACAAAAACCATGGTTTCGGCTACGTATTGCACAAGCACATAATTTATAAACCATTGTACCGTCAATATCAACCAGTTATCGAAATGTAACTATTTAGGAGGCATGGTGGTGTATTCGATACCGGCTCTGATTGAGGAATCGGGGAAACGATTCCAATTCCAATCAAATCCATTACATTCAGTTACGTGCTAATATCACTAGGAAAGACATGAATCCTATTCTCCCCCCTGCTATGAGTAACTAGCAGAACAGAACGGATTCTATATTCTTGGATGGCAACTGGTCTACCGTAGAAAGAAATGGCAACCTAAAGTGGGAAAAATTCTGCCTCGTCAGTCATGTATCTAAGCGTGTATAATGCATGGCACTGAAAATACATAAATATTTAGCAACAGGCTGCAGAGAGTGTGACAGTTAAATCCGAAAGTGACAAAGAAGTGGTTTCTACCAACGGACTCAACAACATGGGCCCATTGGACAAATCCTTAAAGAAATTTGAAACACTTAAAGTAGGTACCGCCACAAGATCGCTAAAAAAAGAGCATAGCATGATGAAAAAGACGCCAAACTTCCGGAAAAAAATTTTCATCGTCTAAATGTTTATGTTATTATTAAAAGGAAACATCAAAGTCTTTTGAGGGTATTTTTTTTACATTTTTTAATTGTTCCTAACACGTCCGAAAATTGTTAAAATTTTTTTTTTTTGAGGCAGCAAAATTGACAGATGGTAACCATTTTATTCCGTTTTATAAAATCAAGGAAAATATCAGTTTGATATTATTTAAATATCAATTATTTTTCAAAACTTATTTTAAGAAAATCAGAAATTATAATGTCTATTTAAAATATTTTGAACCAAGCTTAACTTAGCTTCTGCGCCGAAAAGATGTAATTTGAAAATTAAACAAAGCAGGTCATAAAATTTCGCGTCACTTGACAGGTGATGAATGACATATTCACAGATTCCGTGAGGATAATTTCTTCTACGGAAGGAGAAAAGTGAAATATTTTGCATTTAAGTGAATAAATTATTTACGTCGTTATTTTTAAGGAAAACTTTCAGCGCTCTAATTTTTTTTGTTTTTGTACTTAGCTTTCACCTTTATGGTTACGATACCTTATGGAAAATATATTATAAAGAAATTAAAATAAGACTGCTAAGAGTGAGATTAAATTTAATATGAAAGATAATTAATTTATAGGTACATTTCTTAGGAAATTTTATCAGAAATGTACCTAAAATACTATAATTTTATGGATATTTACTACATTTTACTGTGTTATTTGTAATTCCATTAATTTTAGTATTAATTTTGATATTTCATTTATGGAAAAAATGCCATAACTGAGATTGATATAAAAATAATATCATATAAATTTCATAAGATGATACTGATACTTTTAGGTACACTTTTCAGTTGAAATTGAAAAAAAAATATCAAATAAAATTCTCCACACGCGTTTCGCAAAAGTAACGGCCTTAACAGCGGAAAACCATGCTTAACTCAAATAACACAACTTAATTGTATTCTGGTTGGTCTTCCGTACTTTATATTTAGGGCCCGATTATAAACACAAAATTACATTTCTTAATTACTGCGGATCTTCTGATTAGTCAAAACGATACAATTTAAAACGCACTAAAAAAATGATCTATCTCAATAGGACACTTACAAAACCTGATGCGGCTTTTAATTAATTTTATAATATTTTGACAACTTAAATGTAAAAATCTATTATAATTAAAACATAACAAATAATTGTATTAAAAATTCATTTTTCATCGAAAGTTTTTTTTGCTTTCAGGAAATATTCTCTATATTCATAAAAAAACTAAAAGCAAATAAAAGCATTTGAAATTAAATAATATCTTTGTTTTATTGTGTTTTGCATGTTACAATTCAGAGCAGATTTTCAGGTAAAGGTGATCCAATTTAAAAAAAAACAGGATTAGCATTCCTCAAAGCCTTGTGTTTTAACTCTTGTAATCACTAAATCTGACGCTATCGAATTTCTAGCGTTTTCATAAAATTATTTATGGGGGGGGGAGGTAATAAATATAAAAAAATATTTCTGCCATGACTTTAATAAGAGAAAACATATCTCTGTCTATAAATTTTCGACGGATATGCACCAAAATTTACATGCACATGCTCCAAGTTAGTGTAAAGCCAAGACCGTCTTTGCATTTCCCATCTCCCATCGATAGTAGAAATAATCGATTTTTTCATGCTTCTACGGCAGTTTTTATGTAGTTTGCGGCAATTTTCTATTGGCCCGAGTGAGAGCCTATAGCTGGCTGACACGAATAGGCAGGAAGATTCTATTGGCCAGCGTGAAAGCCAACAACTGACTGATACGAATATTAACTAGCATGCAAAAAAAATCTATAACTGGATTCGTCCCAAGTAGAAAAATTTTAATCTGTGTGGCACTTTACTCCAATTGGCTCATTCGCTTCCTTAAACTCAACGTTCATTCTGATTCCGCAGAACTGGGTTGGGTGTGAAAAAGTATTTGTTGTTAACATTCTTTTTTCATTCGGTTTTTCCAGTTACGAGTCCTTTTTTAAAGCTGATCGTTTTGTGTTCATTTTGTTTAGTTCTTTTTTCGTAACAGATTTAATGTTTAGTATAGAGTTTCGAAAAAAATTCGCAGTGTAAGCAACATCAGCACGGCTAAGGGCACTCCTTTAAAGGAAGGGCAAAAATATTTTAATTCAAGTGATAGCGATTGCTGTACGAGTGGTATGACTTTTGAATCCAGCACGGGAAACGCCGGGCCATGCTGCTAGTTTATAATAATTTCGATCATCTGTGAAAACTTTCTGAAATTTTCATTATTATGCAAAATTGATTTTTATTATTGCAAGATTTTCCAAATTAATGTGTGTCATACAAAAAAAACGTGCTGAATATTGTATATGTTATTTTATTTGTACCGGTGATACAAAGAGAAACAAGGATATTTTTAATGAAAATTCAGATTGTTCTAAAAAAAAAAAAAAAAAAAAAGAAACATTTTTAAAAGTAAACTTTGATCTTTCCTCTTAATAATAACAAATATTTAGACGATAAAATTTTGTTTTCGTTAAATGTGGCGTCTTTTTCATCATGCTATGCTCTTTTTTAGCGATCTCGTGGAGGTACCTAACTTAAAAATAGTAATAATCTCAAATTAAGGGTCATAAAATGATTTTGTTTCACATGATTTAATATGTTGTTTCAACAAAGCTTACACTGATAATTAAGAAAATATTTTTATTGTTATCAGCAAGAATAGACCAATCTTGCTACAATAACAGCCCGCATGACAGATTCAGTATCCAAGAATTTAAAGATTGAAAAATTGTTTGCTGCAAACCCCCTGGCACAGCACATACCCCTACATCTTTTCATGAGTGGCACTTTTGTTGTCTTTGACAAAGGGAAACTATCTGTTCTGAAGCATGTAGAGAGTAAGTTTGAACGAAAAGGAAAAAACAAAACAAAAACAAAACAATGCCATCTTTTAAAACTTTCCTGGCTAAATGTCTAATCCCTGCAGTGATTGATGCATTTTGAAAACTTGTAGCGAATTTTGATCATAAAACATCAATCTATGAGGAATTTGATGATCTATTGAATAAAGCTGGTAAAATGAAATAGGTTGCATTATATAAAGAAAGATATTTTGGTCCCCTTTTTTATAGTGCTGAAGCCTTGCTTCTCCAGTTTGATGATCTAAGTCATACCGTTTCAGATACACCATCAAATAATCAACTGGCACAGGCATGTTAATTGTACCTTGGAGTGGGATATATTGAATGCGCTTTACGCTGTGTGGCATGGTTTATTTTCAAAGCCACGTTGTCATTTTTAAACATGCGTGAATTTTAGCCGCCAAAAACCCTCTTGAACCTTTTTGCTTTTTATAATTGGCTGAGATGTTCAAATATGGAAACTTTAGCGTGTCTCGATAGAATGTAATGAAGTATTCGGCGATTTAAATTCAGAATATACAATTTTGTCCTAGTTTTCTCCTGAAATTTTGTATATTTCCGCTCCAAAATAACCTATTGTTTTGGAAATTAATGTGTAGACGCAATATTGGGTACATAGCAACATGGATTTCATCATTTCAATCATTTTGGAGAAGATTTGTTGGGGAACATTGATGTTATTTGGAATACGTTGTCATTTGTAATGATTTTTTGTGGCTCCGAGCAGGTTTGGTCACGATTCGGTCCGACTCCATACAAATTTTCAAATGTTGGCCCATTTCTTTCTATTTGGACACAAATGAGAGGAATAAATCACTCCACTTTTGAAAAAAAATGATCTCTATAGCCCACCCTTACTTCAGTTTATCTAATATAAAGATACTAACTTTATTTCAATTTATTCTTGAAATAGTAAAATTCGGAAGTTAGTTTTAAGCAAAGTCCTCTGGAAATCATGCATTTCTATACATCTTTCAGAAGATCTTTAAAAGGAAATGCTCAAAGTTTGGTGCAAGCTATGAATCTACTGTTTGGTGCTAGTACTTAGAGCACATCAAAACCTAGTTTTCACCGAGTGCAATGTTGATATTCAAAAGATATATGTGGGGGGAATCAACCTGCCCTATTACTCTATATGTTATCCATCTTCTTTTTTCCCCCGTTTCTTTCGTTTATTAATGAAAACGAATTTGTTTTTTCGTTCTAACATTCTTTTCCCACCCTCACTTCTATTCACTTTTCCTTCTCTTAATCTTGCTATTCGTTTTTATTTTCTGTTTTTCTTTCTGTCGCAATATATTTGATAGGAGATTTATTTTCAAATTCGTGTTTATTCACGTCAATGTAATATGTCAAATTTAAACCAAGTCCGTTGAAAAATAGCACGTAATAGAAGCACGTGAAATATAAACGTGACAATTGTTTGTTTTTTTACTATAATTGCATATAATAATAATGATGATGATTCTGGTCCTTTTGTTATTTGGACGAAATTTTTTGACATCCGATAGTTGACAGAAAAGCAGTCAGCTAGAAAGATCGTAACTGGGTAATGACGTAAATGTGAACAGAAAGGAGGTGTTAGAATTTAATATGGCAACCTGTCTAGTGGAAGGACGATACTGAATTCAGAAGTCTAGAGAATGCAAGGAAAAACCATTTCACTGTTTTCCCAAGAAACCATAGCAATTCACATATAATAAAAAAATATGTAGGACCAAGATTACCTACGTCTTGAATCGATAAGACATGTAAGACGAAATGTCAACTACTTTCCCCTATCAGAAAAATTGTATATGTTTATAAGTAAACAATAAATGTTTGAATTGTAATTTTGATGGTCGTACCAGTAAGTCTAAGATCCCCACCTCAAGACATTTCGTTTACTGATGAATTTTTAGAAGCATATACTACGACCTTTTTTCTTTTGTGCTACTTCAACATATATTTTTTTCACGTCTTCAGTTTTCTTGACGATCTGGAACTATTTTTTTCATCTCCGTTCCTACTTCCCCACCATTTTGATTTTTCGTTCTTTATCTTTTATGCGAAACATTTTTTGTGCTGCCTTCCCCACTTTCTACGCTGATTATTTTATGATTCCTTACAGCGCACATCTTTAATTACTAGTGTTTTCCATCAGCGCCAATACTTAATCATTAGACACTTGGCCGCCTCTCAACCCGCACCTACCAAATTTGTCTGCAGTATCGCTCGTCGGTTTATAAGTTGCCAGAAACAAATCAACCAGACAACTGCCCTCAGAGAGAGAATAGAGAGAAAGAATAAAGCAGAAAGAGAAAGAGGGTAGAATAAATAAAACTCACCAAGATAGAATTCTCTACCTTAAAAACTGGAAAAAAAAAAACACCATTGAATCTTTCATTTAAAGACCTTCCGTTTGAATAAATATTCTTAGAAGTTCTCCCCTAACAGGATTTTTTTTCTTTGCACTTGTTCGCTTCAACATCGGTGTTATTCGATTTAGTGTTTTCCGTAATGTTGCCGACTTGGCTATCAGCGCAGACGATAACAAGTTTTTTCAAAGGTGGCCGAGATTGGAAAAACTTGCCAATGTGGAAGAATTCGATAAATGTTTACATATTTATTATTTTCCCATAGAGTTAAAAAAAAAAAAAAAGAAAAAAGATGTCCCCCTTTTTAATCTTCAATTTTCTTTCCTTCAGTACGTTCCTTTTTTTATTCCCCGATTTCTTTTCACATTATTTTCTATTAAGGCCGAGTTCATTTTTTCAATTCCCTGTTGTTCGTGATACTTTCCTTCTTTTTCATATTAATTACATCGTTTTATATTTATGTTCTCATGGGCAATATTCTGAGATTTAAATTATTTTTCTTTTTATTTATTTCATAATTTACTTTCGTTTATATACGTTTGGTCCCATCAATTAGGTACCTTTTTCTTATCACACTTGCTTTCAGTATCTCCTTACTAGCTCAGTATCTTTACCACAAATACACTTGTGAAAGGTGTGAATCCATCTCTCCTCTGCTAGGTATGGGTTGAATAGTAAGACAGACTGGGTTGTTTAGCCTTGATTGGCAACAAGTCTATCGCAGAAAGAAATGACAACAGTCAATCATGTATCTTTCGATACATGATCGTCCAAGCGTGTATCACGTATGGCAGTTAACTGGTCTTTACTATTATTATCGTTTCATTTTTGTATTTACTTAATAAGAAAGACTTTATGGAAATATTAATTCCGATAATCCAATATCTTTTGTTATTGACATTTCTATTCGTTTCTTTTCGTTTACTTACAATTAATAAACAAGTAAGTCTTTAAAAAATCGGAGAAGGAAAAAAAATAAAAAAGTGCCTGAAAACCACTGCTTGGCCCGAACCTCGAGAGTAAAATTACGCAGACACAATTGTTAAGAAGTCACCAATAGTGGGACCCAGTCACAAGTCTTCATATAATTGGCAGATATAGGATCTTTAATCTTGTTTGACAATCTATTAATGTACGGTGTCTCAGTTACAACACCGAGATCTGGCCTCACGCGAGGAATAGTCAGATTGAGGAAACAGAACTGCGAAACTATAGAGATAAAATTTGATTATAGAGGTGAAGATCTGAACAGAAGCAATCAAATATTTTATAAGAACTGTTAAGTCAGAAATTGTGCACAGTGTCCTACGAATTCTACAAACATCTCTCCTCAGGTCTGAATTCAAAGTACCTCTTCAACAAAATCGGTTGCTACCCAACTAAGAAAGATTGATTCATGTACTCAAAGACTATTGGAGCGAAAACAATGACACATAACAGACCAGAATTTGAACTCGATTCACCAATTTACTTCTCGCGCCAGTAAACATTCAGTTAAACGGCCCGCATATTCATACTGTTTAATCATTCTCTTTCACATTACATATTCGACTCTCCTGTCGTATACGACGTATGAGGGTCAAGCAGCTCGGAAAACTAGAAACCGACAACCAGACTTGTGAGTGATTAAGGTGGTGATGTGTTTGTGCAGAATCATCCCCAAACGAGGTTTTGAATTTAGAGTTGTCCTTCTAGACCAGTTGCCATACAAGGCTATAGAACCCAGCCTGTCCTATTTACTCAGGGAGAAGACGACGATTAATGTCTTTCCCAAAGGTATTAGCACGTAAGGATTGGACTGAAATTCGAAATCGGCTCTCCGATTCCTCAATCGCAGCCGCTAAATATTGCTCCACCGTACCTCCTTTATATATATATATATATATATATATATAAAATCGGAGATTACCAACCTGGATACATATAAGGAAATATGAACATGCACAAATCCGGACACCTGCGACGATCAATCATTTCCCCGATACCAACAACCACTGCAATCAATCAGAATTCATTTATGAAATAATTACCCCCTTACTTACCCACCAATTACGGCATCACATCCACCCACTAATTCCTCCAAATTCTAAAAGTATAAAAACAACCCTACGTATTTTAGCGTCACTCAACGTTGAAAATGTATTCACAAATTCCACGTTGATCTATCCATTGACATTATCTTTAACTCCTAGTACACAAATAATTCTATTCAATCTCCATCCATCAAACCAAATATCCTCAGAAAATTATTACATGCATGCACAACAAAAGTCCTCCTACGACCTTAATGGCAATATTTACACCCAAATTAATGATGTTAGGATGGGAAATCTGCTCGGCCCGTGCTTCTCCAATGACTACAAGTCCCACGTAGAAAATATGTTATTTGAATGCGTCATTAAACCAAACGTATATGTCTTCGACGTGGACGATATTTTTAATTTATAGAAAAACAGAAATATAAACTCAACAAATTTGAAAAAAAAATCAGTTCGTAAGGACAAAGACAATGAACTATTCTTAGACGTTCTCGTCGAATACAGTAATAACACTTTCAACAACACATTGTATATAAAATAAAACTCAAGCAGAAACTCTGGCCATCTTAATTGTAAGAGTCAATGTCGATTTAGATACAAAATAGCTTCCATAAAAAAATCATAAGGACAGCATACGAGAATTCATCCTCTCGTCTACTTTCGTTTAAAAGAACTCAACAATGCAAAACAGACACTAATTAACAATAGTTTTCCTAACTACCTCATCGACCAACTGATTAGTCTTTCTTTCCAAATAAATAATGATACTGAACACACAGACAAAATTAGCAGACATATATTCTACAAAATCAAATGCAAGTCAAGCATAAGCAAGATGAATCTTCGCTTAAAATATAAAAAAAATACACTAAATTGAACAGAAAAAAAAATTAAAGTATATTTTAAAAAAATTAAATCATCTAACCTTATCTTCAAAAATAACATCATACCTTCAAAATCAAAAACTACAAAGTACCAATTTTAATTACGAGTTCCAACGCCCATTAAGAAAGGTTGTTACTTATCAAACCAAACACGTAAATAATTACATTATACACACCATATTCTAATCCAGACGACTTCGTTACACCTATCCAACCACAGATTCATTAGAACTGATTTAAACACATAGAAACGTACCAGACTCCATCCGAAATATACTAGTACAAAATACAAGAATAACAACCTCATACACTTTTTAAAACATAGATTAAAATAAAAGCCTTAATAAACAAGAAAAGGCCAACACTCAGTTCCATTAACTGCGAACACGTTAACATTGTGCTGACAGTGTTAAGAAAGTAAAACATTCCTATTACTCTAGATAAATAGACAATCTATACATTTACTTAAAAATAAAATCATCTGGATAGCGGCTAAAATTATAGCCGAAAGTTGTCGTAAATGCAGAACCTTTGGACAGTTTTACACATTTTTTTGTCCAGATATGAAAACACTTGTACAAACTTATAGATTAAATAAAAATGTTACTCGCATTTCCTTGTCAGTAGACTTTAAGGAAAAAACGTATAAATGAGGGTCTAATGCTTTAGTATATATATATATATATATGTATATATATATATATATATATGCTATAACTTAGGCATTAGACCCTCTTATATATATTGAACTCTCCCGTCAGTTTCGACGTATGAGGATCTGACAACTTCATTGATTCAACCATGAAATTTTGTGGGATTGCACGTAAGACCCGCTAGTGATTTACAAAGGAGGCTGCATATGGAACAAAAGTAAGGATTGTGGGAAGAGATTACTGTTAGCTTGGCTGACCTTTTAGATCTTGCTGTCGCTTCTTGAAGACGATTCAGACAAGATGATTGAAAAACTGATGAGTCCACTAAAACAAGTTTATCTCTATTTTACCATCTCCAAGCCTAAGCGCTCGCGGGTGTTATCGGGTATATTGACAGCTGGCACGTTGCTCTTTAGTTTGTCTTTGTATCTTAGCCATGGGCGTCCTATATTCGTGTAGCCCTGATCTAATTGGCTGTACATTGGGATATTGGGTATCCTGCCATCAGACATTCTCAAGACATAACCAGACCACCGTAACTGAAACTGTATGAGAAAAGTCTAGATTCCTCCAATATTACACCTGTTAAATAGATCTACATTAGGAGTCCTATCTTGAAGTTTAACTCTACAGATGGCACGCAGACAGCTTTTATGGAAAACATCAAGATGTTATATATGGTACTTGTATGGAGTCCACGAGTTTTAGCTGTACAAAAGTATAACAAGGACAACAGATCTGAAACCCCGAATTGTCTTATCCAGTCGAATACCCCACTCATTCCATAAGAGATGGCGAAGATTGCCGAAAGCACTGGTCGCCTTAGCAATCCGATGCATGATTTCATCATCTAAAGTTCCACTGTAATTGATTTTGCTACAAAGATAGGTGAAAGACTTTACATAGTTCAGGGCTTTGTCTTTCAATAATTTCTCTGGTAATTTGTGAACTGGTGGTCTTGTGTGTGTGTGTGTGTGTATATTATATATATATATATATATATATATATATATATATATATATATATATACACATACATACATACATACATACATACATACGTATGTATGTGTGTGTGTGTGTGTGTGTAAGATTTCGTAAAAAACTGGGATGGTTCCTAGGTGATGTGCAGCTGTTTTAAGTTTGCTCATCGTCTGTAGATTAGTGTTTCCCAGCCCGGCTACATAGAAGATCCTCACAGCAACAGCTTCTTTCGTGGATTACTTAACAGGTGTCTGATAATAAGTAAAGACATTATTCAAAGTCTTGTATTTATACATTTTTTGTAAGTAGTGTTCATTTTTTTCTACACACATACAGAATATACAAAATATTACATAACTAGCGTCATTACTTGTAGCTCTATGAACACAAAATGTTATATAAAAAAACTCATCTTTCAGTAGTATGTATAAACTGTTATTAAATGAAAAGGATATCGTATTTATGCTTGGGTTCCATTTCCAAGCAGGCCGTAGTGTACACATTTTATATACATATCAAATAGCTTGTAAAATCCGAAAAATATGAAAACCGAAGCTCTTCCTGTCCCAAGAATCTTGGATAAATATACGCAACCCATGTGCGTGTGTATATATATATATATATATATATATATATATATATATATATATATATATTGTGTGTGTTGAGAGAGATGGATTGAAATGTCCCTACAAAGTTAGGAACACCGCAGTTAAATAAGAACAGTTGCCTATATATATATGTGTATATATATATATATATATATATATATATATATATATATATATACGTTTATAGAAAACTACTTATTTTTTAATAATTCGTAGGTTGCAATTGACCCACTTGCATTTTTTACAGAGGAAACATCCGCCATATCGGTGTCAGCTCATACCTAACTATTTCTATTTTGTAGAAGAAAATCCTCAATGTGAGGGAATAACGAAATATTAATCAAAGAATAGATGTTTAGAGATTTTCCTTTGTAAACAATGTATATATTCATGTTGATTTTAAAAACTCACAATACATTGTGAATATGTCTTGTGGCTTTGCTGAACATGACAAGTTGTTTGAATGCACCTTGAGCGGGAAGAGTAGAAGTTCGTTTCCATCGTCTCTAGTATAATATGTCATTCTTTCTGAGCGACTTTCAGTTCTTCAAGATGGCGTGGACGAAATTTTCCCATTTACAACTGTTAAATTGCACAATGATATTTAGTGTTTTGAGTTGGCCATAAACAAGATCTGTGGCATGGTGTCTGCCATCCTGAAAATGGAGCTTTCACCCATTTTGGGGTTAAGTTTTACTTGATCAATATATGGTACTATGAAAACTAGTGTCAATTTTAGCAAACTTTGTTAAATCTTTTTTATGTTTCTCCAAAGGATCTGAATATTCCCCACAATTGTTCACTGTTTGAATTTACATTGTTCGGACTATCGTCCTCATCTTTATTGCCATATTTATCACAACGTTTTGGTACCTGAAGTAGGCCAGAGCGTACAACGGCCGAAACGTTGAGATAAATATGGCAACAAAGAGGAGGATGATAGTCCGAACAATATAAATAGTGTACATAATACCTCATCTCAGAAATATAGACAAACATTTGTCATGTCTGATTTTGTCTGTGGTGTTCAGAAGAATGCAATTATCTATTGTAGCATGTGATTCCCATCTGAATTAGTAATTTTCTAGTAATTTTTGTATGGCTAGTATTTTATAATATATTTTTTATATTATCATAGTGCTTTGGGCCCCAATTTCGGGGTTATATATTTGCTCATAACAGGTGTTACCACCTCTGGTCAGGGTGAAACAGGGAACGACAACAATTAAGAGGTGATTCCACTTTCCACAAAACCTCCCATTCAGACGCCTTGCTGCCGGATGTAGTTTATCGCCATACGCAGTATGGGTACACAACTCACCCTTAATAACTGACAATACACATTAAACAAATATGCATGTACAAAATCAAAGAATAGTCGGTGAATTAGAAATCACACTGTTCTCGTGTTTGGTTTGGTTTGGTTAGTTTGTTTTGTTTTACGGCATATCAACCTCAATGGATTATTTACTGCTGACAAAATTTTTAATGCTGATATTTTTTTCAAAAATTATATTGCAGTATTTTTTTCCTTCAAAAATCCATTTCTGGCAAGATTTTGTTTTTCAAAAATATATTTCTGGCAAGATTTTGTTTTTCAAAAATCTATTTCTGGTAATATTTTGTTTTTCAAAAATCTATTTCTGGTAATATTTTGTTTTTCAAAAATCTATTTCTGGTAATATTTCTTTTCCAAAAAAGTCCATTTCTTCTAATTATTTCTTTCCAAAAAGTCCATTTCTGCTAATATTTTTGCCAAAAATTTGTAGCTGATGATATTATTTTTCAAAAGAAATGTATTGCTGGTAATATATTTCCAAAAATCTTCTGCTGGCAATATTATGTTCGTAATAATTTTCCTTTAAAATGTATTGCTGGCAATAATCTTCTTCACAAAAGCATTTCTAGTAGTAATTTATCATAAAACATGTATTTCTGGTTATAATTTTCCCTCAGAAATGTATTGCTGATGTTAATAGCTATTTTTACTACCCCACAGCGTTTTGATCCATGTTTGGGGGCCAACTATTTGCCCATATCCGGGACACTGACAGGTGCTACCACCCCGGGTCAGAGTGGACCTGGGAACACCAGCAATTAAGAGGTGGTTTCACACTCCCAAGCCTTGAAGGAGAGACCTTGTTTTTGGATACAGTTTAATGCCGATGTAGTCAATCGTCATACCCAGGACGACACAGAGTTCTCAGAAAAGGAGACAATAATTCACACCGGAGAGTGCATTGATTGTAGTGTAGTGATCGAATTAAATACATCTGTTAATTAGATTTAACAATTTATGAAGCAACTGATATTTGTTTGGAATAATCTTTCCCAAGCTGGATATAATTTACAAAGCATATTCTTTTTTTCTATTTAAGTAAAAAAATAAAATAAAATAAAAATAATTCAAATTATCAAGAATACTAAAATTAAAATAAAATCTATGACCAAATTAGAATGTTGTTTGTTAGAATGAGACGACGATGAAGAACATTTAAATTAAAACGGACAAGATTAACTTTATTGTTTTTACAAAGTTAAAAAAAGAACGAGAAAACTTCTCAGTGCTCGAACGAAACACACCCAGAACTGTCGCAGAATATAATGAAGGTGATGTTTATTTGCTTAATCGAGATTAATAAAAACTAAACGTGAAAATATAATAAATAATACCTACATTTTAACACACACACGTCATATATATATATATATATATATACTCCCTTTAATCTGAACTGAATTTTTTTTATACAGATAACTGAGTGTAGCAATCGTTTGTGTTCAGTGAAATTAAAGAAAAAAAAATAATAGAATTAATATTGAAGATATACTGGATTTCTTTTTCTTTCTAAACAACATTATTTTTCTCTGCCATTTTTTTTTTTGTTGTCAAAACTAGCCCGGAGTAAGGAGTCGTTTTATTAAATGTATGAGAAAACAAAATCTATTAAATAACACGTATATGTGCAGCCAGTCGCTGAAAAAGAAAACGGAAGGTAAGAATCGTGCGATGATTCATCGTTTAATTATACGACGCAGTTCTTAAAAATAACTCACTCTGGACCGAGATGCTTTCGACACTCTTTTCGTCTTTTAAATAGACAATTGTCTTGTAATGCGGTTGTGGTGTTTGTTTTGTTCTTTAATTACTCTGTCTGATTTGTTCGCGCAAATTATTTGATCGATGTGCATCTCTGAGTACTAAGGAAGTGCAGCCGGCAATTTCTGTTCTCCGTCTTCTCTGTACCCGACACTAACGCCGTTGTTGTAGTTTTATTTTCCCCATTCATTATAATACTTTTATTGCTTCTGCTTCTTCCAGTTAATATCGCGAGAGATTGAGTGACAGCAATCTTCGTTTCTTCTGTACTATCCTACATTGTATGCCATTCTGTATTGAGCACTATCCCCATATTATTCGTTATATGATATAACGTTTCGGCCGTTATACTTTACGACGACTTCTTGTAAAATTCTCGAAAACATTTACTGATTATTCTCCTTCCGCTTACTTTTCGGAGAAGATATCGCATGGCACTTAATATTTTTAAAATCTTTTGTTGGCGAATTTATTAGAGAGTGGGGAAACCTAAATATTATTGTTTATCTGAGAGAGAAAGAGAGAGGAACAATTATAAAATCAGGATGCGAGACGGGGATGTAGAGAGACAAGAGTGTGCGACACAAAGAATATTTGGAGAGGACAATTTTAGATAAAAATAGTTGTTTCTAGTGAGTCATTATATGATATATCGTGACTGATATTTTAGCATGTTTAAAACAGACTATGTCACTTTTCTTACATCTGGGAATGGTCAGGAGCTGGAAAATACAGAGTTCAGTATTGAAAAAAAAAAGTAAATGTAATTTGCACGTTTCCTTTTAGTGATTTACTACCTTGTATCACAAAAGGCACACGTATCTTGTGCCGAAGACAGAAAAATATGTCTTGCGTAAATCACAACTTGCCTCAGTCATCATTCAGAATACTGGTGGTTTGTGAATGATTTTACTTTGATTGGCATTGCTAAGACCACCAGTCTTGACGACAATGCATTTACACTAGTTCCATTGGAATTATCAGTTTAATTCACTGGGCCAAGACATCTGTATTTATTCACTAGTTACTCTGGTAGAAAAAAATGTACATCGACACTATCCGAAAATCTCTTCGCTCATTCTCTTCAATACACCAACAGAACATTGAGAAATTTAAAGAGAGTAATACAGGAACATAAAGAGACTTGAACAAAACACTCAATTGACAAAGACTCATGGCGTCATCGCGTTGAAATACCACTTCCCGTTCGATCCATGATTTCAAGTAACGTAGTGTCCGTCCTGGGTATGACGACAGACTATATACGCGTCCTGGTAAGTCGATAAACTACGTCCAGCAGCAAGGTTTCTGATCAGGAGGTTTTGAGGGGCTGGGAACCACCTCTTAATTGCTGGTGTTCCCAGGTCCATCCTGAGACGGGACTGTAGCACCTGTTAGGGTCTCAGCTATGGACAAATAGTTAACCCCTAAACTGTGCTCAAAAGAATATGAAAATGTAAAGATAGGTTTTAATACCAGAAATACTTTGAAAAAAATCTATTACCAGGAATAACTTTATGAAAAAAAATATTACCAGAAATACATTTTTTTTTTTTAAATATAAGCAGTTATACATTTTTTTGAAAACACATTACAAGCGATACATTTGGAATGAAAAAATCTTACCAGAAATAGATGTTTTAAAAGGAAAATTTTAAAGGAAAAATATTACCAGCAATAATTATCGTGTCGGCATTAAATAACCCATAGAGGTTGATATACAGTAAACCAAACCAAAGCAACGTAGTGCCTGATCAGTACGTTGATGGTGCCCTTTAGTAAATACCAAGTGCTGAAAGTTTGTATGTGCGGGTGGTATAATGGATACTGACTCGGAATTGTTAATCTGAGACGAGTAAAATTTCCCGTAGATTTCGTTATATTCACTTACGCGACAATACTCTTGGGAAAGGTATGACTTTTCTCACCCAGCTATGAGTTAATTAGTAAGACATGTATCACTAAATCTTAAGAAAATATAACTCTCTAATGTCAGGTTTTAAACAATCTCCAAAGGGTTGATAAACCATAGAAAACGAATCAATTAAATCATTGGACGACATCATTCTTTACCAAGAAAGCAAGTCAATTGAAAAAATTAACCTTTTCGTGTGGATTGTTCTACTAGCGGAACCTATTTTTGAGGTACATCTAATAATTAGACAGCATTCATTTTGTTAATTTTATTGACAATATAAATGAGGACTAAAATGCAATATGTGCTTTCATATCCTGTTAAAATGTAATTAACGCTCGTCTAGTCCAAAACAAATATATATTAAAACATTTTCAACTAGTGGAAAAATGCGCACGTAAACATGAAAGAAAAGCATTCTATGGAGTGCAATTACAGCCTGCGTTCTGAAAAGATACATTCTTTACAATATCAACGATGACGTTAGATTCAAAGATATCACATAAAATCAATAGTCTAAAATAATTTACAGTGACCGAAATCAGTATTTTTGTAAAAGCCGGCAAGTCTGTGTTGCGGTTGGGGGGAAACGCCTAACCGATTGCTTTCCGAAGAACGACTGGGGTAATATGTAGAGAACAGGAAGACACGGGAAGTAACAAAATAACATTGATGTGCTGTAGTTTCTGAGACAACTTCAGGAGAAAAAAGATTGCCCACGCGACGGACTTCAAAAGACAGATTCTCGCCTTCTGCGGGTGTACGGTTGCTTGTACTGACGGGGATAAAATTGACAGGAAACAGAAAACTGGATCTAAACAAATCGCAGAGAGGCCCATATCAGAACATGCCAAGTTGTTCTGCAGCTAGCGAGAAAAGCCCGGATGTGACTGGCTTTGATAGATGCACGTCACCCGGGGGCTCTTTTTACGTATGTACTGATGCGCGTTGGCCACAATCTTTGCGAGGAGTAAATAAATATATTAAATTTATAATGCCGCGACCAGGAGGAAGGTGTAAAATGTATTCGAATTATTCTGGTACACTACTTTTATATAATGTGAACCAAGAAATATGTGGTTTCCTCTGAGAGAACTACAAAGATAACCTAACAAAGCATGGATTTCGTAGATAGCATCACAGAAATTAGAAAACGCAGAGACGTTAATCTATTCGATAACAAACACACCACCTAAGGTTGGACGTATTTATTTTTCCTTGCTAGCTGCTAATGTGCAAAGCCTCCATCAATCGATAATCTTTACTCAGGTCTTTCGAAACAAATGAGGGCGGGAAGTTCAGAGATTTTTTTTTATTCTTGTTGCAGCTGAGGAGATATTGGCGCCACAAGCAAACCAAAGTTGTCCCACTGCTATTTACATCTAGCATTTTTCATTTTAATGTAGGTGCATGGCCTTTTCATGCTGCTACTCATGTAAATCATAATAAAGAATTTGCTTTTTTTTTTCATTCGTTTTTCACAGCAAAATATAAATAAAAGAACATCCTACCAACGACAATGATATCGAATCACTATCATCATCATTTCATTTGCCAATAGTAGTCAGGCTCACATTTGTAAAAAAAAAGGAAAAAAAATCATTATAAAAATGAAAAGAATTAAAAAATTATGCTTAGTTTACGTTAAGCTAATGTTTTTGTGTTAATAAATAAGATAAATATTGTTACGAAACACTGCTGTTAAAATTCTTTGTGGTAAGAAATTGAAAAAAAACGACGTATATAAAGCCTGGTGAAGCAGCCATTAGATCTCTGGAGGATACTAAATGATCACTGGGTAATAACTTATTTTGGGGGCAATTAATGAGTTGTTCTGGTTCATCAGGGCGCCATATAGAGGAAGCATTGTTATGTTTGGACAGCTTGTATTTTTTCTAAGGTGAAGAGACAGGCTCTTTTTGGAAGAGAACAGAATTGTACCCTATGTAAATATGTATCCTAAAGAAGAGCGCTTATTTGAAACAAATAGAGAACTAGGTTTTTAGACGGTTCTTTTTTTTGTAGCAGACTAATGCAAAAGCGCGAATTCTTATAAAATCGCAAAGTCGTCTCTTGAATAGTGATTTCGATTTTGTCCTGGTTCGTCAAATCTATATTCTGTAGCACATGGTGCTAATCTTAAAAACTTTGTCATAAGTATCGGTAATGACTGAACAGTAATGCCAAACCTTGGAAATTTAAAGCAATAATTCGGTTTAACTGAGACAGAGATCCTAGTCCTAATATATTCATTTGCAAATTTTATAGGCAGTATTTCACGTGATATTTCTTTAGCCAAATGAATTTTTCAAGTAATGCTTTTGATCTTGTAAATATCCTTATTTAGGCAAACTGTTGATATTTTAATTTTTTTTCTTACAGAGGATAGCATTCAGGCGTCAATCGCGAATCAACAAGAGATGACGAATTTCCTACAGTCAAATGTATTCTCATCAATTTCAAAAGTCATTGAGTGCGAAGAGTTTGCAATGATCACAAGAGTTTTATATCTTGCTGAAGTATACATAAGAAAAATATTTTTCAAGACTGACACACGTTCCGAATAATCTAAATAATGTCCAGCGGTTTCTGCGGAAGCTTTCATAAATTTCACAGTTTATGTGCAAAGCAAATATATAATAATTTTCTGACCGAAATCAGCTCTTTTGTTCTATGTTGCCAGATATTCTATTAATACTATGCAAGCTTAAAATCGTATACAACTATTATCTAATCGCATGGTTTTTGGAGGAATCTTCATTTTAACACAAATAAGCCAAAAGAAGTGATTAAATCTGTAACTTGGATAGCGAGAATGGCAGAAACATTTAATAAGTAAATATACCGTTACTATTTGATAAGTCATAAATCAATAGAGATTTTATGTTTCTTTATTATTATAAACGTTATTTCAGTTGCTACTTCGTTTGTTTTTGTTATTTTTCCGTGAAATTAATAACCGGATGAGATCGATATGTCCTGAGCCAAAGACAGGAACAGAACCCTTTCCCACCCAACAAAAATACTCTTATAGCTGAAATGTATCTTTACCAATTTTGCCATGGAAGACAATCATGAGTAAGCAAAACTGAACTCACCTATTTAGAGAAGTCTATCTCAAGTTTTGATTTCAACGAACATATATACTAGATTTATCTTCATATCCGAAACGTGTGTGTGTATGCGTGTACACGCGCTTCATAAATATATAAGAAAACATCGGGAAAAAAGTTTTGATATGTTTTACTGATCATTTTTGACCAACAAAATTTACATTAGAGATAGAACGACGAATCGCATTAAGCATATAAATTCTTAATTATTGCATTAGCTACATTTTTACAAAAAATAATTATAACTAAAAATTTGTTTTTATATTGAAATATCGATACATTTCAAGGCTAACATATTCCATATTGATCAGTGCTAATTAAGAAAGAACAGGTATTTACATGAAATAGTCTGTTTGTCTACCAATACTAATGAATAAATTGATTATAGCATTTTGAATGTTTTTTGTGGGTATATTACATTTCAATTTTTTTTTTCAATCATTGTTTAAGAAATCATTTATTGAAAAAAGTAACTAATAATAACAAAACAAAAGTCATTGAAACAAAGCAAGTTCAGTCGACCATTGATGACAAGTCCAGAACAACGTAACTATAAACAATTTTTTCTATCCTCTGCCTGCGACAATGATGGAGAAAGCATTACCTCGAACCATCGCCAGTGAGACACGCTAACAGAGCCACTCCGTTACGCGAGACTCGTTCCTTAATCGAGACGCAATCGTGCCAATCCTCCGAAGGAACGCCATCGAACGAGGGCCAATAACCCCTGAAGTCTCCACTGCCACAGGAGTAAAAAAAATCTATCAGCAAGAGAAAGATATTTAACTATTTTTTTCATCTCTGCGTCTCGGGCGACGCACCCCGGCTCAACCGCGGACCTGATCAAATTACCAGCCGAAATATATCCTCACAGGTCGCATCCCAACGACTTACCCATTTTAAAAGGGAATTTGGAAAGGGAACCCAGCTGCATCCAAACCTCTTTTGATGATGTTGTTAATTGCTGCATGCCGTGGAAAGCGGCCGGCACTACGACGACAGGAGAGAGGATGCACAACAAACTCATCGATGGAGGCTCCACATCTGCATCTGTGACGCTCACATAATTTGAAATTTCAAATTAAACAGTTATTTAAGTTCCAGGGACACACGACTACATTGAGAGAGTTACTTAATTTTAATTCACTAAAATTTTAAATCATTTTCTTTTTTCAACGTATTCAATAGACTTCTATTTCTATTGTTAATTTAGCTGTGTTTTACTTTGATTTCTTGCTTTGATCCCTTCACCTTAAGTAAGATAGTGAATCCACTAAAACGCAAGTGGGGTGCAGGGTGGGAAGGATAAGAGAATGAGTAAAAGAACAGGAATGAAGATGCCAGAATATAACGGTTGACATTGCATTTAAATTCCGGAAGATCGCAGTGAACTGGAAAGTAAGAGACCGGAAGGGAGAGACACAAGGTAGAAGTGCGAGAGAAGAAATTTTAGCATGGAATATACGGCTATAGCTAGAGCTTTCAATGGTAAAATTAAAAAATAACGGTTGCCGGTGTGTTTGCGTAAATGCCTCTCTCCATTCATCTATTCGTCAAAATGAAATGACTGACTGAAGAAAATACAACGTGTGCGTGCCTGGCTAAAGGCATTAAAGAAGATATACAGACCTAGACTCTTCATTTGGGTACTGCTTCCAGAATTCATTCTAAAATTAAATCTATTACGGCTAAGAGATTATCGCTTCCAGGAATGGCCAAATTTAATAGAACCAATGCCCTGATTGTATTTCCTTGAACCCACCTTAATCATT
This sequence comes from Acanthosepion esculentum, assembly GCA_964036315.1. NCBI lineage: Eukaryota > Metazoa > Mollusca > Cephalopoda > Sepiida > Sepiidae > Acanthosepion > Acanthosepion esculentum. Next base: position 41,218,102 of record OZ038477.1, read on the forward strand.
TTTTATGCACAACACTGAATGCCACTGAGAGATAGATTGCCTAGTTTGTTCTGTTACGTTGCACATATCATGAGTAAATTGGATTGCTATCATGTACAATTATTGGATGTAAAATCTATGAAACAGACATGGTTAGTATTTGAACTCGGTATGTTTATTCTGTTTTCCTGGATAATATCAGTTAACCCCTTCCCCACTAATTATTTTTGGGAAATCGTTTCAATTCAGACAATTTTATTTGTTTTTAATATAGTAGCTAAGAAACTGAAGTACCTTGAGGTACCCGAGCGGTGACTAACATCTCTACTAGATGTACGAGATGACAACTGGACTCGGTTCAAGCACAGAAGGGTATTAAAGAATCAAGATCGATATATTAACACGTATGTGGCTGGTTTTGAAAGTCATCTATTAGACGTGTTTATTCGTCCATGTCTGAAAAGGAAACATTTGTATATACACGTCTCCACCGGGGAAGAGGTTAAATGACCAGCACATCATATAATAAATTGCTAGTAAATAATATACAATACAACACTTATCAAAATTTACACAATTTCTGCTAATAAATTACCAAATAAAACTTGAACGATACTTATTAAAATATAATTAAAACGTTAATACTTACATAATGTGTCTTCATATTTGAATCACTCCCTGTGATCTTCGAGTAGAAGGATAATATTTATCAGAGAAAATCTAATTTATATATTTCTATAAACGCATATTAATATGTTAACGTTAAAATATACATTCAGTTGACAGATCCAGTCAATCTCACTAGTCGCTCCCAAAATTTGCAAAGGCAAATAAACATTTAGCTTTTTAACTTTTAAATTTAATGTCAAGTTACATATGTTCATCATGCGAACTCTCTAAAATAGTTTTTTAGGTATTTACTTTTATTTATGCAGGCATTGTTGCCGAATCAGCCCATGATTGATTAAAATAACACAAAAGCCTGTTCATATTTGATACGTATGGACGCTTATATAGAATTTTACTTTAGTTAGCTACGGAAAATCATTAAGCTGGCTGAATACGCCGTTCAAAAGTTTCATAAAATCCTAGTTATTTTTTAAAAATCATTACCAAGATGGAAAGAGAATTACTTTTCAAATTCTACCTTCCCTCTCACTTTGCGTATATGCATACATGATATAATGTCCCCATAAATTGGTAGTCTGGCTTTTGAAATATTAGATAAATGTTGACATGAACTATTAACTACAAAATATTCGATGTATTTGATTCACCACTTAAGTGAGTACTTCGACAAAGAAAATGATCATTTGGAAAAAATAGATAGAGAAATACTGTTAAAATAATTACGTTTTCTCTATTAGACAACGTTTTATATATATATATATATATATATATATATATATATATGAAAAGTTGAAAGACATTCGTGATGCGTTTCCTTTTTGTTAGTTTCTTATGTTGGTAACATTAATGAAGTGCGTGACAAAATTAGTCTCTACTTTTTTAACGTTTGAATGACATTCATCAAAATCAGACATTTTGCTGTTGGTCATACTTCATTTGATAAATCTGTATTAGTTCATATTCACATTACTGTTGAAAAACAAAACCAGAGATTTTCTGACGTAAGAATGACATAATTCCTATGTACAAAAATAAAACCAGTCATTGGATATTCTATCTAAATTGTCTGTCACACTTTCAAAATATTAATTAAGGTACAGAACTTGTCTTTGTGTATATATGTGTGTCGGAGGGGGGGGGCTGTGAACATCTTGATAAGTCATCTTTGCAGGTCACTATGTAAAGACAGATTATTTGATGCTTAAATAATTCGCCACTCTTACAGTCTTCCATATATCACTAGTTATATACAAGCAAATGCTATGTAGTAATCTTACTTGCACTGAACAACTCGATTTTGATTAATATATTTAAACAGTCACATATGTAACATTTATAGCATTTACGTTTGGATTTATCTCCTAATGCTTTTGTCTTTCTATTTCTCACGTTGAGCCATCAGTCCTCCTTTTGGTGCATCGACGATGTTAAGTTTGAGATTATTAAACTATTAGTTTTTTGTCTGTCTATATTTCTGAGATGACGTATGATGTACACTATTTACATTATTCGGACTATTGTCCTCATCTTTGTCGAAATATTTATTACAACGTTTCGGTCGTGTTACGCTCCGGCCTTCTTCAGGTAGTTGGAATGTCGAATTAAACAACCAGGAAGATATTCATGTTCTACCGGATAATGTGAACTCAATGAGACCTTCGATATAGTTCACGATGGAGGAAGAGAGTAACAACACATTCCTGGATATTATAATATCTCGAACAGATCATGGGTTCAAGACATCCGTATACCGTAAACCGACATTCACCGTAAAGTACCTCAATTTCAACTCCCACCATCCATAGAGCGTAAAGAAAGGGATCGTTCGCTGCTTACAACCTCCGAGCAAAAGTCATGAGTGGCAACCCAGAGCCATTAGATAAAGAATTGGTCAGTATAAGTACTACCCTACAACGTAACAACTACCCTGGGTGCATGGCAGCAGCCCCCCAAAGACTGAGATAGGCGAGTACAAGAGGAGGACAACACCACTCAGAATACAGTCTGCCTGCCTTATGTGAAGGGTTTATCGGAGAAAATAGAAAGGATCTGCGGTCCATGTAATATCAGGACAACCTTGAAAAGCTGGACGATATTTCACAGATATCTCTTCGAGTAAGAACACTCCATAGAGGAGAACATTACTAAAGACTGTGTGTACGATATCCCATGGAGCTGCGGAAAGAAATATAAAGGGGGGGGGGGGCAGACCGTCCCCTTAAAGTAGGGCTTCAAGAACGCCAGAAAGCTGTAACACGTGGGAAAGTGGAATATCAGGCGTGGTTTACCACATATGGTGAGAAAAGGGGAGATCACCGCCCTCTGTGGGATCAGTTTGAGAACATAGACAAAGAGAATCATTGGAAAATTCGTAAACTTAAGGAATCAGCACATATGCAGGCCACGAAAATCTGAGCCGACCAAGCATAGAAATGATGATAACCAGTGATAAGGAGTGCCAGAGAAAAGCGATAACAACAACAGAAATATGAGCTCTGGTAAAAACATGTAATGGCAACAGCAAAACTTGCAATATGAGCACTGGTAAAATTCTTTACTGAAGACATTAGGTTTATAATACCCAGAAATTCATACCCAGATGTCCTCAAGGATACATAGCACAGTGGACAAAGGCGTTAGTTAGATCCAGTGAAAGGACCCAAAGGAGTTCAATACCTGTTTAAGGAGGTGGAGAAATTGAAGAGGGGAATTAACAGGAGATAACCGATAATTATCATCCATTACACATGGCACGTGGAACTAGAAGAGTCTACCCCAGTGAGCGAAATAAGTTTCCGTTCGACATTCCAACCACCTGAAGAAGGCCGGAACGTACAACGACCGAAACATTGTGATAAATATGGCAACAAAGATGAGGACAACAGTCCGAATAATGTAAATTCGGTATTAGTTTTTTCTCGTTCCGATTTCTATTCCTATCTAAAGTCTTTTTCTGCTAACCAAGTATTGTTTCCACCGAGTCTCTGTTCCTGAACATGAAATTGCATTCGCTGTTAATCTGCCGTAAAAGTCACCAACCAACGCCTTTATCCACTAGGCTATTAGATGGGGACATTAATCCGTTTGTAAATAATGATAACATCTCATCGCAGATATTAAGTCTTACATGTTTTTTTCTACCTAAATTAGAACCCGTTAACTTGAGCTTTCCGACACTCACTTCTATAATATTTTAAATCTTCATGCTCTGAAGAAATAAATAAAAATATAGAAAAAGAGTTTCCTAACTTCTCACTTTACATTAAATTCATATCTACGAGATGAATTTCTCAAATCATACACTGAATTGAATCGTACACAATATTCTATGAATTTCTTCATACTTCGATAATACACGCTGATACGTTCTTTTTAATTTATCGCGTTGTGTTACATTTTACAATTTCCGAAGTTATTAAACATTATTCGTTATTCACCAAAGACGAATCATTTTAAAGTTTCAAACACGCAATGTTGCGATTAATTTGCGATTTCAAAATTCAAGGCATTTCATACAAATGGTTGCCGTTTTTTTTGAATTTATACATCTGCGTGGAACTAATCAATTTTAATCCGAACTGCGCAGCATACATCGCAATTTCGATTCCAATAAATATTTGAGAAATACAAGATATGAGCAGTTAAATTTGTGTAGCACAGTGTATACTATCTTTTTATTATGTGAATTATAAAGAATGAATTATAAATAATCTATATATTGTTTAGGGAATTATGAATGTCCTATTTTTTGACATACATTAACACTAGTATAGTATCAGGGATTTCTTTGTTAGTTGAGTAACTATAAACAGTTTGGCATATAACCTAGAAGCTTATGCAGTGTGGTTGTTAACGGTCGAGAGGAGAGGTGAATGATCTTGGCCGGTTAGTTATAGGGGTTTGGTTTTACGTTTGATGGATGAGGTAACCAAGTTGAATCGGATATCGTCTGAGCGGTTTTGGTTAACCAAAATAAGAGCATTCTAACTTACAAAGTTATACTTTTCTCTTATCAAAATCTGTTCCAACGTCACGCACATTTTGCCGTGATGCTTGTGCCTGGTATACACTTATCAGCCTCGGTGTCATGATGCGTATATTGGATCTGGCATATCTGTAGGAAAGCCTCATCATATTGGCGGGCTGCTCCTTTCACAGTAACAATAACATCGATATTATGTTAAGCATTAATTTAGGCATTGTTTATATCATTATCGTTTCATTTATATCTAGTTAAGATATTGTTTTAAACTTTCTTTACGGCATTGTCAAATTTTATCATTTGTTAAAACATTATTGCTAAATTATGCTTTTATTACAGAATGCAAAGACCAGTGCTAAAATGGTCAGCGATTGACCGGAATGCTTCGGAGGCGGGGCATTCTGACAGTGATGGATTGCCTTTGTCACTGTTTTGAATGTAAGTCCCAAAGAGCGCGAATTAAACAGAGGATCTCAAGAATTCTGAAACGTCGATATGCCACCAAGCACCCAGGTTTGTGACCGACTAATACCACCTGCGGATGGACGCTGCGCCAACTGTGACGTCATTGCTCCTACTGCCTCTTAGAATCCAATCTGCTATTCTCAATAAAACTAATACCAAAACTATGACCCTTTTAGTTTATACAGTTTTATTTAGTAGCGTGGTTATCCAGAATCGACACAGAACGCAACACTTTGCCTAGGTATTATTTCATAGTTAGTAAAGTAATCATTTTTCATAAATGTTTCAGAAAAAAAAAACACCTCTTCAGTTAGTACATTATGACAAATTATTTTACATATTATATTTATGTTATGATTAGATTAATATATACTCCGTGGGTAGTTTGTATATTTATTCTTATACATTACTTAACGCATTTATCCATACAATATGATTAGGTTATCTTTATACACTACTATTTTTACTAATACTTATTTAATGTTTAAAAATAATATCTTGCGTCAATTATTTTTTATTACTCCGTATAATGTTAATTTTCTAACTACATAGTTTATTACTTTTTATTATTACATCATTTATACCTTATGATCTATTAACATTTCGTTTGCTTTCAGTAACTTCCAATTAACACGCATTACTAATCTTGAATTAACGGTCATCCCAATCGATGTAAAAATTTGCGAGTAGCATTCATGTTCTAACCCAGTTGGGTTAACTTTTGGCCTAGGGAAAAACATTTATTTTACCGCTTTGCCTACCCGTTATGGATCAAATAACGGGAGATATTAGTTCTCTAGCTTTAAAGGACAACCGGTCTGAGAGAAGACTACTTTTAATCCAAAACGGTGGAGAAAATTCTGGGAAAACCATCCACTTACAATTAATAGTTACAGATAAAATGTAACAATATATTTGAAAAACCATATTCGCCTATTACCTAAATGCCCAAGGCAAAAAGGGAAACAAACTAACAAAAAAAGAAAAAAACTCAAGTAATAATTAAATAATAATTAAACTAGATTGAAAACATACTCTCATTGTTTTTAAGCGTATATTTTTCAACTCAGCTGGAATATCAGGACATCGTCTGCAAATATGTTTATCCCGCAAGCAAATAGTTTTAGTAGAATTTTTCCGGAGGTATTCTTAAATAATTCAAAAGATTTGATGACCCTGGGGACATCAAATCTCACTGAATAAAAAAAAAGTGCCACTATATATTCAAGGTAAAAATATCCAAAGGTCATCTTTCGATCAGAATGCCGTGTAGAATTATATTTCATTGGAGAAATAGTAGCATACTGACAATTAAAACCCAAACGTATTTTAAATACCAGGCATCAACTTGACTTAGACAAGCTGTTAATTTCTTTGAATGTCTACATGAAGTCTTATCGGAGGCATTAGAAATTAAATCACTCCGGGTCACACCAACATCTCATGTTGTGTTTCAAGATAGTTAAACCGCGTTTTATTTCTAGCGAAGCAAAAGTTTAGAAAAGTTCATGTAATGAACGTGGTGTTGGATGGTCAAGCCTCTAAATCCTTTACAGTTAATGCACTGGTGCATCTTAGATCTAATTCGTTTCTTCAGTTCATCAACGACCTTCCCCTACACGCAAACCACCAATCACCCACTGGGTGGCATGCTACTCGCGTTTACCTCTGGCTGCCCACTATCGAACCGCCAGCGTGTTTTTCTCGGTTATGTTGCTACTGGCGTACCGCTAGTGGCTCACCGTTAGCGGCTATCAGAAGACCGCTGGCGTTGCCATCGGCGGGCCATTAGCGGCTTGCGTGTAGGGTTCTTTTAGTCTCTATTCTACTCCAATAGCTTCATGTCGCGCACTTCTCGCCTGTGGAACTCCCTCCCCTTTTCCTGTTTCCCTGATAGTTATATCTCCAACGTTTGAAATGTAATGTCAATCGACGTCTCTAGATGCCTTGACCTAAACCCTATCCTTCTCTTCATCCTTTCCTCTATCATTTCTCTTTGCTCTCGCTCCAACTCTATGTAATCTCTTGCGTGCTAGTGGCTTCCTGCCTTGCTTGGGTGAAATGCTTAAAAAAAAATAAACGTGCAAGATGGATTCTGGCGAGGAGATTCCTCTGGCACGGCTCTGTGAACGAACTTTCCAAGCAGCACACGTAGTAATTTACTCAATGTCGTCATTTCATTGGATGTCAGTGGAAAACATAAGAACAAGAAGGTGCACCAAGAACCGATACCTTGGAGGTCATCTTCCGCCATTTTGATTACTAAAATAGATTCGTTTTGGAGAATTTGACATTTAAAAGCTATCCCTTACTCCTATTAACAACTCTTTGGAGGTCATTTTCTAGATCATCCGATTTACTTTATCGGACTTTCTATTAACACAAGATAAAATAGTTATCAAAATAAAGACTGAGTTAGGAATTGATGGCATTTGGACCCTACACGCAAGCCGCTAGTGGTCCGCTGGCAACACCAGACAAACAGAAGGGGCTCCAGACCATATATGGCAGCAATACTCCATGCAAGGGCGAATGGTTGATTTGTAGATTTGGAGGATCGACTCAGACGAGAAAAATTTCCTGGCGGGGCACAGGTGGTCAACTTTCCATGCGGTGGACGAGGTTATTGACTCAATGTATTTTTTCCATCTCAGGTCAGCAGTCAGTGTGAGACCGAGCAGTTGCAGAGAGGTGCCCTCAGGGAATTCAGCGTCAGACATTCCAATGGGAGGCAGGGATGGTTCTCCCTGGTGAGTAATAGAGAGCAGTTTTGTATTTGAGGCATTAAAGTTAACCAGCCAATTCCTGTTCTAGTCCACAACCGATTGGAGCTTTTTTTCGAGACAAACAAGCCAGGTTATTTTTGTCAGCGACACTAGATTTGTTTTTGAGGCAGGAGTAAATAATAGCGCCGTCCGCATAGAAGCCTACTTGGGAACCTATGGAATCAGGAAGATCGTTAATCAGGATAAGGAACAGAGTAGGGCCTAGGATAGAGCATTGGGGAACATCTGCGTTCGTGGGATAGGAGCTGGTGGAGAATCAATTGAGAACGACATTCAATACACGGTTTAACAGGAATGATTGTATTAAGTCAAACAATCGACCTAATATTCCATAACCCGGAAGCTTGCGAAGGAGGCCGGCATGCCAAACCCTATCAAACGCTTTGGAGATATCTAGAGCCACAGCACCATATTGGAAACCATATTGCTTGTCGGAAAACAGATCATAGGATGTAGGGTTCTTAACCACTTCGGCGTTGATTAAAACTTCAAGAACGTTGCCGTAGAGTGGTAGGATGTTAGGACGGTAATTATAAGGGTCAGAATGATTTCCAGAGTTCTTAAATAGAGGAACAATGGATGAGGATTCAACAAGCTGGAAAACAAGATTCACTGAGACAGTAGTTATATAATTTGGAGAAGGCAGGGGCCAGTTCAGGCGGACAATGTCTGGTATCCAGTCTCCACCACTAGCATTGTGGGGTGTCTAATTTTGAGATAATACACAATACCAATGACGGGGTTATAAAGAACCATCCTTCCGCACATTGAGCATTCCTGCTATATCCGGTCTTGAACTCCTGCTATATATCTCCAGATTCTCCACAAAAATCTAAGAAGGGTGAGTAATGTTTTCGGTAGCTGCCTGGAATGTCTGATTTAGTTAATATCCGACCGTTTGGAATCGGCTTTCCCGTGTCTTGTACTCCTGGACTGATGACTAGTTTTCATTATTTTACTGTTGAAATACCTAAATTGTAAACGTAATATTCTTATATCTTTCTCCTACATCTTGCATGTGGTATTTTCTTCTGCACGCATGCTACCTACAATCTTAAAGTATTTAGATACATCAATCGTCATATTCTGTCTTACCGAAGCAGTACTTTAACTGTCCTTTCCCATCTCTATCATCTTAATTTCCTTCACTCTCAATAAGCCCATGCATCATAGTAGCAATTTTCGCTTGCTTATCTTGAAACTATATCAAAAGTGTGTGCAGAGCTCAGTATATCAAAAGTGTGTGCAGAGCTCAGTATATCAAAAGTGTGTGCAGAGCTCAGTATATCAAAAGTGTGTGCAGAGCTCAGTATATCAAAAGTGTGTGCAGAGCTCAGTATATCAAAAGTGTGTGCAGAGCTCAGTATATCAAAAGTGTGTGCAGAGCTCAGTATATCAAAAGTGTGTGCAGAGCTCAGTATATCAAAAGTCTGTGCAGAGCTCAGTATATCAAAAGTCTGTGCAGAGCTCAGTATATCAAAAGTCTGTGCAGAGCTCAGTATATCAAAAGTCTGTGCAGAGCTCAGTATATCAAAAGTCTGTGCAGAGCTCAGTATATCAAAAGTCTGTGCAGAGCTCAGTATATCAAAAGTCTGTGCAGAGCTCAGTATATCAAAAGTCTGTGCAGAGCTCAGTATATCAAAAGTCTGTGCAGAGCTCAGTATATCAAAAGTCTGTGCAGAGCTCAGTATATCAAAAGTCTGTGCAGAGCTCAGTATATCAAAAGTCTGTGCAGAGCTCAGTATATCAAAAGTTTGTGCAGAGCTCAGTATATCAAAAGTGTGTGCAGAGCTCAGTATATCAAAAGTGTGTGCAGAGATTAAGTTGATAATGACATTTAAATATGACAGAATGAAGATTATGTTAACGACATTATCTAAACTATGTGAATATTCCACATTTGTTTTCATGAGACTAAATTTTTTTTTAACTTGCATGAAACGTAAAATATTAACTTTTCTAATTGTTTAAGCCTTAACATGGATGTATTTTATAATGAACTGATTAAAGAGCTCCCTATTTAATCCATCCTTTGCAAAAGTTTTGCCTAATTATATATAGGATTATCGTTCGTGTAATTGTGAAGCAATACCGACTACGTTATGACTGACGGACTCTTGTCAAATGTTTACGAAGAATGGACGAGACATCGTCGAAACCACAAAAAAAAATCAATTCATACCGACAACAACTGGAAATATAAAATTTAAAATGCTGCTATAACTGACAGCATGGGTAAATGGTCGCTAGATAATTGAAACGAAAATACGAAGTGTTTTCAGAATCTTTCTTTTATAAATATATTTTGGCACACTAGATTTAACTCTGGCGAATAGGTGGCAAGCAAGGAAAAGAAACAAATGGTTTCTGACACTCAGATCTATGTATGTGTATTTAATTTTTTAAAGTTTCAGGGGTTTTTTCCTCTCTGTGTAAAGTAGAATACTTGCGTAGCAGATTGTAAAAAGACAAAAAAACTAACCTCATCACAGAAAACAAAATCGTGTAGTTCGCGAGCTGGCTTGACTGACGCATCTGATGGATAGGCGTATATATGCCATCTCTTTGAATTTTATCAGTTCACATTAATATTTTCGGGCAATTATTTATGATTGGTCTCCGAAAAAAAAAAAAAAAAAAAAAAAAAAAGGAAAAAAAAAAGAAGTTTTTGTTTACTCTTCTTGATGCTGATATGATCTGGCATACCAAATTCTTCCACCTCACTTTTGTTTATAGCTTTCTCAAGTAATATTTAAAGAGGACACCCGAGTTCTTTCCTATACACCTTGTCACATATCTAGCAAATTATTCATTCGCATGACGATAGTTTAATTACGCTAGATGCAGAATGCATAGTTGCCAGCTAAAAGAACACTCGACATGCAAATTACACGCAAGTGACAAAATGTAAAACAAATCGAGGAAGAGTTTTAACAGAGAAATGTAAACGAGATTCTGAAATCCAAAGATGCACTGGAGTAGCAAAAAGAAACATTCCAAAAACAAAAATGTTTTAATAAAGAGGAAACATTCATTGCAAGCAAAGATAACAGTGCTGTCAGGCAACATCGGTCATCCTGTATGAAGGTGAATGATGTAAATTTCCATCAAAGGTGAAGAGAAAACTTGAAGCAACAAAACGTGGTTCTACAGAAGGATGCTGAGAATACTATGCACTGAACACGTGAGCAACGGTGAAGTCTTGGAGAAAAAACAAGATTCACTGAGGCAGTAGTTATATAATTTGAAGAAGGCAGGGACCAGTTCAGGCGGACAATGTCGGGTATCCAGTCTCCACCACTAGCCTTGTGGGGGATAATTTTGAGATAATACCCAATACCGATGACGGGGTTATAGAGAACCATCCATCCGCGCATTGAGCATTGCTGCTATATCCGGTCTTACACTCCTGCTAGATATCTCCAGATTCTCCACAAAAATCAAAGAAGGGTCAGTAATGTTTTCGGTAGCTAAATCTGGAATCTCGAATTTAGTTAATATCCGACCTTTTGGAATCGGCTCTCCTGTGTCTTGTACTACTGGACTGATAACTAGTTTTCATTATTTTACTGTTGAAATACCTAAATTGTAAACGTTATATTCTTATAGTTTTTTTCTCCTACTTCTTGCCTGTGGGATTTTCTTCTGCACACATGCATCCCTGTTACCTACGATCTTAAATTATTTAGATACATCAATCGTCATTTTCTGTCTTACCGAATCAAAAATATGCCAAAAGGACACTTATACATGACATTAGAGAAAAGAAAGATTCTAAGGCATATAATGAGGAAATAATCTTAGGAAAACTTGACGCTGACAGGGCATATTGAAGACAATCACCGCACAAACTAAGCAAAATGTTCGAACAGTTCCCAGAAGAGAGATTAGGATATATCAGAAAATAATCTTTATCAAAGGCAACAGAAGGACATAAAATTGTGGAGAACCAAGATCAACTACGTTTTGAAGTGACACACAGAAACATTTTTATCACAATACAGTTGAACTGCGTTTTTGTTTCGCGCTATCTTATATAAATTCATACTACCGTCATCAGACTGCATATGTTTAACTTGATCCGATACACCTGTTAAATGTATCACACCTACTAAACATTACTGAAATCATTACTGAGAAACTAGTATGAAAGTATTTGAATGATTTTCTATGTATCTTTCGCAGATACATTTTATTGTCACGATTTGAACTTTTATGTATATTTCCTATTCGACAATATTGTTGGTGATCTGTCAAAGGCGACATTCTACATGTGTGAACAACACAAAGAAATCTTTCAAGACTGTAGATTAAATAAAGTTTTTGGTTCAAAATTCCCTGAAAGCTACCCATATCGACGTAGATATAATGAAGACCGATGAGTACAACGGCCGAAACGCTGTTATAATAAAGGCGAGTACGTAAATCCGACACATAAATAATCATGGCGGTATTTTTCAAAATATTATTGTGGTGTCTGTCTATAATTATGAGATGTGACATTATAATTATTTATATTATTTCTATTGTTCGGACAGTTGTCCTCAAGGACACATGGTTCAGTGGATAAAAGCGTTGATTGGATCCAGTGATTGACTCAAAGAGTTGTGAGTTCATTACCTGACTACGGCAGTTGTGAACAAAATCTTGGAGAATTGAGTTAAATGGGGATAACAGGTATCCGGAAGAGGCATGGCAAACTGAACTGAAAACAATCTACCCCGGTAGACAAAATAAAGGGCTCAGTTTGAAATTCCAATCACATGTATAAGACCTGAGGGTACAACGGCCGGAACGTCGTTAATATGCCAATAAAGGTGAGGACCAATGTAAATAATTACGATACCTCATCTCAGAAATATAGACAAATTTTTTATTACTTGTTATAATATTCATTTTTATCAATATAATATGCCGAGATAGGGACCTACTATTTAACCCATAACTTGTGGCTCATTTAATGCATTTCCTCTTGGTATGTCATATTTTAGCCCACTATTCAGTTTGGCAAACAGTTTCAGGTATATATATATATGAAATACGGGATTATTTATATGGCAGGTGTCTTCAGGACTGAATCAAACACAATACTAATTAACTATATTGTATCTATAAACTGTATTAGTTAGTTTTCACGAGATATCTATGTAACAAGCAGTATAACCCGTCTTCGACCGGGTGTTTCATTACTGGGAATTGGAGCAGTTTAAGTTTAAAGTCAGCCCACCCGAAAGTCAATATTGGTAACATTTGGGTGCAACTGAGGCACATCCCCAAATGGCGTCGGAGGTGACAATTTCAATGGGTGGTGGCCCTGAAAAGAGAACTGTTTAATAATAGATAATATTATTGTAATAATTTAAAATATTTATTTTCAAAGTTTTTATGAAAGATACATATCCAAGAACAGATAGTAAATAGTGAAATGTTGCGGAGAGTTAAAATGGACAGGAAATAATGGAGAGTCATTGTCGCCAACAATTTGGACTCAAAACCGGCACTGACGAATTATCTATCAAACAAAAAAATTCATCAAAATCAGATGAAAACTGTGGAAATACATCAACATCCAATCAGACACATTTTGAAAATTATAGATACAGAATAGCAGGGGAATTAAGTATACCTGAAATATTCTATAGTTGTTCCTTAATTTATTCCATATTTTATAATGAAGTTGGATGTGATGAAAGTGTATTTTTCCATGCCGATTTTTAGAAATGTAAAAATCGAAGAATTCTTGCTCCTTCTCGCGAATTTCTAAGCCAGTCGTGCGAGACAATTGAATTTTTTCTATGTAGTCTCGTTTTTAATTTTGTGAATGAGGAGTTTTCTGTAAATTCTGCTTTCACAGTAATTAATCTTTTCAGGTGTTTGAATATGTTTTTACACCCATTTTTATCTTCAAGAATCATGTCACCACTTTCAAGGTATTGGCTCATCCGTGTGTTTTTGTATGTTGTGAAGAATCTATTAATAAACTTTAATAAGAAATAGAGGATCAAAAATGAAATGCATTGGACATTCTAAAAACAAGATTTCAGACGTATGTATATTTTGTGATTGGTGATTGTAACTTGTAATTGGTGATTGGTCAGTAACTTGAAATTGTAGTATCAATTCAACTGAGTAAATTAGTAATAATTTGCGACTGATTTATTGATAACACTGGAAAACACATGTGCATGTTTTTTTGTGTACAGGGGACATCATCAATCGGACGTTGTGTACATAATCTATTCAGCGGCATATACAAAATATACATACGTCTGAAATTTTGTTTTTAGAAGGTCCAATGCATTTCATTTTTGATCCCCTATTTCTTATTAAAGTTTATTAATAGATTCTTCACAATTCTTAAAATTCTTTACATTTCCCATACTGCCACAATGTCCACATTACTTTATTTGGTAGTGTTTTTTATATCGCCTTTGTTGATTATTATGTATAGGTAATGCTCCATAGACTCATTCTATTACTTTTGAAACTGTTTGGATTGTAAGAATTCTTTTTTCGTACCTCCACTTTATTTGTGCTTTTGGTTTATTGCGTTGCAAACAGATTTATGAGTGTTTTCATTGTTTTCTTTAATATTCATGTGCTATTTTTGTAACTGTCGTCAGTTTTTACTTTTTGTTCCTCTTGATAATCTATCCAATATTGCATGTTATTTCCGCGTTTCGTTTTTATCTATTTTTTGCCATAATACTAACTGATATTTACTTCACAGATTAGCTTGAGTTTTCCTTAGTTGTTTTCATTGATAAGAAATCAACAAAATATATGTAAGATAGATGAATTCGAATCAGTCTTTCATATCTTTAATTCATTTATCTGATGTTCGAGTATGATTCTTTTTAAATTTTCTGTCATTATTGCATCAGATACTTTTTGTTAGATATTATTTTCTTGGCAGCAACTCAATATTTGTTTTACAGCTTTCTCCATATTTTAACCGGTTTCGTTGTTTCTATTCTTCGACACCTTTCAGGTAAATTGTCTATCAGTCTGTCAGCTTCATTAGTATTCAGTATATCAACTTATATTCTTGTACTACTAAATTTTTTGAATTCTGATATTTGCCGAGTCTAATTTAATTTTAGGTTCAATTTAAAATTTTTACGCCAGTCATTCCTTTTTCTGTAATAACATTGCTTCTAATTTTTTTTTTATTCATTAACTATATTTTCACAATGGTTGAAAGTCCGCCATGCTATAGATATTCCATCTACTGTGTCGACACAGAAATCAATAATCTGGCATGTTTTCCTCGTCCTTCTTTGCTAAACAACTCTGCTTATCTGGTCTTCGTTTGGTGACCGTTGAAGTCTCTCAATAAAAGGGATTTTTTTCATTCAATGAAACAGACACAGCTGTTTGCAACTATCGTTGTTCTGAGTGGTGAAAAAGATAGTCTCTTACCTAATCGTGATCATCTTCATTACTCTCTCATGTTATATATAATAAATGTGGATGTCGGTGTGTCACACTTTCAATTAAAGAGACAACTAGTTCATGTTACAGAAATTTTGGATTCCCAAGTTCTCATTAATGCGATTGTTTTAGGCGGTTTCCTTTACGGAATCTTTGCCATTTTTGTACGCTAAAACTTTATAACCTGAAAATAAATTTGGGAATAATCGAAATTGCGAAGTCTAGTGAAAATCACCCACGAAAAGAAATTGTTTGCACGGAAAATAAGAATATACGTACATCACATTGTCATTAAATTAAGTGGCAACAGAAGAATTATCGTTGAACTTTAGAAATGTACGCTGAAATATTAGTGCAATACTTAAATGCAGCGATGAATTTTGTGTTCTTCTGTAGTTTATTGTTGCCTATCAAAGCAGCGGTATACCTCACAAAAAGATCACCGCCAACAGAGGACCAGATTGCAAGGCTGTAGCGAGGAAAAGAAAGACTGTTCAAAAGAAAACCAAGATCAAACTTCAGCAAGAAGAGCCCCCAGTGCTGATAGTAGGAAAAGACTTAGGGAGTCTCAAAGCCGAAGACCCAATCAAGAGCTCCACACAGAAGATAGTTTAAATGTTGACCGATAAGGCGGTATTCAAGCTAGTAATTGTATAAATTGTGGGACAACGTCTTAGACTAATTGATGATTTGGTCCACTATTTTCTCTTAGATTCCACACTGTTTAAATGCTGTTGTTTTAGATATATTCACATCACATTGTCAACTTATGTCAGACATCAATCGAAAATCTACTCCATAATTCACGATCTTCTATAGCGTTCGATAACCGATTTATTCCCGGATTTCTATCTACCATGTTCGAGCTATGAGCCTACGTCGCAGCTTTCTATAAGACAGATATGTAGATATTTTCCTAAAAATCCTAACAGTCTTTCTGCAATAGGATCTGTATTTTTGTCAGTCGCCATAGGAAATTGTATAGGTGATGCACTGCTGCCATTTGACATGTGATGTTCTAACAATTTTTGTGTATGCAACATCTTTCTTTCTTAGGGCAACAATGAGACTAGTGAATTAGTTTTAGCTAATGATCTCTCCTCCCTGATACTTCGACTAGCCTCATCCGTACAGTAAATCGGTTTGTCGATTTTCTATGAAAAATAACTGCTTTCGTTTTATCTGATTTGTTTATGATTTTAAAATGTATTGGCCTTTATATAATTAGATGTTGCGGCTGCTGCTTTGTTTAGAGCTACAGTAACTGTTTCTTTGTCGAGATTTATTCGGTCTAATAACGTTAATAATGATTGATCTGCCAGTCCATCGCTTAGTCTCCGGAAGTTTTCATATCATTGTTCTTGTTCCTGAATTTTATAACATATCTAATTCTGGTTTTATATTTTTCTGCTCGTTGAATTACGGTTTTCTGATACAGTGAAGTTTTACTAAGCTTCAAATGTCACATGTTTAGGGCAGACAGTCAAGATACATGTGAGCTAGAGAAAACTGTCAAATTAAGAAAGAAAGACATGGTATCATAATTTTCAAGGTATTTCCCTATATAAAGCAAACCTTCTATATATGCCAGAGGCTAGGATACTGTAAAATTTGGATTTACTCTGGTCGCACAATATTTCTGTGTATATGTGCAAAACCATTCGCGTTGGTCTCACCATCCATCAGAACCAGAATAGATTATAACTAATGACATCGGTTCTGACCTGCATCTCGAATACAGTCACGTTTCCACAGCTGTAATATGACTTCGCACTGTCTTTTCTATTAATATTTTCATAGCAGCTGTTCGAATGAACTCTACTCCCTGATACCTCGAGCGCTTGGTTTTGTTTTACGGCATATCAACCTCAAATGCGAACAAGATTTTTATTGCTGGTAATATTTCTTTTTTTATCAAATGTATTACTGGTAAATGTTTTCCTTCAAAAATCTTTCTCTGGTAATATTTTTTATTCAAAATTGTATCGCTTGTAATTTTTCTTCCAAAATAGCATAGCTGGTAAAATCTATTTTCAGAAATATATTGCTGGTAATAATTATTTTTATTCAAAAACATATTGCTGGTAATACTTATTTTTATTCAAAAACATATTGCTGGTAATACTTATTTTTATTCAAAAACATATTGCTGGTAATACTTATTTTTATTCAAAAACATATTGCTGGTAATACTTATTTTTATTCAAAAACATATTGCTGGTAATACTTATTTTTATTCAAAAACATATTGCTGGTAATACTTATTTTTATTCAAAAACATATTGCTGGTAATAACTTTTTCACAAAGTATTTCTGGTATTAAAACCTATTTTTTCACTTTCATAGTTTGGGAGTTAACTATTTGCCCATGGCTGGGACCCTAATAGGTGCTACTACGCCGTGTCAGGTTGGACCTCGGAACACCGGCAATTAAGAGGTGGTTCCACGCTCCTCAAATCATTCTGATCAGAGGCCTTGCTATTGGACGTAGTTTATCGTCTTACCCAGGACGCGGATGTAGTATATCTCCATACCCAGGACAGATACCTCGAGCGCGTTGATTTAAGCGTACTACAAGATGGGCAACTAGGTCTCATTGTTTTAGTATTGAAATAGCTTGACATAACCGTAAATTTTATTCAAGAATTTTTTTTTCGTTTTTTCTTCTTCTCGCACGTCACCCTCGGAAAGTATTGTCCGGTTTTTGCTTCCCTGCCCACAACAATCAAATGCGACGTGAATTGTCATTCTTATACTTCCTGAATTTTGTTTTTTATATTGTTCTTTTTCCTAAGTCTTCTCATTCTCTTGTACTCCCAGTAACCCATTGAGTCTTATTGGCAGTATCGCTATGCTTTTAGTAAAATTTTTTTTTTTTAAATTCTTCATAAAAACAAAACTTGACTGCTCATTAACATCAGTTTGCAGTAATGGTATTATATAAAACACTTACACCATTGTATCACACACATACGTCAACAAGATAATTTGGCATCAGCTTAAAATTACACCCCTATACGTAATATACAAAGGTAAAACTCTAGATAATGCTTCTGTTAAACAGACCATAATTACAGTGGGATTAATGTATAAGTGAAAGAAAATACATTTCATTATTACAGTTTAGCCTGAAATAGTATTGTCAATCCTTCGCAAATAGATATTTGTTTTAATTTTTATAAGAATAATTTTTAAAACTTGTATTTTTGCTCCAATTCATTATTGATTAAAACATTGTTACATAAGTTATAAAACTGTTTATAACTAAAAATATTTACGTAATATCTTAATGTATCCTCGCCGACACTACACTCAGCCCCTCTACACGCCGACACTACACTCAGCGCCGCCCCACACGCCGTACTACACTCAGCTGCGTTCTTTAACAGATGAAGACCAATAATCTAAATCCGAAAGATACATCTGAAATTTCTTGGGCACGTAACGAAAAAAAGAAGGCTTGGTATCAATAACCCTCTCAGAGCAACAGAGATATGGGGAGCTGCCAGCTAACTACCTAAATGATTGCTACAACGGAGTCGGTGTGATTGGCAAAGTAAAAGAGCAGCTAATTAATTGAAGAGATAGGACATTGTGGAGAGAAGTAGTTATTTCATTATTAGAGTAACTTAAATTGTATAAAACATTTAATAGCCTTATTTTAACACATGTACACTATGATAGGCCTTACGAAGCAAATCAATACTTTGAGAATTGCTATTAAATAACTATGGTTAGTAACATTTACTAAAAGATAGATTTTATTTATAGCGTAAAATCTTCTGAATTATACATTGTAAAGCATAAATATTTATTTTCTTTCGTATAATGAATTTTCCTTGTGTCACTCGATGTGTTGCAATCCTATAGCACATACATATTTATAATAGTTAAGTTTCAATTATTTTTTATTAATCCTAAGACAGTTATAACCTCAGAGTAGAAACAAGAGCTTGTAAAGTTGAGTGATTCAATCAGGACAGACACCGGAAAAGAGTTCCTCAGAGATCAGAGTGCAATCAAAAGTTTATTTTTGACTACCCTGTCATCTCTGCTAGACCTTTTTCTTCAACTTATGATCTCTTTTCAATATTGGTAAAACGAAGACCAGAAAAAAAAATTGCTTCAAAAATGTGTCAAAGTGATTTAAGAAAAAATATAAAGAGGAACCTGAAAAGTAATTCCTAAAAGTGCATTGACAAAACTGATACATTGGAAGAATTTGATTTTACGAATGGAAAAAGAGCGAAAATAAACCTAAGATCACAAAAGAAAACATTTAATTTGCTTTTATATAAAAACAATTTTTATTGATCAATTTAGAGCTACAGTGGCTATATTTGATGTCTGAACTAGATTTTTGTTCCTTCATTGAAATATTCATATATGATTTACGGAATTTGAGCTTATGTTGTGGGTGAATATTTTATCCTGTAAAAATTTTATTTCCCTACAAAGCTGATGATCGTATCAAAATAAATACGAGGGTCATTCAATAAATAATTTTTCGGTATAAGGACTTCTAATACAGATAGAAGCTTACTCTTTTTATTTTTTTTATTTTACTTTTTCACATGGATTTTATTTCTTTTGCAGATTAAAAAAAACTTTGAGAGTTTTGGCGATTAACAAAGATGGCCGACCAAGAAGCATGCTCCAGGATTGAACAGCGGTCAGTTATAAAGTTTTTGGTTGCTGAAGGGTGCAAACCAGGTGAAATTCATAGGAGAATGTCAACTGTGTATAGTGCCACATGTTTCAGCCAAAAAATGTCTACAAGTAGGCTAAATTGTTTAAAGAAGGACGGAGCAGTGTTGTGGATGAAGACAGGCCTGGGAGGCCTACAGAAATGAGGTCTCCTGAGGTGATCAAATCAGTCAAAGACCTCATTCAGTCTGACAGAAGGGTGACAGTGGATGACATTGCAAGCACTTTGAGCTTTTCTGTTGGGACAAACGCAGGGATCATCAGTCACAAGGAGTCATCTTGCATCATGACAACGCAAGACCTCACACAGCAACCCAAACGGTGCAGACCATCAACGAGCTAGGGTGGGAACTGCTCCCTCATCCCCCTTACAGCCCAGACCTTGCCCCTTCAGACTTTCACCTGTTTGGTCCCTTGAAAGCGTTCACGAGAAGCACGAAGTTTAAAAGTGACGATGAAGTCAAAAGTGTTGTGAGCGACTGGCTGAGACATCAGTCCAAAGATTTTTACTCTGAGGGAACAGGGAAGCTTTTGCACAGATGGGAAAAAGTGTGTGACAGTGCTGGGAGACTACGTTGAAAAAGAAAAGTAAGCTTCTATCTGTATTAGAAGTCTTTATACCGACAAATTCACCTTATTTATTGAATGACCCTCGTACATAATATTCAAGACATAGTCTTACTGTTACAGATGTATTCATTTAAGCTATGTAGTCAGACATAATGCTTTTCACATTTAAAAAAAAAAATGTACATTCCACTTCGATTAAACATTTTTTAAAGAGAATTTTTAGAGCGTATTCACGCTTCTTCAAATGTTAACAAAATGGCAAAATCATGAGAAAAAAATCAACCAAAATCTCAAGAACAAATTACAGAGACTAGAAGCTAAGCCAGGATAGCGAGCGATTCGTCAGAAAAAATTATGGGCGTGAAATTAGACAAGAGCAATACATCATTGTTGTAAGTTTTAGATATGCCCCAAAAGAGGCGAAGTCGACAGAGTTGCAAGCATGTTGAAGCGTTGACATGCTTTCCGCATCACGATTGCTTAGAGTGGCTAAGGCTTCACGTGGCGGAATGCTAAACTGAATAGTATGTTTGCGTTCCATAAAGTTATTCCTCCCGATACCACGTCTACCCCACTTCATATAATAAATCCTATAATAAAAAATTAAACTGTCTTTCGTTTATACAATCTATAAAGTGGTATTGCGGCCGAGTGGCTGAAGACAGTGACGACACGGAACCTAACAAAAACTACCTATTGCAAGTAAAAAAAAAAAAGTAATTAACAAAAACTACCTATTGCAAGTAAAAAAAAAAAAGTAATATTGCTAAATCTAATAGATCATAGATGAATGAATCTTATAGAATATCAAACAGCATTTACAAATCACAAAATAATTTAAACAACTGTATGGCACTACAATGGTGCAGAAGGGGATAATCTACTACTCGACAGAAATAATTCATTGATGTCTTCATAGGAGTAAAAGAATGCCAACAAAAATAATAATTGGTGTTAGGCGAAATTCAGTTTTTCAACATGGCGTAAATTATGGTGTAGCAGATTAATATGTTTTGTTTAGCGAAGAAACTTTGGTGATATTTAATTTACAGAAATTATATCAGACATTTACAAATATAAATGTATAAAATGTTGCAATAAGTGTATGCTGTATTTAGTATTTTAATATTATTCGGAAATTTATGAAAATAAAGTAACATCAACTGACTTTGTTTAAGATATTTTCCTCTGCATATTTTCATTTTAGAACTGAATAATCGGTAGCAAATATTAACTTATTCCGAAATTGCTGGAAGCATTTTTATTAATTTCGTTAAAAGAGATAATTCGCAAAGGTCGTAAATTCTAAATGTGTATGCATGGATATATCTAACTTCTGCGTGCGTTCACTACATTATTCCATGCTTTTAAACAAGGAAATTGTTATGTACAGCGTTACCTATTTTTTTAAAAAGTTTTTAAAACATTTTGTCTCACATCTATGCACTGAACCTTATTTTAAAATCAGTTTAAACAGGAAAGTTTTAGAATGGCGCCTAATCGCAAATTTAAAAACAAAAATAAGCTAATGTTATCGTTTCTCTCAGCCGGAAAATTATAAATTCAAAACAAGTCGGGCGAATCTAACACTGTTCCAGACACATCGTTCATTGTATAGCCAAATAGAAATTTATACATACGACATTGCACATCAGAATCCTCTAGTAGAAGAGATAAAAAAGGATTTTACTAGAAGACGCGTACAGCCAGAGATGATGGTAATGTTGATATTTTACAAGTAAATTTATTATCTATTTTCATTTCTTTTAATCATTTCATTCTCAGGCAAGTTAATAACACCACTATGATGCAAGGGGGTTATTGAGTGCTAAAGAATATGAATAAAAAAAAAACATTAACGAGAGAAAACACTAATAAGCGATGATTTTGACTTTATTCTCCTCAGGAGAAGCATGGCTGCTTTTGAAATTCCTAAATGTAAAATAACGTGCAGAAAACAAGAAACAGCATGAAGATAATTCAATGCGTGGGTAATGTCACATTCCAGACTTACGTAAATACTCGATGGGTATTGTCTTGTATATGTCGTCATGGTAACGCACTGATGACAAAGACTATGTTAAATTTTGAAGTCTTTAAGTTCAAGATGGTAGTTGACGTCCATCTACTATAGACATTCGCCAGCTGAAAACTCTAGTCGAACAAATCCCACGTCAGCAGGTCTGAAAAATGTCTCAGATGTGTATCCAGAATGTCAAAACTGATACTGAACAAACTTGATAAATATGTTTCAAACGAACTTAGTGACACGCAAATAATTATGTAATTTGTTCGATGCATCCTTTGCAAAATTCGAAGGATTCATTTCTTGATAGAATAGCGATTTTTAATGAGAAATTGATATTTATGGCAATAAAAAGGACACATTGTTACACCCATCCTATTCCCCTGATCTCACACTCACTGTTTACAACATTTTCCAGCGTTTTGAAAATTGTTTAAGGCCAAGAGGCGTTCAGTTGTAAGGGTGATGCCGAAACTGCATTGACATATTTCTTAGAACTCAAACTTTACGGTTTTCTAGTAAAAGCATACATTTTGTGATGTCAACGAACTCTCGTTGCTATGTTTGTAATGTCAAAGAATACTTGTTGTATCTTTCGTAATGCTCGTTGTAGTAGAGACTGTAATCGCAGATACAACTATAGTAACGGCGTTGAACAATACTGGTGTCAGACGCCTTCGAATAACACTAGCACTAATAGTACTTGCTCGATAATACTAGCTCGAATAGTAATCAGTGTAGTGATCCGAATAGAGTGATATTATAGTGAATACTGTAGAGAATAGCAGTACGTATAGTAAGAGAAGATGACTAGAAAATGACGATCAATTAGACATACCCTACCTCACATTTATGCGTTTCCTTTATGGTCACGTTGTCTATTTAATTCAGTAATGGGATCGTCTGTGTTTACTCTCTGGCAATGTATGTTCAAACTCAAGTATCGGTAGCAAAACTTTATTCGTATATAACAATACATAAACTTGTAGCTCAAGGGCAGAAATGTGTAGATTTTCATAGTTCCTATTTTGACTGATTTAAACACGGTTTAAATACAGTAAGGAAAATGTAGATTCTAAAATCGGACATTATTTTACGAACACATTAAAGACTATATTTAAGAGAATGCATAGAACTTTTTGTCAGATTACCTCACAAAATTCTTATTCGATATACAAGAAAAGCTTGATTTACATGGAAAACTTATCTGAGTAATATGTAACCTCTACTGGAAACAGAGAAAATACTAATTCAGATAACGCACGAGCGGAATAACAAAGACGCGTTTTCTTTATTCAATTTATATATAGAAAAATGGAGAGATTAGAAGGCGTACCATGATAAATTATCGGCGGGAAGTCTTAACGATAACACTATATTGATAAAAAGTGAAAGAAAAAATACACCCGGTTTTATTGGAAAGCCAAAAAACAAACTTATCTTTTCACAGTATGAAGTTTGAATGCATTGTCCTTAAAAGTGACACCCCCCAAGATGCTAACTACGTACGTCAGAATAAAGCATGTAAAGAAAAACAACAATCTGGTCTATATAGGAACACAGGAAATTGTGACTCACTAATCCGAAAGTGGTAATGGTATATGAAAGATGCCTTCTAGAAACTAGGTACAGTATTAAGACAGGAAAATATAGTCGAGAACAAAGCAACTATACGGTTTCTACGGCTTATGAACTCAGTGAGCGTTTTAGGATAGATAATAATGATTTAGTGATATCAATTTTACTAATTAACCCATAAATATAGCCGTCTCTTCTACTCCAATAGCTTCATATCTCGCACCTCACGCCTGTGGAACTCCCTGCCCTATTCCTGTTTCCCTGACAACTATAATCTCCAACTATTCAAATGTAACGTCAATCGACATCTCCAGTTGCATTGATCTATCCACTATCATTCTCCACATCATTTCCTCTATTACTCCTATCTGCTCTTGCTCCAAATCCTCTGTAACCCCTTGCGTGCTAGTGGCTTCTAGCCTTGCCCCTGGGGTGAAAACTTTAAAAAGAAAAAAAAGAAAAAAAAAAGAGGAGGCGGGTTCATACTTTTCCTAACGTTATTTGTAAAGGAATGACTCATCGAAATCGAAACTGGACTCTCCGATTAACAATTTCGAGTAATTATCCATTGTATTGCAAAGAATTCTAAACTGTGTAATATCGAACATTCTATATGATAGTAAACGCTAAATATTTCCTTACGTAAGAGATTTGTTGTAACAGTTTTGGTTATATCAAATTGTGCTATGAATCATGTAAACAACATGATTAACGAAAGTCTTAAGGAAATAGTTTTAAAATACTAGTAAAACTTAAACGATGTGAAACTTTTAATTGATTTAAAAAAAATAAAAAAATGAAGTATTTTTTCATTTTCATTTTTTTTAATCTCTTAACTGTTCATCGGTTTTGATTTATCCAAATTAAAAAGACAAATTGAAAAGACAAATTGAAAAGCCTAAATAGGACTGACAGTGCGTATCGCTTAGAGGGAAATAAGAAGCTTATCATGAATATTTGATTACACAGCAAACTCTAGGCAGATTTACATGCTGTTCGCAAGACACGTTAGACCGGTGTGAGGAACTAAACTGATATACGGCACTTCGTGACTTCGCACATGCAGCGCGTAATTTTCCGCCTGGTTCCAGAGATTCATTTAGTCAGAGGAGATCAATAGACCACATGTACTACCCGTAACGTACTCGATTTGAGATTTCACCGAGAGCTCCATTTCAACATTCGAGAGGAAATTTACTGACATTTTCCTTTAGACGTCGTCTTAAATTTTTATCATTATCTCTCTAGTAAGAACCGTTGATTGATAGAGAAGGATATACAAAGGCGATAAAATGCTATCCGCATAATCAGCTACCAACATCTGAGAAAAATACTCAAATATCGGAATATCAATTTTCTTTTTATACGATACGGAAGAAACTTCTAGTTTTCGGAGAGAAATCGAATATAGAATCTGCAAGTTATTGCAATGTTTGACTAACATGAGACAGAGAGAGAAAAAAAAAAGAGAGAGAAAAAAAAAAGAGAGAGAAAAAAAAAAGAGAGAGAAAAAAAAAAGAGAGAGAAAAAGAGAAAAAAAAGAGAGAGAAAAAGAGAAAAAAAGAGAGAGAAAAAGAGAAAAAAAAGAGAGAGAAAAAGAGAAAAAAAAGAGAGAGAAAAAGAGAAAAAAAAGAGAGAGAAAAAGAGAAAAAAAAGAGAGAGAAAAAGAGAAAAAAAAGAGAGAGAAAAAGAGAAAAAAAAGAGAGAGAAAAAGAGAAAAAAAGAGAGAGAAAAAGAGAAAAAAAAGAGAGAGAAAAAGAGAAAAAAAAGAGAGAGAAAAAGAGAAAAAAAAGAGAAAAAAAAGAGAGAGAAAAAGAGAAAAAAAAGAGAGAGAAAAAGAGAAAAAAAAGAGAGAGAAAAAGAGAAAAAAAAGAGAGAGAAAAAGAGAAAAAAAAGAGAGAGAAAAAGAGAAAAAAAAGAGAGAGAAAAAGAGAAAAAAAAGAGAGAGAAAAAGAGAGAGAGAGAGAGAAAAAGAGAGAGAGAGAGAAAAAGAGAGAGAGAGAGAGAAAAAGAGAGAGAGAGAGAAAAAGAGAGAGAGAGAGAAAAAGAGAGAGAGAGAAAGAAAAAGAGAGAGAGAGAAAGAAAAAGAGAGAGAGAGAAAGAAAAAGAGAGAGAGAGAGACAGATATAGATAGAGAGACAGATATAGATAGAGAGACAGATATAGATAGAGAGACAGATATAGATAGAGAGACAGATATAGATAGAGAGACAGATATAGATAGAGAGACAGATATAGATAGAGAGACAGATATAGATAGAGAGACAGATATAGATAGAGAGACAGATATAGATAGAGAGACAGATATAGATAGAGAGACAGATATAGATAGAGAGACAGATATAGATAGAGAGACAGATATAGATAGAGAGACAGATATAGATAGAGAGACAGATATAGATAGAGAGACAGATATAGATAGAGAGACAGATATAGATAGAGAGACAGATATAGATAGAGAGACAGATATAGATAGAGAGACAGATATAGATAGAGAGACAGATATAGATAGAGAGACAGATATAGATAGAGAGACAGATATAGATAGAGAGACAGATATAGATAGAGAGACAGATATAGATAGAGAGACAGATATAGATAGAGAGACAGATATAGATAGAGAGACAGATATAGATAGAGAGACAGATATAGATAGAGAGACAGATATAGATAGAGAGACAGATATAGATAGAGAGACAGATATAGATAGAGAGACAGATATAGATAGAGAGACAGATATAGATAGAGAGACAGATATAGATAGAGAGACAGATATAGATAGAGAGACAGATATAGATAGAGAGACAGATATAGATAGAGAGACAGATATAGATAGAGAGACAGATATAGATAGAGAGACAGATATAGATAGAGAGACAGATATAGATAGAGAGACAGATATAGATAGAGAGACAGATATAGATAGAGAGACAGATATAGATAGAGAGACAGATATAGATAGAGAGACAGATATAGATAGAGAGACAGATATAGATAGAGAGACAGATATAGATAGAGAGACAGATACAGATAGAAAGTGTGTGTGTGTGTGTGAAAATCCCATGTACAGTTCTTGGATTGTTTTGCCAAATATTGTTAAGAATGCCTTACTTGCTTTAAGAATAATTAAACCAGACCCCCGCGAAATACCCAAGCTCAGATTATTGCCATTATGCTGATAATGTAGTCGTTTGTGCAGCGTGTCATATAATAGATGTATGTGAGGGGGGAAATTTCAGACAAAACACGGTTACGACACTGAACGACATGCATGCATTCGCCGAATTATGACAGTCGGAATGTCCCATAATAGGTGAATATATCCCAACCTCTTCCTTCAGTGTGGGTTTCAGACTATAGATCTCATCACTTGGATGATTCTCGATTGTCCTTTGTCAAGAATGCTAGGAAACTGCTTCAGCTGCATTGTTTCAAGTGCAGCATCCTATCAGGATTAGGTGGATCATGACTTTACCCATCATTCTATCTTCTGTGGTAAGAGCCAGCTATTCTCCTTACTATCATGAATAGACTGATCGAGTCATAAGTAATCCTAGGTAATTTTTCTAAAATAGGAAGAAAATAATACTATAGCAGTGACTTTTCTAGCTGAGTATTGCCAGACCCCACATCGCAACACTACCCTTCTAAATCTAACTACTCATATTCATCCTGCCCCGTTTTCGTTAATTTACACAATCCCGTTAGGCAGGTTACAACACTTGTTTCTTTTACTAGTCTTACCTTCAGTATATCCTGCGCGTGTTAATTTCTTTAAGCCTTTTTATATTATGCGTCCCAGAAATTTCGCTTACTCTAATTACCCTTTTGTTTCCATTTCCTTAAACTTCCTTATTGCTCATATAGTCTATGGTATTCTCAACATCCTTCTGTAGACCTCCACCTCTGTTACCTCAATTGATCATTTCATTCACAAGGAAATTGCCTATTATTAACTACCATATATGTGGAGTGATATTACATAGAAACACAGTAAATGCTGATATGCTAACAAAATCGTCATCTTGCATAAGACGTGGCTTTGTTTTTGGAAGCCATCTTATTCTATTCCCATGTAATTTCGGATGTCGATATTGCATTCATTGCATTTGCAGTGTCACATTTATCGTATGCAATATATTACAACTCCGCCAAGTAATTAAATTTCTCTAGCTGCTTGATTCGGACGTCATCAATTCCTATCTTGACGTCCCCATTTCTAACAATCAAATTTTTGCATTCTTACAATCGGTGGCTAATTTTTTTCTGATCGGTCTCTTTTGCTACTTTATCTAGATAGTCATATGTGTACCTTAGGATGTTAAAATTGTCTTCATTAATATTATAACTTTTTTTTTTTTTTACAGAGCTACAAAATTGTATGAGTGCCACAAAAGTAGACATTAAAAAGCAATTCACAACAAAAAAAAAAAAAAAAAAACAATTTATTAGTTCCGTAAATTATAAACTCAAATATCAATGTTATGATGGCAATGTAGGTCTCACGGCTCAAAATGTTGGAAGTACGTATCAACCAACATGTACCTGCCAATATCCGCAATCAAAACAATTTACAGTGGTACGTTAATGTATCATATTCAGCGTTAGCTGAACTCATGATTAAAAACCAGTAGGGTTCCCGTGGTTACAACCAGGACATGTTCTCGATGTCGAGGTAATACTGATTATCAGTTGAAAGTTTTGGAATCATTGTAAATTAAGTCCGACCACTCAACTTTCTGAAAGTAGAAGTGGTCGCTCGGCGTTAAGCTATGAATTTAGCATTTAATGTCATATTTTTTTTAGTTTGATATATTCGTAATTTTCTGTACACGCTTTTTCCTCAATGTTTGCTCTGCTGAAAAAGGACCGTTTAACTGGGTTTGCTTTTTTTTCAACGTTGTATTATTTCAGTATTTATATTTCGCTTTATTGATGGCCATAATATTTGTTCGGTTTATTAAGTAAATTTTCTACTTAATAAGTGGAGGAAATCTTCGGCCACAATATATAAAGTTTTCTTAGACATTTTTTGTGAACTGCTCTTTAGTATGTCTATTTTTTGCTGAAATTATAATACTAATATTTTTTTAATATAATGTTACAATTTTATATGTTCTTATGGCTGGAAAAATATCCACCATGTATTCAGATGATTGTGGTGTCAGAAGGAGCGGGTGGAGAAGTAGTGATAGAGCAATGAGTTGAAATTTCGCCTAAATGTGCCGATAGATTAAAACTAACTTTAATTTAGCTCAGCCCTTTCTCATATTATTCTCATTTTTCTCTCCTAGGTTGGATAGTGAGTGAATAGGCTCCTTTCGCCAGTCAGCAAAAGTAACAGAACCAGATTTGTGCAGATATCGGATAGGAAGGGACGGTATTATGGACGGATTGGTTGCTCAGAAACCACCTACATTGACCAGCTATGTCATACCACAGGTTTCCTACTGACCTTCCAAATTTGATGAAGGACTGTAATATTTGCCATGATAGAACCTTGAATTTCTGAGCTAGCACGACCGAATAAAAAGAAACTAGATTATATATATTATCAAAATTATAATAAACTTATAGTCGGATTTCTAGTTCTCATAGAATCGCCTCTTCATGGCTGCTTTACGCTTTTTGAAATTAAAAATCTAGGACTTATAGAGAATGATGTGCTTACCACATATCTTCTCAACTCTTGCAGAAAGTGATTTGGATAACTGTAAATCCGGGATACAAAAACAGTAAAGGAGCATTCCTAGAACACGTCAGTTCAAGTGATTCAAGCGTCTTCTGAGAAGATGCATTACCTTATAGACTACATAAACTTAAGGTAGTCTCTGTCCATCCATCTCTAAATACGCAACTTTGTGGTGAAGGGCTAAATGTCTTCCATCTCATCAGATTGGTCAGCTTCCGCAAGCGCCGAACACTTATGCTAGTCAAATTGCCTCCCAGATGATGTAGAATCGACAGTGATTTTGGGTTATTTTTTTCAAAGATTCAGCAATTTAGGTGAACATTTATCCACCTATTATTTGCTATTTTACAACATGTACGTTTGAAAAGCACTAAAACTGAAAACTGGATAGGTCGAGACCTATCGAGTCTTCAGGCTTTGTGCTTTTCTCTCCGTTCAAAAGTGATATGTACTGTGGGATGTCCGCAATCCGCAAAAACTTTCAAATAGAGATTCTCAAAAGAATATTCTTAGTAATCTGCGAATATCGATATTCACAGATATCAAAGATCTTCAGAAATTCATGTTTTGTTTTGTATTGACCCAACATAAAATCCGTTGTGAAATTGTTTAAAGTCTATTTGAGTTGTAAGTTTATGAGATTAATGCAAAATGTTAGTGCAAACATTTGCCTAATAAAAACTGGCAATTCTAAACATTTTTAATAGAGATTAATATTGTAAACTAAAAGTCAGTATATAGGAAAATAGATCCGGGAAATTTGCCATAATTGTTTATTACCAATTTCATTATGAAATAATTTAGAATTATAAAATCAGATTATATATATATATATATATATATATATATATATATATATATATATATATAGTACAAGTAATCCATCCGTTGGTATATAATCCGGGGGGATCCTAGTAATATTAATTATTAAAACTGATCCACGGAGAGCTCGATGCATTTATTATAACAGAGTATATATTTTTTTTTTTTTACAGCAAAAAAAAAAAAAAAAATACCTCAACATGGATGATAGTCTATTTCAAGCCGTTCTGTACGCGGCTATCATCAGCCTCTAAGTGTCCGTCTCGGATCATTGTTTTAAACTTATTTTCAATGCCAGTCCTCCTCTGGTAGACGCCTTTAAATCCTTATATAAATTGAAAGATTCTAGTTTTTGCGAACATGTATTATAATTATTTATATTATTCACATTGTTTGGATTATTATTCTCATCTTCGTTGCCATATTCACGACGTTTCGGGCTTTGTACGCTCCAGCATTCTTCGGTGATTAGAATTTCGAACTGAACGCGTTACTTCGTCCACCGGGTGAGTGTGTTCTAGTTCCACGTACCATAACTCTTCCGGATATTTCAGTATCTGTTATCTCACTTTAACTCAAGTTGGTTGTTCACCACTGCTGCAGCTAATATTGAATTCAAAAGTTTTTGGGTCAAGTCACTGGATTCAACCAAAGCTTTTATCCACTGAGCCATGTACTCTTGAGGAACTAGAACAATCTTCCGCGGTGCTAGAAATAAAGGGTGCAGTTCAAAATTCCGATGCCCTGAAGAAGGCTGGAACGTCGGGAATACGGCAACAGACATCATGACAACATTCCGAACAGTGAAAATTAGGTTTTCTTTATTTTTACATTCTTTTTAATTCTATATTGGTTTCAGGATAGCAGACTTTTCTAAAGTTTATGAGAAACGCGTAATCCTTTATAGTGACGACCGATGATGGTATATATCCATTGCATATATCTACCTTTTGAAATTGCCTCTTATTTGTGCGCCCCATTACATTAAGGTAATCGCCGTATCAGTAAAGTTCATACAGATGTTTTTTTTTATTAAAAACCTATATTAAAATAAATGTTAATGAAGCTAGCATATCTTAAACAAAATCGCCAGATTCTTGTGAAAAAGATTTGAATGCTCAATTTGATATAAAGTTTTAAAAAAAAAATGGAATACTTTCAAAGAATTTAATTCTCTAAAAGATTCAAGACTGTACAAATAGTCCACTGAACATAGACAAGATCGTAGTTACAACGTGAAACAATCACTTACGTGCTGATCAATGATATAAGAGACAGGTGTTCGTGTTAAGACTTCTTGCAAATATCTCATGCGTTTATTTCCTTTTATTACAGACAGAAGCTGATAATCTGACATAAAAATGTGTCTGAAGCAAGGGTGTGTCACGAGCATTCTTCATGCAGTAATGCTGAACATATCTTCATAAAGTTCACATCATCGAACTACACACCTTATTCTCTCGCCTTCCACTGTGGGCCAGCCTTTAGCCTTGTATTAGGGAACATTAGTAAAACGGAAATTGAACAAAAACAGAATAACCGTTACGCTCCATGCAGATCCTCAGCTTCTGTTATGGTGTTTGTTATTATAAACAATATGAAAAAAAATGAAAAAAGAAATACCATTACAGAGTTAGCCAGTATAATATTTACAAGCAAACAGAAGCAGGGAACATGTTTTCTATTCCTGTCATTCAGAAAAGAATAATTCGGACTGGAATTTTTGGAATGGGAAGAGTAGACATTACGACGAGCAGAGAAAAAAAAACGCAAAGTTTCTGCATGAACATATTAGATTCTGCTAAGATGAATATCGAGTGAAACAAAAATAATATCATCTTGACGAAAGGAACGTGCACTGAAAGTGTAAAAACATTTTTGTCAGTTGCTCCTAATAGAATCCATGTAAGTCAAATGAATTATTAATTTCAATGACGTCGCAGTTTCAAAGATAGTTTGATAAAATATACATTATGTGGCATATTACAATATATATATATCACACAAAAATGATCATTCTAAACGGTGTGTGCTAACGAGCAAAATAAAATGGTGATATTTTTTACCGTTAAATTTTTAGATGTGCTGTGAGATAGCGGTAAGCTTTCACACGGAATATTGACGATGATAGGAATATATATATATATATATATATATATATATATGTGCGTGCGTGAAAGATCAGAAATTATTTTTTCCCCACATATGAAAGGACTAAGAAATTTCATGTTAGATTACATTTTCTTTGTGTTTTTCGAATGGTTTCGATGGAAACTTGAACATATATTTTCAGATTTTTCAATTTGATTAGGTCATCAATTAGTTTCGGGTCAAGTATATGTTTTGTATTCTGGGATTATGGAAGTCATGTCGGTTTTGTCAAGTATTGCATATTCACTAATCAATTTGTTTTCACACACACACACACACACACACACACACCCACACATTACATACATGGGGATGGTTGTGAAATCACAGTGTGACCAAGATCCCTCACAATACATTATGTATGCATCGTTGAATGAATCACAAATTTAGTAACTGAAACAATAACATGAGGCATGTGCTTAAGTAGCCTAGTCAGATCGAGACTTGCATATGGATGTAATGGATGACGCCAAACAAGTATAGAAATATCTAAACTTTCACCTCTATACAAACGCTCTCTCAGATCAATGCTTCAAAATGGCTTCCAGCAAGTGAAGCTTATCGCGTTAGCAAGGACCATTCTTATTGAACTCATGTGGACGCTGCTCCAGAATCTCAAATCAGGAACTGTACAAACTACATTATTTGAGCAAAAATAACTAAATTGGATAGCATATGAGAAGGAAAACCTAATGACATAACAACATTGATATTCCATACAATATCAAACAAATGAGAGCCCCATCAATACTACAAAGAACAATATCACTGGACATCGAAAACCTATTTTAAAATAATAGCTGTTTTGAAAGAATTATTTCTCAAATATAAGCTGACATCAGTACTCACTGTTCATCAATAGAAGCCAAATGTTTCCATATAACGAAACGTCTACTCTTGCTATTATCACATTATCTAAGATTTCAAGAAGTTGTCGGTGCCACTTGAGTACTGATATAAATACGAATATTAGTAGCAACGATTGTTTATTGAATGAAGTTTTTACATCTGTCGTCAAAAGTCTTTCTGCGAACAGAACGGTTAGACTTGTAGAAAAACTAGACAAACTTAAACATCCTTTTTTTTTTAAATAAATCAATATGAATAGATATTCAACGTAATAGGGAATGTTTTCAATAAACATATATCGAAAATAAATTAAGAAATTTGTATTCCTGGCATAGAAATTCATACTTTCGTTTATTGACACGGGCAACTATAAAAAAAAAAATCAATGTTGTAAATGCTAAATTATATTAAACACAAAATGGCCCCAAGGCAGCAAGATATAAGTAAAAAGAGAAACGGATCAGTCTCATATCTAGAGCAGTGAGGTGTAGAAACACAAATGATAACAATTTTATTTTGAAACGAATAAAAATTATATCAGGATGCATGCAATCCACTTTATTTGCTGATTTTACATCTATAAACTTTCGAGTTTGTGCTTTTTTATCGCTATAGATTTAGATTATTCAATATTAGCCGATTCTGATATTATGATTGTGTTCTATGATTCTGGATATAAATCTACTGCAGAATATTTGAAATTTAGTGTATTTTCAATAGATGGATCGAAAGTGATTTTTGTTTTCAAAATTACTGCACTCTTTCTTCAGGCAGTCATGTGCCATGCGTGATACACGCTTGGGCGGTCATGTATCTTTCGTTACATGACTGACGAGGCAGATTGTTTCCCGCAGTAGGTTGTGATCTCTTTCTGCGGTAGGCCAGTTGCCATCAAAGGCTATAGAACCCTGTCTGTCCTGCTATTCACCCATAGCTTGAGAAGATACCTTTTCCCAAGGAAGTGAATGTAAAGGATTCGACTGAACTCTCTCAGATTCCTCAATCCGAGCCGTTTTCCATTACTCCACCGTGCCTAAAAAGGAAATAGTATTTAATAATTCTTCTATACGGCTTCTTTGAAAATAAACATTGTAAAGAGGCATTAAATCAGTTTGTTAGATGAGCAGCAAGAACCGCATGCTCACAAATCTGTTAAGTCCATTCAAAGTGTGAAAGAAACGTTCAAGTATGTCAACCCTATAACACTAACCATGGGTATATATTACCCAGAACAAATTTTCCTATTTTTAATTACAATGTTCAGTACCTGATTCGCTTACCTAAATAATGTTTTTCAGTTCCTATTAATGTTAACTCAAAGTACAAAATGTGAAGTACCTGCATGTAAAATCTTTCAAATAAATATTTATCTTTAATAATTTTTTGATATTTTCAAAATCGGGTATGATAAACCTACGGTTATTAGTGGTGTAACTTTAATTGATGGTTAATGTTCTAGGGTTAAACAGAAGTCGCACAC
This sequence comes from Acanthosepion esculentum, assembly GCA_964036315.1. NCBI lineage: Eukaryota > Metazoa > Mollusca > Cephalopoda > Sepiida > Sepiidae > Acanthosepion > Acanthosepion esculentum. Next base: position 41,253,253 of record OZ038477.1, read on the forward strand.
TAAGCAGGATAGATTTAAAAAAAAAAAAAAAAAAAACTAAAAACGAAAATAGCTTTTGCTTACGAAGTAAGACAATACCTAATAAACCAATCCTCGCAAGTAAATATTGACATTACTTGCTATCAATGTGAACCACTGCAAAGCGATTTCTCGAGAAGTTTCCTAAATCGGAAAACGAGCTAAGTAAATATAGTTGGGTATCAAACAAACAGCAAGAAATCTTAATCTGGATATTTACAAAGTTACCTCGTTCTTTTAAAGGACGTGGGTGAACACGGCTCTCGACAAAGTCTTATCAATTGTATTACTAAGCAACAATTGATTTTATTCCGCCCCCTCTTTGACACTGTACTTAGGTCGGGGAAATACACAATAAAATAATGACCAGCTATTTCGAGATCTCCAGAAACATTGTTTCCTCGTTAAACGCTGATATAGTGATGTCAATTTTCATCCCCAATGTTGCCCAGTAAGGACCTAAACTAGCAGCTTCATAGAATTATAGACACTTTCGTAAGTGAAATTGTTTTCTATCTAATGTATTCTAATGGTAAAATTATCTGTTTCCATACAAAAAATATTCGGAATTCATAGTCTGAAGAATTATCGGATCTTTTCTGTTAATTCACCACAAAATACTAAGTTAACTCCCAATATATATTTACTGAAATTCACACCAGCTTCTCCCAGAGCGAAGCCCTTCCATTGAACTCCAGTTGGATTGACCTTTGCGATCGACCCAAATGAGGGCAACTCGAGTGATCTATTTCTAAGTGAAGGGTCTGCGTTGGCGCTCACCGATAAGCAAAGCAAAAATAGATTTTATTTTTCATGTATTGCAAAATATTCCTGGTAAGTAGCTCGAATATCATCCGTATTTACGAAAAAGTACAAAAACAGACATTTAGTAATTTTTCATTCTGAGGGTTGAAGTTGTTGCGGGTTGATTTAGAATTTATCATTTCTAAGGGAGTGCCAAAAATGTAGTAAAAAAAAAAGAAAAGAAAAACAAGCACGAAACACAAAGCAACACCCAAAAACACTAAACCAAAGCAAAATACCCCCAATACAAAACAAATCCCCCCAAAAAATACAAAAAATAAACACAAAAATACACAACAAACAACAAAAACCAAATAACACAAAATAAAAGCAATTAACAAAACAAATACCATAAAACAAATCCCCCAAACCCCAAAATACAAAAGAAATCCCCGCTACAAAAAAACAAAACAAAAAAACATAATTTCTTGGTATGAATTAATATTTGCAATAACTAACTTACATTAATTGGGGTGAATTAACACAAAAGATCCGAATTATCGTTATCGTCAATTGAAATTTAGGAATACATCTTCAAACTGTTTTCCATAATTCAACTGTTATGGCTCTTTCTAGTGTTGCCAGGAGTTTCCTGTTTAAAGTAGCGTAACGTCATTGATTATATGATTATTTTCGCTTTATATTTCCATTTGTTTCCCCATTTTCGTTGTTGTTTTGGAACTTTTTCACGTGATCTAGTTATTTTCTTTTGATACATCTTAGTGGTTGCGTAATGCCTGTCTATCGACTGATGAAGATATTTAAGATATATTCGCATGAAGTTAATTTAATTATTGAACTGGGAACACGATTTTATATAGCGTATAGATTAGACGTTGCTGAACAAGTTGGCCGTCATGAATTGCATCCATATGGGAGAGGATATATGAAGATGGACCGAATTTAAAAGAAGACAATCGTAATAACAAGGGTGATAACTTTCACATCGTCTTACCGCAAACTTTTAGGTCAACAGTGCATGTGTCACGGTGAGTGTCACCGGTGTGATTTATAAAATTTCCATTAAAAAATATGTCTTGAGGACCAGTAACATTCCTTATGTATTTATTGAAATCTTTACCGGCAAGTTAGTTGTTTATAGTTACAGTTTCATCTTAGATATATTTTCACATTCTCTGAGAATGATGAAATGTTTTTTTTTTCGTTCTCTCGTTGACAGTGAGAAAGTAGTTAATATGTTATGAGATTTAAATAAAAAAAAAAAGAAAAAAAAAACAAGCATGATCTAAACATAAATAAAAAAATGTTCGCGATTGCAAGTTTAAAATATAAGATGGTAGACATGTCGAAAATAAACCTTCTAAAGGACTTAAAATATAATACACTTGGAAAAAATGTTATTTTCCTTAAACTTGATTTATTATAAAACACGAACATTCTGATAGGATTCTTCAGCGCACTCACAATTTCACAACAGGAAAGGTTATTTCAAACTATTTACATTATTCGGACTATAGTCCTCATCTTCGTCGCCATATTTATTACAACGTTTCGGCCGTTTTACGGTACGGCTTTCTTCAGGTTGGAATGTCGAACTGAACCCTTTTATTTCGCTCACTGGGGTAGACTGTTCTAGTTCCACGTGCCATGTTTTAATAGATGTCAGAACACATGGCACAGTGACAGGACCCAAAGAGTGTGAGTTCAATACCCGGTTAAGGCAGTGGAGAACATGGAGAGGGGAATTAACAGGAGATAACTGACATCCATTAGACATGTCATGTGGGACTAGAACAGTCTACCCCAGCCAGCGAAATAAAGGGTTCTGTTTGATATTCCAACTATCTGAAGAAGGCCGGAGCGTACAACGGCCGAAACTTTGTAATAAATATGGCGACAAAGATGATAACAATAGTCCGAATAATATAAATTCGGTATCTCAGAAATATACACAGTTATTTTAAACTAGCTACATAAAATCTTATATACGTACAAAATAACAATACATACATAGAAATGTATGTAAGAATATCTACCTATATATTTCGTTAAATACTTTCATGATAATTGTTTGGATGAGGTATTCGCTATAGCATCTGAACTTTTAAAATTGAAGCGTAGTATTAGACTGGCATCAATAGTTCATCAATTTACATTTGTGGTTACTATTAGAGAAAAATCTATATTAATTTCTTTTCCCATTCTTCTCGCATGTAGAACTCCTTTCCGGCTCCATGTTTTCCAGCTAATATTAATCTGCAGAAATGTAAATGCAATGTCAATCGCTATCTACTGTCTAGATTACTTCTTCCTTATTATTAATGTTTCTGTTGCTATTTCTTACCACGCCCTGTAACCCTCTGTGTCTAAGTGGCTTTACTGCCTTGTATGACGTGATACCGATTAAAACATCCGTTCCAGTTAAAGTTGGCTACATTTTACATATGCATTTACTTATATAATATACGTATATTTCAACCTATATAGAGCTCAGGCTTACAAAAATGCAAAGATATAGTAATCAAAATATATTTCACTAAAAATATACTAACATGCTCTTTATAATAATTAAGATGAATTTACTGAAATAAAACAAAACACATGCATATTTTACCCGCCATTTTGATTTCGATGTACAACAACTTAATCGAAAATTAAAATAGAAGATTAAAAATGCAAAATTTAGCTGTTGAATTTAACAAATCTTATTTTCGGATTTATATCCATACAATGAAGTTCCTATATTACAAATAACTTATTAACATCGGCTACGCAATGTAATAGAGTCTATGTCGTATTGGAGCCATTGAATATATATATAAGCAAATTCCCTGGCTTTTCGTAGTGGACATAATCTTTTACCAAAGTAAATTCTGGTCGATATCGGCCAAGTGTTTTTGTAGTCAGTTTCATATCTTCCTGAACCGAAAAGCCTGGAAACTAGGGAAAGTTTATGCAAGTGTAAACAAATGTTTAAATGTCGTCATTGTCAATAGTATAGTTTTGCACAGAGTTTTACAAGTTGCGATTGCAAGCGTTAATAGTAAACATATCACACCATAACAGAGCCACCTTGCTTAACTAAATGCTGACAGGGTGGATCCACTGAGAATAGAGTATTGCTGCATATCTGGTCTAGTGCTTCTGATACATATCTAGCAATTCTGAACATAATCGGCAACGCGATCGATTCTTGACCAATATCGATGTCTATCATTTTTCTACCACGATAATATGGATTCCCGTTGTTTTATTAGGTTGGTGCAAAAATAATGTAGCTTTTTTGACGTTCAACTTCATGTGAGAAAACGACATTATTTTTGCACCAACCTAATATCTATAAATATGATTGCGGTAATTGTTCAGATGCGTTTTTTTCTTTCTCACTGGAACCTCGAATTCATATATTTAAGCTCAGTACTAGATTGGTAACTTGATTTCAATTTCACTGGTGGAAACCGTATGTTTTATGATAATAGTTTCTCATCTCGGACTACTCGCTTATGTATCTCTATTCCGGCTTCCAGCTTTCATGTCAACTATGGTCTAAAATTTAAATGCAAGATTCAATCGTCATCTTCTGTCTCCTTAATACCCGTCTATTTATTGTCTGTTTCTTTCACTCTTAGTAACCGCTTCCTTCTTATTGGTTTTTAACGCCTTACATGTGCTGAAATTATAAAAAAAATTACCCTATGCAGGAACTTGACCTTCGCGACGTATGTGGCCATGGCACAAGGCGCCTCTCTTCATCGGTCGAATGCAGTTATTTTCTGGTGATGGTGAACAGCAGCAAATGGTGAGATGGTATTCATAACCGCCCGTTTGTTGATCAACAACATCAATGAAATGGGTCTACGCTATACATAGTCGAAATCTATCGATTGGGACTGTACCAGCATTGAATTTGAATGTAACCTGGAGGGATATATTTCAGTGTTTGGTGGCTAACGTAAATTATGAAGGTCAGGTTCACACGCTATTTCATCTGGTGCAGCTAGCCCTTGAAGTCGGGTGCTTCTGATGTTTGTCGGGTATAC
>OZ038477.1:41260575-41368075 GCA_964036315.1 Acanthosepion esculentum
AGAGAGAGATAGATAGACTCGGAGGGAGAGAGAGAGATAGATAGACTCGGAGGGAGAGAGAGAGATAGATAGACTCGGAGGGAGAGAGAGAGATAGATAGACTCGGAGGGAGAGAGAGAGATAGATAGACTCGGAGGGAGAGAGAGAGATAGATAGACTCGGAGGGAGAGAGAGAGATAGATAGACTCGGAGGGAGAGAGAGAGATAGATAGACTCGGAGGGAGAGAGAGAGATAGATAGACTCGGAGGGAGAGAGAGAGATAGATAGACTCGGAGGGAGAGAGAGAGATAGATAGACTCGGAGGGAGAGAGAGAGATAGATAGACTCGGAGGGAGAGAGAGAGATAGATAGACTCGGAGGGAGAGAGAGAGATAGATAGACTCGGAGGGAGAGAGAGAGATAGATAGACTCGGAGGGAGAGAGAGAGATAGATAGACTCGGAGGGAGAGAGAGAGATAGATAGACTCGGAGGGAGAGAGAGAGATAGATAGACTCGGAGGGAGAGAGAGAGATAGATAGACTCGGAGGGAGAGAGAGAGATAGATAGACTCGGAGGGAGAGAGAGAGATAGATAGACTCGGAGGGAGAGAGAGAGATAGATAGACTCGGAGGGAGAGAGAGAGATAGATAGACTCGGAGGGAGAGAGAGAGATAGATAGACTCGGAGGGAGAGAGAGAGATAGATAGACTCGGAGGGAGAGAGAGAGATAGATAGACTCGGAGGGAGAGAGAGAGATAGATAGACTCGGAGGGAGAGAGAGAGATAGATAGACTCGGAGGGAGAGAGAGAGATAGATAGACTCGGAGGGAGAGAGAGAGATAGATAGACTCGGAGGGAGAGAGAGAGATAGATAGACTCGGAGGGAGAGAGAGAGATAGATAGACTCGGAGGGAGAGAGAGAGATAGATAGACTCGGAGGGAGAGAGAGAGATAGATAGACTCGGAGGGAGAGAGAGAGATAGATAGACTCGGAGGGAGAGAGAGAGATAGATAGACTCGGAGGGAGAGAGAGAGATAGATAGACTCGGAGGGAGAGAGAGAGATAGATAGACTCGGAGGGAGAGAGAGAGAGATAGATAGACTCGGAGGGAGAGAGAGAGAGAGACTCGGAGGGAGAGAGAGAGAGAGACTCGGAGGGAGAGAGAGAGAGAGACTCGGAGGGAGAGAGAGAGAGAGACTCGGAGGGAGAGAGAGACTCGGAGGGAGAGAGAGAGAGAGACTCGGAGGGAGAGAGAGAGAGACTCGGAGGGAGAGAGAGAGAGAGACTCGGAGGGAGAGAGAGAGAGAGACTCGGAGGGAGAGAGAGAGAGAGACTCGGAGGGAGAGAGAGAGAGAGACTCGGAGGGAGAGAGAGAGAGACTCGGAGGGAGAGAGAGAGAGAGACTCGGAGGGAGAGAGAGAGAGAGAGAGACTCGGAGGGAGAGAGAGAGAGAGAGACTCGGAGGGAGAGAGAGAGAGAGAGAGAGAGAGAGAGAGAGAGACTCGGAGGGAGAGAGAGAGAGAGAGAGAGACTCGGAGGGAGAGAGAGAGAGAGACTCGGAGGGAGAGAGAGAGAGAGAGACTCGGAGGGAGAGAGAGAGAGAGAGACTCGGAGGGAGAGAGAGAGAGAGAGACTCGGAGGGAGAGAGAGAGAGAGAGACTAGCATGAAACAGCCTGTCGCCTTTAAGTGCTGACTTCAATGTTCATTTTTATATTTATATAAGTTCTATCTGATATTCAGCACTTTTTGACATAAATATAGCATACCTTAAAACTATATATATATATATATATATATATATATATATATTAGAGAGAGAGAGCGTGCACGAGAAAGATATATATATATATATATATATATATACACACACACACACACACACACACACGATGCATATTGATAGGAAGTATTAATTAAATAACTATGAAAATCGAAAATATATCTTTCAAAGGAATTGTTAAATCAATGTTCAAAGTGACTCCATTGAAGCTGAGGGCAGTTTCCCTTACCATGTCAGATGGTGAATTTAGATGTTTGCGTAAGCATGTTGATATTTGATCGCACTACGTTTATTTTCTAACTTCTTTATTCGATTAACATTGGTTGCATGCTTTCTTTCATCGCCCACAGCACGTTAGACATGTACACTTGTAAATTACCACTGTTTTCAGAAAACTAAGTTGAAGTGAGGTCAGCTAGGATTTTCGCTGTGAGATCTTCAATGGCTCTTAGAAGCCAAAATTAAGTTATTTATTTTCGAATTTAATGCTTACTAGATTCGTGAGAACGAATATTGATTTTGAGTGGGTAAGGAGTCTGTTAAGCTAAAAACGTGTTATTGAGCATCAGCATTCGGGGTGATAGGTTTTAAGTTCCGAAATTTATGCCACGTCTCGGGCATATACGAATCCATCTCCTACGCTCACTCCATGTACGGTTTCATAGTAGGGATAACTGGGCTTCTCAAGCCCTGGTCGGCAGCCAATGCTGAAATCAGATGGGATCCAAAACGAACCTGCAGAAGCATATCTTCAGTTAGGCTTACTTAAATGAAATGACTGTAATAAATGTGGCGAGCTCAGAATCTACGCGACGTCCGTGTTTGGAACATAAGTAATTAACATGCCTGTGAAACATGCCTTTATACTAATCTTAGCCTAGTATAGAAAAAAAAATTTGCATAAATTTTCGAGCGTAAAACACTGACGACCGGTATTAATGGAACGAATATAATCCACTTTGCGATGCAAATTTAAATCTATGAGTATCATATTTTTAAAGTTTCTTTTTTGTGATATAGTCAAATACACAGCCTGACTAAAGGAAGTCATGATTTTAGCAGTCAATATAACACGTGGTCGAATGCGAGCAGATCATGTAATCCGGTAGCATGATCAAGTGTTCGACGAAGAGTAGGCTGCATGTTAGACCGTTATACGTTCGTTTTGACGCAAAAACCCGGAAGATATTGACTAATTTATTTGAAAATTATCGTCTAAAACTAGAGAAATGGTCCAAACCTTAGAAAAATATACTATGTACATTCCCTCTTAGGGACGTAGGCGATCAGGGCTCTCCAAAGTTTCTATTACTTTGTAGCTATTAATAGATTTTGTCTTATCACTCATAAAACTTGCTCCGTCATCCAGTTACTGAAGCCCGTTAGCTAGACCATGCAGTGTTTTTCTCTCTCCCCCTCGGTCTTCATTCTGTCCTGTGAGTATAACATCTTTCAAGCCGGAAACCATTAAACACTTCAGTAAAGAGAACTGGAGTTATTCTAAACAGAAAAAGAAAACCTCAACAAAAGTTAACCACTAAGTTTACCTATAGATACAAGCCTATCAACGTATTGATAATAGATTATGAAGGTCAGAAACGATCAAAATATATTAGATAATTTATTTAAATTCTACCGCAACGTATCATATTGATGCAAACAGTATAGGAATTAAATGAAAAGAAATGGGATAATTTGTTGTAAGCAAATGTATTAACTATTACTTTTGATATTGCGATACATTTAAAGTACGCATTCAGATGTTTGTGGGATATGCTTTTTTTAATAAACATTAGAAAGTATAATTCATGGACATATCTTAAACTCTCAGATAGAGACAAACTCAGACACCAATATTAATTATATAGCGAAGTCCCCGATAACTTTTAGATGTGTACATGAAGAACATCAGTGTAAAAGTTTGTAATACAACAAAAATGTTTACTCATCAATCGTTTTGATCCAAATATAGGTTTTCGATATGTACACAAAAACTTTAGCGTAAAGTCATCAAAAGAAAAAATGTCTTTTCACGCATCCTTATAAATATGGTAGGCAAATGATACAGACGAAACCTTGTATATTTCGGAAATTTTTCGCCTGTATGCACTTGTCTGTTCGTCGTATATATACGTAATTGGAAGCGTCTCTATAGGGAAAAGATGTAGGAATTTGCAATGTTCAATGCATGTTTTTGACAGGCTTTTCATTAGATGTGTCCAATTATTAGCATCTACATCTAAAGCGCGATTTCAGCAAGTTAATTACCACAATAATCGCGAGGGAAATCACGGTAAATATTTAAATTCCTCGGTTGCTATTACGCCTAAGTATATACCCCGTAGCTCAACAGAGAAAATATAAGACAAGTGATCAAGATTTCTATATCATCCCGGGCCTTCTCCACGGTGAGATACGAAGTAGTTTCAGGAGGCGCTCGGTCAGCGAAAATGCTTGTTGTCTCCACACGGCACACAATTTTATCGCATCTCATTGTGGAATTTAAGGTAGTTTTCTGATTGCGGGAAACCTTTTTCGTATGCAGTGTGAAATAATTTATTTTATATGCAAATAATAAAGTTACTTGCACCACCCCCGCATTGTCTTTACGTAGGTATCTATAACGATTTCAGGATAAAAGACTATCGGATAAAGCCCAACTGGCTTAGAGATTAAATCTTACTCGTTATTGTGCCATTCTTATTGTCCGGTGCTATCCGAAAGTAATCCTAGTAAATAATTTTCTTTGGGTAAGGATTTTTATGTGGTAAGACCTGGAACCTATTATTATTATTCTGACGATGATGATGACGAAGAACAACAACAAGTACAACAACAAGAACAAGAAGAACAAGTACAAGAAGAAGAAGATCATCTAAAAGTACCAATGCCTTATATATTTTATTACTCATCGGAATATCGAAGGAGGGGGAGTATTTGTGAGGTGGCGCATATGATAAATTTTGATTCTTCTGCAAACCGGAGTTATCGATACATCCTGATACAAGTTTAAACTTTTTCTCCGACTAACGTATTACATTTTTTCATAATAGCATTCCGCCTGTTATGCCTTTCACACATATATCGCTAAGGTAAACTATAACAAATTTTCAACTCAACCCTTTATTTAATCGACGAGCGTAGGTATTTCTCGTTCTGATGTCCATGTCTAATAATATCACGCCTTGTTCTCTTATTTAGTACTGATTAATTATTGCTAGGCATGCTAACACCGAGTTTGAGATAGCCATAGCTTTTTTACACAGGAATGAGAGCATTTTACACCGTAGTTTAAATAAAGCGTTCAGTTCAAAATTGGTTGAAGGTTAACTGAGTCAACATACGCCTAGAGAGCAACACTGCGGAAATGTTTTGATAATAATAGTGATGCCGACATTAGTGCCGTGTCCCCTCAAGACCTAGGCGATCACGGCTCAGTCAGTAAGTATGTCACACAGTTTTCTACTGTCTCTCGTCCTCATTCTGTCCTGTGCGTATATGATTTTCAAATCCCCCCTTCCCCGTTATGTTCCGTAGAAACATCAATCTTACCTTCTCGATTTTAAGTATAAGTTTCCGTTTTGTTTCGATATTCTTTACAGCTCTGTCGTTGATCACATGTTCGACCCATGGTATCCTCAGCATCCTTCTGTAGAACTACATTTCTGTTATTCCAAGTCTGTTCCTCATCTTTGAAGAGACTGTCCAGCATTCACTGTCATGCAGGAGGACACATACCTCGTAACAGATTAGTACTCTTTTCTTTGTTTATGACAAAGTTTTTCTATTTCTTAGTACTCTGCTTAGCGTTTGGAAGGCGTCTTCAGATTTCAATGTCGCACTTTCCGTCCTCTGTTAAATCACTTCGCATATATGTAAAATTTTTGCGCGTTTGATTTTGGTTTACCCGATTTGCGATTCAGTTAGGTCTCATCCATTTGCTAACAAGCATGCATTCTACCTTCTTACAGTTGATGTTTAGACAAAGTTTTCAGGCTATTCATACATAAATATATAGAACATAAACACTATTTGAAAATAATGCAACCTATTCTTCTCGAAACTTAATTCTTTAAACGTCAGATAAGTGGGCATTATGCAGGTAATCTCGAATCTCTATTAATTGCCTTTTATATATTAATAGAAAAATCTTATGATTATGAGTAGCCATGAATGTAGGCATATAGATAATATTTATATATTTTTGCTATGTATATGAAATGAATTGTATCCTAGAGAAAGCGTTTTCTTTCACGTTTTTCCTTAGCAATTTGTCCTTTCATTAGTACTGCATTCGAAGTCATTTTGCTTTATTGCCGAGTTACACTATAGCTTAATAAAAGAATGTTTAATATCTCGTTTGGCATGAACTAAGTAAATGCTTTTAGATTCACCCAGGGGCTAATTTCCTTACTCCAATTGACCGTAGCTTGTGTAACAGCAGGAAGGAAGTAAAATACGGTATCTTAAATGGAATTAATTCTTTTTAAAATATCGTCTAGACGTATTCAATGCACGGATGCATTTGTACTGATTTAAAGCAGATTGTTTTCTGTACCACTGAATCTGACTTTTCAAACAGGTTATTGTGTATATTAATATCCATTGATGGGCATATAACAGAGTGCTGAAAATGTTTCCAGTCTGACACACTTCTCAGAATATTTATATATATATATATATATATATATATATATATATAATGTATGTATATGAGAGGTCAAATCAGTATAACAAACGGACCAATCCTATAAAAAGCAATTTAGCAAATACGGTCAAAAGAGATGTCAGCACAATGCATAGAAAACAATCACCAGGAATCCTCACACTTCATAAGTGATAACACAACACACATTAAGGAAAGAAAAAGAAAACACACACAAATATATCAAATTACACCAAACCATACATAAATACGACAAAATTGAGAAGTAGCAATGGGGAACAAACGAGTCCCAAAAAATGAAAGCATTACTGCAATGCGCTCACGAAACTTCGATGTTGGAATGACTGAATCAACACCACACTTTTAAGTGATAAGTTTCACTACACAATATATATATATATATATATAAAATTAGGAAATGTGTCCACGTATGCTTCATATAGTTTATAAAGTAGAGTAGATAAGTTGGTCACTAAAACAAAGACAAAAGAAAGGGTACGAATGGAATCAGTAAAAAAAGCATTAATATTAACCAGGTGACAAAAATCAAGCATGGAGATTGAGGTTCCAAGTTCAATCTCCGTGCTTCATTTTTGTTACCTGGTTAATGTTTTTCGTACTGATTTCATCGGCACTCTTTCGATTGACATTGTTTTACTGACCAACTTATCTAATATATATATAATAGTAATGTATTAAATATTATAATCTATACCAATTTATAAACCTCAATAATGTAAAAAAAATGTTCAGTCATAAGTCTTTAGTAAAACTAAGAATACAATATCGAAAACTTGTAAAATAATGGCTATTTTTACTTTTAACAGGGGCTATTAACTACTAAGACTATTCTAAATAACATTTAGAAAGCTTAACTCACGCGAAACACTTTCGGGACTTAAAACCGTATGACGTTTCCCCTATTTGGTGAAGATTCTTTAGCCCGCAATTTCACACATTTTGAATAAATTAAATCGATCTTTTACTTTTGAATTTTTTTTACTGGCTGTTCGTAACTGACGAAATGCAGTCAGAATATTTTCATACTTATACAGTATATGTGTATCGTGGGTAGTTGGTAGAGTTGGAAAACTGTAGCAGGTGGAGAAATGCATCTACTTCAGTACTTAAGACAGGCAATAATATTAACAAAAAATAAAATAAAATTAAGCAACTTTTACCGATTGATTGAAGCGCTTAATAAAACTAGACAACAAAAGGCATTTTCCAATATGCTTAAAAACAAAACTTCATAATCAATGTAGAATCACCGCTCTGATGCACGTGAGTGAAGCATGAAAATCAGAAAAAATCGGATGAAAACAATCTCAGAGATTCACAAAGCTCCACGGAACGAGCAATGCTACAGATAAATGGGTAATTCCGAGAGACATAAAGAGGCCAGCTTGGATCAGAAAAAGACTAAAGCATATATAACATAAAAAATGATTAAACGACAAAGACTGATATAGGCGGGGAAATAAAGCAAGATGAAAAGACAGACGATTTACATGTTTCTTGTACCAAATGATATATTCATGCGCCATTAACATTTATTATTTAGACGGTCATGTCTCACATCCCTACAACTCCTCTCTTGTAAATCTAAGCAATATATGTTCCCTTGATATACCTCACAGACCCTGTTCTATTATCCATTTACACATTAGATATGCTACTCAAGGTTTCCCTGTGCTTCTGTAGCCTTTATTTCGAGTAACAAAATCACACAAGGTCTCTTAATTTATTGCTTAAAGGTTAGGAAACGCAAACAGGAACATGCTATACAGAAGATGAAGAAATGTGTAATATATGCCAGAGATTATCGAGGCCATGATAATTATGGTCAGATATTTGAAAAACCTGATTCGATGTTTCAGCTGCGTTTGATGATATATATGTATACAATGTGCTAGATAGACGTTCAGGGAACTGGACCAGGAGAATATTTAACTAGAACCATCAGTTTCTATCTGTAGCTTTCGAAGAATTCCCTTCGGTAGATATAGCACGAACAAAACGAATGGAATAGGCATATTTATTAGTAGCCGCTCCCTTTTGAGGCAGTGGGTAACGATCAGACGAAATATCCGCACAAGGAAACTAGCCTATCTTGCGTAACAAAGTAATTGTTATAATATTAAGAACGGCGTCGTCTGAACCTATGTTTACTAGGAGGGTGTGTATCGGAATCAGACCCGAAATAGAAGATTTGAGAAAGATTCCAAAATCATTCAGAAATTATATAGATAGAAAATGAATTACGCCCCTTGCAGCTTTGTGTACGTAAGGTCTCCGGATTTATTAACATTTACAGAGAGGCCCTCCTCAGACAACAATAAATTACTAGGATATTTTATAGGATGATGCAATTTTAACAATATCAGATATGGGAATGACACCGTATTGAGGGTAAACAAAGAAAAACTACGTGAAAATAATAAAGCGAAAATAATAAAACGAAAATAAATGTGTAATCACCAATTTAGAAAAACATAACACAATGTATGGATGTCAACAATAGAAAATACCCAAGCTGTGAATTGGAGATATAAAATGCGTGAAAATTTTTAAAAAGGGTGAAACACGTGATAAAAAAATATCCCAAGGCACATTGCAAAAGCAAAAACGCCTTCCAAAAACCAAGTAAAATATTAAGAAACAGGAAAATTTAGAAACAATGCAAAGACCGTTCAGCTGCTATACAATATCCATTCTCCTATATGGCAGTGAAGCTTAAATGATTTCTTCATATATAAAGAGGAATACTGACTCGACAGAAATGTGCTTTTAAAGGATGTTGAGAATACCATAGACGGCACATGTGAGCAGCGAGGAAGTCTGAAGGGAAAAGAAACAAAAACAGACCCCTATAACGAGAACAGGAATAAGACGTTTCATATTTCTAGGATACATAATAAGGAAATAAAGTTTGCAAAATTTGATAATCAACGGACATCTGAGTGATATAGTAATTGATCTGTCAAACAGGCTTGTGGAAATGGATGACAGAACTGGGATTCGGTCGGATGTTAAATGAAAGACTGCTTATTGCTACGTAAGATATAAAGATGCGGAGGGCCTTGATCACTCAACCCCGGGAGGGACAATGCGCATAATAGATGAAGTTACTTCGGATGGGTAAGAATCCATTTTACAACTATTGTCAGTGATCTTGAAAAAATAGTTATTTTTTATTTTGAAGAAATATGTCAGAGTCACGAGAGAGTGTTTCCCGGGTAACTACAAATGTGAACTTTTCAAGTCTGGAGTCGGTAAATGTGAACCCCTTCCTCCTTCCTTACGCAATTACAACAATATCATTCAGCAACCCTCTACCAGACGTGGCTTTTCGGCCTTTCATCATTTGAACAATAGTAAGAAAAAATGAGCGAAACTCTTCCATTATCATTTTGATTATACGAATAATGGAGGGTAAACATTTTAAACCTATATTCAAGCTTTCCAAGAATCCTTATCATATATGTAATGCATACATTTAGAGATTCTTGATAAAAATCTACGAAGAATGTCCTGGCCGGTCATCTAAGTTTCAGTCACTTTCCAATCGCCGCCATCTAGTTTATCTGTGCGTTTTCTATAAATATTCTCATGGTAATTGTTTTGATGAACTTTACTTTATTTTATTGTATAGTGTGGTCCGAAAGTCTTGTCAACACTATATATTATTTCAGATGGCTGACACGAACGCTTACAGTTTGGAAGTGAGGTAGGGTGTGACAATACTTTAGGACCACTCTGTACATAGATTTTATGCGCAGTGCGAAGGTCTGATCATTTGACAGTCGAAATTGCTTGAGGTAACTGTAAGTTCTATACTAACAGTTTCTTTGATCGCACTTCTCGCTGATGGAAATCACTTCCGCTTTCTTGATTTCCATCAACTTCGATCTTCAAAAATTTAAATGAAATGTCAATCGTTCTCTTCTGTCTTACTCTTTTATTGTAATCTCTAGTTAGTGAATATGAGGAAAATACTAAGTAAATCCATGCGAGCTAGTTGATTTATTGCCTTGTTTCGAGTGAAATGATTACATATATATTAAGAGTTTAAACTTCACATTTAACTAGTCATTACGTACATTTAGTCCACGAGAATGAGATAAGTCACAAGGTAGAGTTAAATTTGTCATCTTACCAGAGATTAGTCGAAGGAAATGTCTAATTCCTTTGGTATATCCCACTTGCGAGGCCACTTGCATAAAAATAACAAATTTCGACTCATGTTTTTAGTTCAGTTGGAGCTATGCTGCATGGAGGAGCGAAAGCTTGAAACTGCGATTGTACTGTTTTGACAGATCATATCGAAACGAGTATTCTATTAATTAGTTGCTTTTCCATTAAACAATCCCGATGAAATAAAATATCTTCTCTAATACGTCATACATGTACAGCTGAAATAGCAGAAACCGTGGCCCCACAAACGCTTCATTCAATGAGGATACGGAGGCCAGATATTCGTTCGAGGGTGAACTACTTTAGAATTTACCTAGAGTTTGCAACCAGTAGTTCACATTGTGATCAGATATAATTGGTTTATTCAGCCAAACAAGGCTTTAACACTAATCTGGCAACTTTTATATTTTATTCTCTTCGGCTACTGATAAAAAAGAAGTTATTAGTCAGGTTAGCTGGGTCCGTGACAAATAAACTCTTCATTACAGAAGATACAGATTATTTTAAAGATTGTCACGGTAATAAATTCAAATATTTTATTATTATTCGCTATCAGCAGTTAATTTTTGTTTCTTTTATTAATAGCACAGTGATATCAATGCTGTAAATTAGTTCGCGTCTTTGTCTGAATCTTAAAAAAATCAACCGAAAGCCAACCCCTGGGAAATCATAGTTTGAAGGTACAATAATATATATATATATATATATATATATATATATATATATATATGTGTGTGTGTGTGTGTGTTTGTGTTAGTAAATCTGTGTGCAAATAAAAGTAGACAGAATTGAGTATATGTAGTAAAGGTTTTTTAACTAGTCATTACGAATATTACATATATGGAAGAAAAGAAAAAAACGGAAAGACTGGGATATGTCAGTAATCTGATGTGAAATTGTAAAGGAAGGAATGACGCAGAAGAATGCAACAAATGAAATTTACTGTCCACCTTTCCAGTGTATATATTTTCATGTATCATCAAAATCTAACAACGATCTCATATAAAATTAATATAGACAGACAGATAAGACATTCTACCTCTGATTGTTAGGGAATTTAGATATAGCAGGACGATTAAAGAAATTCGAAAAGACAGCGTTAATGTTTTTTATGATATTAGGCCATTATACAAAAAGTAATTGTAGAGAAAAATATCAAGTTTTCTAGTGACGCTTCTATTTTGTCTAACACACAATGTTATCCTTATTTTGTCTTGTCGAAATTATTTCATCGGCCTACTATATAATACATTGGTTACTTCCGATATATTGTCTTTATGTATACCAATTTTTTTTTTAGGTAAAATTGCCTTTTATCAAATTAATGTGTAATTCAAGCACATGTATATCAACATGTTACAAATATCCGGAATTATATTAACATAAAATAGACTGTATTTTAATATATATATTTTTCTCGCACTACCCGCCTGTGAACCTCCCTTCCGTTTACTTGATAAGTACAATATACAAAAATATGAAAGCAACGTCAATTGCCATATTCTAGAATTCAGCTTATGTTTTATCCTTTAATCATTCCCCCCTATACCCAGTTTTATCTGTCACTTTCACTAACTCCATGCGTACGCGTGGCATTCCGACTTCACTCGGACCGATTGATTATATATATATATATATATATATATATATATATATGTGAGTGAGTGAGAGAGAAAAAAAAAAAAGCTAAAATGACAACAAACATCGCAATTCGGGTTTCGACCTTGAGGTCTCCTCGGGGAGGTGGAAGGAGACTTAAACTTGCCTGAGGAGGTTTGTCGGGATTTTAGCTTTTTCTTAAATATATTTACTCTACGTATTCGATTTTGAATCGAGCACTTTTTGTTGCCTATACCTTTTATGCGCGGCTGCTTTCAGTCTTTTCACACACATTATATATATTAAACGGGCCACGGAATATATTTTATTAAATCAACTTTTCATAGTTTTAATCAAACGCTTTACATTAACAATCCGTCTGTATTTGAATTGAAATTACTAGAGTGTTTTTTTGCTCACAAATGGTCCACTGGAAATTATCAGGTAGGAGTAAGCACAAAAAATCTAATAATCTTGTTTGTAATGTCGTTGGCTTATTTTAGTGTCTGTATTTTCTTATGCAATTGACGGTAATTGGTAATATTGTCCTGAAAATCGATTCTACCTTGATGTGACGGTAAATCTAAGTCGACTGATAAAGATGGAGCGAAATTGTCCATAAATATATTATATATATATATATATATATATATACCCTTTTTGTTAGTAAGCACGAGACGAACAGACACTTAAATTGGTATATAACATTGACCCTTCTATTACTAGCAAAATAATCCTACTATGTACATGGTAATATCTTATTCTTGTAAACCTTCGAGATCATTGTAAAAAAAAATTTAAAAAAAAAATTTATTTTGTTCATTCATCCCAATAAATTATAAGCTTTAATTCAAAATTTGTTTAAATTTTTGGCACTCTTTTGGTATATGTCGTAAAACAGAAGAATATTTCATGTACTCTGTGGTGAACAGAACAGCGTCTACATTATTAAGCCTACGCCGAAGCAGTATTTAACATGGGACTATGATGATGTCGTATTGTTGGAAAGGATGTACGCATTTGAAGAATGATCAAATTATAGTCATCTGAGTAAATCAGAGTATGAATTTTGTTGACCCAGGAATATCAGCTCAAACGCAAACACCAAAATGAAGAATAAGTCCATGTTTCGGACTCATCTCGTAGTTGTGTGAATTTCTTTGAAGACAAAGCAAAAAATAACGATGAATGCGTTTTTTTAACAAATTTTAAAGGATAATTCTGATTTTTGGTGTGAATATTAGTAACTATTAATTCTTTTTATTTTGTGGGGGGGGGGGAGTTAAAATATCGAAAAGATTTTCCAAATCAGAATTTCACTCCTCTTTCAGAGAAATCGGGAGCTATATTTTTTTTTAAATTTATATTCTAGAAGATACAGCATTTTTCCTATTCTTTTAAGAAAACCGATTCGTACATTTTTTAATTCAATTCTTTTGTTTATTTTATATTAAAAATCATTGATTTTTATTTTTTATTTATTTTACTACTCATTTTATGTTGCTGAAGCTCCTATATTTTAATTCGGGATAAAAGAAAACTACGTGGCTACTTTTTTTTTCAAATAGAAAAAGAATTGCGTAGTTACTATTTTTTTAAATATGTGTGAATAAATACCTTTTTATCATTTCCGATTCGGCCATGTCGTAAATGAAAAATATACAAAATGAAATGTTCCAAGAATGACAATTACTGAAAAAAAAAAAAAATAACTAACCTGTTTTCTAAAGTAGATTTTTCCGCGTCTGATCTTCTGTAGAGAAAACTGCCTATGATTGATTTTACTGTAAATATTCACAGTCCATCAAGTAGTAAATGATCTTAGTTTTTTTATATACTTATCGGATTGGCGGGAAGTTGTTTAAAAATATTAATTTTACAAAAAAAAAAAAAAAAAAGAAAAAAAAAGAGGATGTCAGTAACAAAAGGTTTGGGAAGGCCTGTGTTAAGGTGGTACAGAAATCTATCTTTTATCTCTTTCAGATTCATTTTATGTTTTTCCTAATACATACCGCCATTATGTGACCAGTTTACATTCTGCTGCCGGTTACTAACCTGGCTATTAACATGCGAAACATCGATCCGCAAATTCCAAATTATCGTTTTCTGCATTCAGGTATTTATTTTCATAAAATCACATATCGTAATAGCCAGTGGTTCATCATTCCTGTCCAGTCAAAGATTTTAGATTGCAGCGTACATCATCTACAATTCCATCTGTTTTTCGAAGTCGATGTTTGGTATTCAAATGCATAGTCTTGATATTATTAATGGACAGAATCCAATTATTCGCACAATTAGTTCCATTGTCTTCTAATCAGTTATCGTTAGAAAACACATGTGACTAGGTTGTCTTCATCTGATAAGTAGAATACAAAGCGATGCTCATCTCTTGGATACGTGACATTTTGATGGAGAATGATGCTGTAAAAACCGTCTCATTGATTTTAAAAAAATGTATGCGAAGAGAGAATATGTGTGAAGGCGAGTAGTGAATAATTAAACTCTCGTAAAACACCGTTTTAAAAATCTGCTGGAAATGATTTTCGCTTGAAGTCATGTTCAGAAGTACCAACGACTTTTTATGATGTAACACAAAATTAAAAAAAGAAATACAATCTATTTAGTTCACGTAGGTTAACATCAAACTAGTGAAGTTATCGATTTTATATAATCTTAAATAAATTCCAACAAACATATTGGACAAATTTTACTTGAACAAATAAATGTCGTTAGTATTCTCCAAATGAAAATGTCCGTAATTATGTGGAGTATAAGCATGTTAATATATGGATACACAAAGAAATATTATATAATTGAACAGAAGTCGTTGATCCTCATAATATATGTGTGTGTGTGTGTGTGTGTGTGTGTGTGTGTGTGTGTGTGTGTGTGTGAAATGCATGCATGCGAATGAATTATAGTTTACAAAAATGATAGTGACTGAAAGTCTACATATATGAATTATAATATTTCTATTTTTATGACAGATTCAGATCGATAATTTATATTTCTATAACATTTTTAGCTTGCAACCTATGTATTTATTAGACGTCCCTATGAGTGCGTATTAGGTGTTATGGGTTTGCATAGATATCTGAAGAAGCATCAAAGATGTTTTCGTTGACAGAAAGAAAAGGTTTACCAAAATCCGAAAGATAAGAATAAAGAGCAATTTGCTGAAGACGGAGGTAGTGGCAAGAAGAAAAGCTCAACCTCTTATGTCTGTGCGCAGCGTACATTTTTTTTTTAAAGAAAATTATCGCATCAGCGGTGTTTGAAAGCGTACGTGTAATTAAGTCCGCCGCTGCGTTACTTCTCGATTAAGGTTTTGTAATTTGTTTTCAAATATATTTGGCAACCAATGTGGGTGTGCTTGTTGATGTATATCAAGATTTGATTAATTACTCTTGAATGAAGAGAGATGAAAGAATAATCATATTCGCTTAACTTTCTTTTAATTATTATATCCACAAAAAATATGCTTTCTTTTATATTGGAATAAATTGTCACTGACGACACTTCAGTTTGAGCACAGATGGCCAGTGCGCAAACACACCCAATCCCATTATTAAATTAGATCATAAATTATATATATATATATATATATATATATATATAATCGATCGCTATTTCTATTCTAATCTCTATACTATACGAACCGCATTTCTATTCGGATCGCTATTTCTAGCCTATCCTCTATTGCTTGCTGGCCTTGTTCAAATTGCTGATCACGTTTGATAACACGTTATCTCACAGAAACTAACTAAGGTCTGCTCAGCATAGTTGCAGTATATACCACAGATGGGCTCTGTGGCTGTTGAATAAACAGAAATGCGCCCGAGCAAGTGTCTGCAAACATGGATTGGATAACCACCCTAGTAGAGAGGTATCCTCGAATACGAGTGGCCTCATATATATATATATATATATATATATATATATATATATATAACACACACGGGCAAAATAATAACCATATCACTAATCGAAAATCAAGGTATCAATTTTGGTTAACTAAAAAGGCTCAATGTTAGGTGGACACAACTAATGTTTCAGAATTATATAATTCCGAAAATAATTAGTTTTTTATTAAATCTATATTTTCATTACTTCAAACAAGTTTTTTGAAAAACCTATTTGAAATAGACGCTTCGATTTTTTTTTAAAACTGTATGAATTACATTTATCGGCTGGCGCACTGGAGAAATATCAGGTCACCCCATATGTTCTGTCCGAATTTTGAATAAAAACAAACAAGTGACCAAATGTTACATTTAATTACAAATTCAATCAATGTATTTTCCCTGATTATCC
Organism: Acanthosepion esculentum; assembly: GCA_964036315.1. NCBI lineage: Eukaryota > Metazoa > Mollusca > Cephalopoda > Sepiida > Sepiidae > Acanthosepion > Acanthosepion esculentum. Next base: position 41,277,118 of record OZ038477.1, read on the forward strand.
AAGATTCCTTCCATCTATTAACAAGCTTACTAATTCCATTACTGTAAAATTATCTTGGCTTTGATTCGAAGAACTCACAAATGTCAGTTTTAACCTCTTCTTGTGTTACAAAAGCTGTTTCTTCCAAATGATTCTGTAAGCTACGAAACAAATGGTAGTCTGAAGGAGCAAGTTCGGGAGAATAAGTTGGATGAGGAATTTTCTCCCAACCAAGTTCTTCGATCTTTTGTGACGTCATTCTTGCTATGGGTGGTCGCGCATTGTCCTGATAAAACATCAACCGTTTTCTATTTACTGGAGCAGGTCTTTTTTCCTCAAAGCTTGGTTCAAACGCTCTAATTGCTGACAGTATATTTGAGCATTAATTGTTGCATTAGGTGGTAAGAATTCAAAGTGGATTAATCCTTGGCAATCTCACCAGATTTTGCCCATGAAGTTTCCTTATCGGCTGTGGTCATTCACCTTTACCAAGCTACTGTCTACGACGCTTAACATTTCGATAAAAGATCCATTTTTCGTCGCCAGACAAGTCTATCCAAAAAAGGTGAAACAAGTTGGCGAGAATGGAGTTTTGGATTTGAGGAGTTTTTCAGACAATTCGTGAGGCACCCAATTTCCAAGTTTAGGAACTTTTCCAAGTTGTTGAAAATGACGATGAAGAGTTGTATGGTTTGAACTGAGAACCACTGCCAATTCCTCAACTGGTAAAGCAGGATTTTCTTCATAGGCTGCTTCAAGAAGCTTTTCATCAAACTCAACTGGACGTCCGGTTCGATCTTCATCTTCACCTCTGAATTTTGCAAACCATCTTCTGCAAGTTCTTTCATTCACACATTCCTCTCCATAAACTGAGTGAATGTTTCTAGCCGCTTTGGCTGCTGAGTTTCCTTTCTTGAACTCATAAAGCATTATGTCCCTCAAATGATTCTTGTGTACTTCCATATTAGCAGGGTTTTAATCAAACAAAATTTAATTTTATTGTTCTCTGAAATAAAATTTGATCAGTTTAAATGCATCTAAACATAGAAATAATGTTCAGCTCTGTTAGACATTATAAAATACTCTTTAAATTTCGTTCATTTTAACAAAAAGTTAAAATTTGGTCAGAACTTATGGGATGACCTAATAATTTGAAAATATGCTCTCTGACATGATTCGAACCTGCAAACCAAGCTTTGACGGAGAAATAACCGTTTCATCTGGCGCGTGTTAGAATTCTCGCTCAGAGAACGAATATCACTTGAAATTGGAAAATAGAACCTTACTGGTCTGTTCGTTATGTGTGGCACTTTACATCAAAAGAATTTTTCAAATTTCTCCTCCAATGGGCTGCAGATTCAAACCCTGCAGAAGAGCATAATTTCTCCAAGATTTCTCTAATGCGTAGGGTAACACATTAAATCTGAAATAAGACAGTTTATCTAATTCAAATACGGGTTTCTACTAAAATAACTCCTTTATGCGTCGTCTCAATACATACACACACACACACACACACACACACACACATATATATAATTTATCCAGGGAATATGCAGCAACAGGGAAGAATGCATTCCATGTCATGCAAACATCCGATAGTGGTCTTCTGTACCGTCATTATTCTACTTTTCTGCGATTTGGTCAACTTTGATTATCATCAACTGATAGTGTATTCATTATGATATCACGTTTGATAAATATGGAATTCTTTGCTTGTAACTTTATACCAATATGTACACGTAATCAGAAAAAAGTGTTTCTAAGTGCCTTACTAGATATAGCCATTGAAATCATTGCATTAATATCTACTTTGCTGACTAGAATGTTATTCTGCTACGTGATAGTAACGCTACGTCTAATAAATTTAGGTGTGGCATATCCATGTTCCGGCAAATAAGGTTAAGGGCTTTAAGCGTTTCTCGAAATCATTCTTGAAGAAAATACCCAATAATGCACAATGCTGAACACAAATAAATACATTCCCAGCATAATTACAATGGCATTCTTTTTTTTATACACATACACGGGTAAATTGCCACCAGTTCATGTAGTAATTTCACGCATGCGCGTTCCTAATTTTTATTTTGTCGACTGCACAGTATCGTAGGGTCAGTTAGATAGTGAGAATAAAAGCACCATGACGCAATTTACTCCGCCAGAAATTTCTGTACTGCTTGGCATTCACACCGGAAGCTACAATACACACATTTCAGTGTGTCTGGATATCAATCTGAGGAGAGTGCTGAAAATTCGGAAAGAATTGGATGAGTATAATGGGGATTACGCTGGTATGGCAGCTCGGAAAACTCACTGACCGTTCTGATAAGAAAAGAACTCCCGAATTCGTTAGGGAGAGGTTCAAACTACACACGGCGACCTACACAAAGACGCTATGTAAGGCAACAGGACTCTGCACTATGTCACGCAAGCAGAAGAACCCAGTCATGGCTGTCAGACAATTTTCGCGACTACATAACCCCTTACATCTGGCCACCTAACTCCCCAGACTACAACCACCATGATTATTATGCGTGACGTGCAGTTGAGCGAGAGACGAACAAAACTCGTAACGCCAAAAATGATCTGAAGGCATGGATTATGGCAGTATTCACCAACTTAAACAAGGGCAAAGTCCGGAAGAGTTGCAGGAGATTCTGGGGTCGTCTGGAGGTCATGGCTGAAGCCAATGTTGATTATATTGAATAAATTGACTCTTTAGTATTTCAAGATATTTTTGTGTAATTATGATAAATATGTTAGAATGAGATGTTACTATCATTTTCATTTTTTGCGTAATTTAGACGACAATTTATCCATCCCACCCTGTATAAATATGATTCCACATACTTGTGAATATCATTTATTATTGCGATTTACTGATAAAGTGTCGGAAAAAATCTTTCAACTTCATTTCCAGACTGAAAATAACCAGACTAATGTGAATGGACAATTATATTCGCCATTCACTCGAACTCACAGCAAACAATTCGACAATAATAGTTTATAAAAACTAATTAATATGCCTTAGCTCTGCACAATTTCCACCGAGTATATGACCGGTTTCTTGCATTCTGTTCATTTCTCTCAAAAGACAAAGATTGCTTATCCTATCGATATTAAACCATCAAAAACGCATCTATCAATATTACATATAATTTCATATATTTATTCCATCGTCTGAATTTCCAGATAAATACAAATCCCTTTCATTTAAAACAATTATGTTGTGATATATAAAAACTGGGTCGGAACAAAAAGAGGTTTGTGTTTCTTATTAACTTTCCAAGGACAACATTTACATATTTGTGTCTTCGTGGTTGAGTAAACCTGTGTGCCATACTGTCTCCCTTCGTTTTGCTATCATTGAGATAGCTTCAAGAGTTCCATCATGGTTCAATCTTCAAAGAACATATCTGTGTGATTAACTAGCCTCAGTGTTTGTTACGGGCTTCCAGAAAGCTGACGTGCTTCCCATTAAAAGAAACCAAGGCAATACAAATATACAATGTCATTTCCACGGATAACTTTCTGGTCCCAAATTATTTTAAACAAGAAATTTAACAGTAATTGTCATTGCTGCTTTCAAATGTAATTCATTTTGGTGACATTGCATCTGACAATTTCACTGTTACGTGATTGGACACGTTTGCTGTTCCACCCGGTATATGTCAGACATGGAATGGTAAAATATTCAAAATATAGAAAAGTAAAATGACATCCCGACCTAACATAGGCAAGTTAGTACCTAAAGAAAGCGCAAAAGGCTGAATGTGCTTAAAGAAACAAAAAAGCGAAAATAGGGCTAAACACACAAATTAGAAATAAACAGAGAAACAAAATCTTTACTTTGACTTCAAAAAATGTAAAGAGATAGTTTTCTGCAAAAATACAAATACACACACACATATATATATATATATATATATATATATATATACACACACACACACACACATTGTGTGTGTACTGATTCATGTCCAAGCTAATGGGTCACGCACACACACACAGGAATGGAAATAGATCTGACACTGACAGATCTATGTGTGGATAGGGGGCATCTATCATCAACACACCTGTCATCGCCACCACCAAGACCAAACCTAATGACTTTATTACCATTTAAGCAGAAAGTCACTCTTACCAAAAGTCAGAGATACGAGATAATTTTCTGCAAAAATACAAATACACGCACACACCTTATCTCTAGGCCAATGTCGCAGAGCAAAATGAAAGGCAATTTTAACTTTTTTCTCTATACGAAATACGCCTGGGGCTCTGATATATATATATATATATATATATATATATATATATATAGAGAGAGAGAGAGAGAGAGAGAGAGAGAATGAATTTGTAGCTAGTGAACCTACATAGCATGGTGACTCAGTTTCACGCTGTAAGGCCATCTTTGGTGTGAAAAGATCATTAAAATACGAAACCGACTGCCACCATTCAGTGTAGATTAATATATCCGTCTACATAAAAAAAGAATTATAACTCAAACTCTGGTAGATAAAGAATTTAAAACTCAGTTTGGTAAATTTCAAACCAGTTAAGGGTAGGGAACAGTAACTGCGTTGAAAATTAAAGCGACATGCCAAATTCAAATCTCAGCCGAAGGATAAATCTATTTCTACCCATGTAATGCGAAAAACAGTCGGAATAATCTCTTTAGTCTTGGGAAGGTAACCGATCTAAATAACGGACATCTTGAAACGCATGGAGAATGCTACAGGAATGACTTCACTGTGTACCCAGGAATTCACGAATTTCTGATAAAAAAAGAATTAAGTTGTGTAGTAACATAAGAATGTACATCATTAAGGCACGTGCTTCTTTTTTTTAATCCCGTAATAAAATTAATATCAGTAATTATTAGAATATATCTTTCTTTTTTTTTCTTTTTTTTAATCAGTACAACGTATGGTACTCATTAATGACTATAGCATCACATAATTTCTTTGAAAAGCACCACCATATTTCATGTCTACTCATTATTTCTCCGGAGGTTGTCTCAGAAACATCCTCTTGCGTATGAACCACGCGAGGTTAATATTTACTCTGAGTGTCTAATTACCTAATTAGTACCGTATGATCATTTTGTTTATATTTGAAATCACCATACGGAGTTGATTCTTAATGATAATTAGAACTGATTCTGAGTTTCACGTCAGGAAATTCATAATTCATACACACACATATATTTTTTGAATCGGACAAAGTCCGACAATTTATTTAAAGACATTTTATGATATATTTAACGTTCTTTTTATAGATACAAGTATTTAAATACTTATTATTTATGTATTATTATAAAACAGAGCATTTTCTTAAATACTTGTATCTATAAAAAGAACGTTAAACACATCATAAAATGTCATATATATATATATATATATATATATATATATATATATATATATATATATATATATATATATAACAATGAAGCATTCATACAAAAATTAGATTAGTAAAGTTAATGATATAAAATGGCGAAATCCTTTCGCAATCAAAATTTTAAAGGTGCATTAACCTACAAATCACTCGATGAATGTTATGATCATGTTGTTAATAACATTAAACTGCATAATGTCTTTTTTAATATACAGGTACTTTCAACTGTATATTCAAGTCAGTGGATCTTCCTTCGGTTGCCTTGTAATCATTTCTTACTGCTCGATATTAGTTGCATTGGTCTGGAAAATAGATTTTGCAAACACGTGGTTGAAATGCATCCGTTTCGGGGCGGGGGAGGTTAGAACCTGCTGTTACAAATTTGAAATAAGCGGATACCATTAAGAAACGAATGCTAAATAGAATGCTATGTTTATTGCGAAGCTTCGCCCGGAATCAAGTTGAAGTCAGATTGATTTACGTCACGGAAAGTGAACAAGAAAACTTAATCCATTTCATCAACATGCGTTTCATCTATTCCCGCATGAGAAACCAGTTCTCGGATCTAATCTAGGGAAGTTTATCTCCGAAGAGGATTTCAGCCCAGATTGAAGAATCGGAAAGCCAAGTTCAACTTCCTCTCAAGTGCATTACATTCATTTAGGTGCTAATAAATCTGAGAAAGGTATGAATCTATCTCTTATCACTCCAGCTATGCGTAAATAGCAGGACAGACTGGGTACTATAGTCTTGAGTGGCAACCGTACCAGGAGATGGAAAACTCTGAAGCCAAAACTGTATGTAGCCCTAGCGAAACACGTACATTGGAGCTAAGGAAAGGATCGTTCGCATTGACTCGATGATCCCGACTACGGTCGATTCCTTCTTTTTTTCCTTTTCACAGTCGATAACCAATAAAGCATCCAAGGAATAAAAGCAAAAGAAACGCAAGTCCGGTGCGACCTCCTAATTTGTTGTGCTAGTAATGCTGCCTTTTGAGTTAACGACATATGCTTGTTCTACTGTGAAGGGTGATTGATTTCTGAATTAAATGTTGACATTTTTGCTTCGTCAATTTCTTAGCGACTTCAAGATAGGATTAATTACAATTTGAGTGTTGGGAGGAAGGAAACAACACATATGGAAAGCAACAACAAAGATATGGAAAGCAACAACTGTAAATTTTCGTTATTTCGTTCAATGTTTACTAGCGTTTTTTTTTTATCTTTTTCTTGAACTGATGTTGAATTTCTAACGCGAGTATACAGAATCCTCTAACAAAGATGAAGCGATTAGTTTAGCTGATTAATTTCATAATCAAGTTTATGCCAATTGTTCTATCTTCAAATATTTATTCCACAGAGGATTACAAACATATGTGAATATCTAACATTACACTTCATATGTGATAACTTTAGACAAGTGTGGAAAAAAAACAGACACACGGACGAAAAATTTTCATTTCTTGTTAGTGTTTAAAAACAACGAAATCAGACATTTCATGTAGCTTCCATTCCGTTTGAAGTTCGTAAGATTTTATCTATTCAGATTGAAGAATCTGTGAAAGAATGGTCTAGTTTTAACACAAGTCTGTTTATATGTATAACCTATTTGTTATGTTCCAAAAAGGCAACGCTAACGAAAAGTAAAGTTCGTCATTCAAATTTCTTGTTTTATTTCTTTAAAAACTCCTCTATCGTTTCATCATTATTTGTTTAATTCTTTAAATGCGGCATAATTTTGCATTATTCCCAACAGGCGTTGAAAACTGTTTATACAAATTCGGTAGGAATTCGTCGATTTCTTTCGGCTTCCGAACGAAATGCCAAAGTTATTAGTATGTATTTAAATTAATTTTCAAACTTGTTACATGAATTTGTGACAGCCTGGTGGCTGAAACTTATGCATGTACTAAAACCATGACATTTTTCTCAGCTCACATAACTGAACATTCATCGTTATTTGTTTAAATATCGGCTGGGACTTGTTCATCGAAAAATTGTTGCAATACGCTTTTTCTTTGTAATCTCCCTCCAGGAACTAGGGGAATACAAATCTTCATACTTTCACGTATTTTCTTGCCCAATGAGAATGTGTTTCTTTACAATCCATCTTTTGCCAGCCGTTCTCACAAACACGTGAAATAAGTTGTTGCAGACGTCAATTTCTTTTGCTGGATACGCATGCGTGAATGTCCTCTATCAGCAACAGTACTTTCAGATTTTGAGCATGTGTTATAAAAAAACAAAAACAAAAAAACAAACAAATAGCGTGCGTGCTGTAAACATAAAAAGGCTAATTCGCTTTCACATCAAACTGACATCGTGAGTATACGCTAAAGTTGGAAGTCCGTGCAATAGACCCGCATGGCGTAGACAGTATACATCACTCACTCATTAATACACACGATGAGCAAGTTCAACTTTACTTTCATTATTTAGAGGTGATCTAAAAACATTCCTTGAAATTTATATACTAAAAATATTCTTCTCGATAGAATAAATATTGATTTATTTTGTTTCACACACTTTTGTCTATTTTCTCAATTAACTCAATCCTTTTTTTTTGTTTAGCACATAACGCCAAGTCTAACAAGAAACGTTTGTGGACGAGGATGCTTGCTATGCGTTTCACTTCGTGTTAATTTTACAAGGTTAACTGATGTGGCCCTCTGCTTCATTGATTTCGCAATGGCTTTTGTTACATTCCCTCGGTTCATATTCCTTGTCTCTTTCTCCAGAAGTTTCTATTATCACTTTTATATTTTAACTGAATTGGTTCCTTATATTTCCTGTTTTTCATTGATCAATCTTGTTACATTCTTCATTGTATATTCTTAACATTCCTCAATATAACCTCATCCGTCGCTTCAGATCACTTCATAGTATAAAAGTGTTAATTCATACGTTTAATAATTACTGTTAGATTGATTATTTCGTTAGAAATGTAGCATAAAAAATTAGTTTAGATTTGACAAAAGGCCACATATATGAAGCACTCAGTGATGATCGAACATTATTAAATTGCCACCATGACTAGCTCACTAATATGTGCCACGCGCTGGGGTGCCCAGCTAATTTCATTGCAGATTTTTTAATCATTTGAAACCATGCAAGACATTAAAATCACTAAGATGGCAAAGGTTATTGAGTGTGAGAGAATGAGACAAAAACATCAAAGAGAGTGAAAATCAAGTAACAGGATTTAAGACGACTTAATTAAACGTTGGACATTGATCTTCAAAAGTGTAAATGCAAAGTCGACTGGGAAGCATGAAGCCGGACGAGATTTCGACAATCGTGAGGCTCGAGAGAAGAAACTGTTAGCATAAAACTTATGGATACATCCGGACATTTCATCTATAAAATGACAATCGATGTGAATGGATATTAGGTAGCAATTCCGGACCCTTTTCTTTCTTTCAAACACCATTTTCTAATCTATACTTTGTTTGCTTTCCGGAAGGCATCTTTCCAAAGTTTATCTGGCTAACCTTTTCTATTGACTTGTTGTTATAATTAGCTGATAGTTAAATTTATACCCGCACGATTTTGCCGTTGCCAATATGTTGCTCACCTCTTGAGCTATCTCTTTTGTAGATGGTCATACACTTCATTTAAACTTATCAGATTTGGATTTAATGTCAAAGAAGTTAATTTTATTCAATACATGCGATCTTCAACTGTTATCTTAATTAAAATATATAATTATGACAAGCTATGAATCTGACAAATTATTTCATTTTCATCTCGATAGATATTTCTGACATAAAACGAAATTTCTAATAAAGTAATCGTTTGTCGAAAAATAAATTAAATAAAAATATTTTTTTTATAAAAAATAAATTTCTGAAGTTCAACTCGCAAAGATTTAGCTCATTTAAGAAATCCAAAGAGATTATATATATATATATATATATATATATATATATATATGTGTGTGTGTGTGTGTGTGTGTGTGTGTGTGTGTGTGTGTGTATGTATGTATGTCTGTCTGTCTGTCTGTCTGTCTGTCGATTTCTTAAATGAGTTATTCTTTGCGTGTTGAACTTCAGAAATTGAAGTCTAGGATTTACTTGAGCTGCAGCATTGATCATAGGCGCTTCAAGGGAAAAATATATCTCCTAGCTACTAACAAAATATTTTTTCTTAAACGATCCTCGCATAAGTAATTTTGTTGGAGAAATATATCCATAGATTCAAGTGCCTTACGTTAAGTGAACTCTTCGTTTTAGTGAGATTGGCTATTACTGCTTAATATTAATATTGGTCATCACTTGGTTCAATCTAAATATGAATCTGTACCTAATAAAGTTACGCTGATCAAAACACAACCATGTCGATTAAAGTAAATAAATGGTTTTCCTTTGTGTGTTTTTTTTATCATTTCAATCCCAGTAAAAACGATAATGCCACTAAGACGCAAGAGGTTAGTGGGTGTAGAAGAGAGTGTGAAGATTTTAGTGAGAAGAAAAGACAAGAGAATAACGGCTTTCAGGAAGACGGAAGATGGCGATTGACATTGAATTTAAAATGTTGATTCTGAGTGGCTGGGAAGCTAGAAACCGGAAGGGAGTTCAAGCTGCGAGAGAAGAAACTATTAGAATAGAATTTACGGTTACATCTATTTAGACATAATGTTTATTTTTTTTTTTTAGTTTTTAAAAGACAAAAGCGTAAAGAATTAAAATCAATTCATATCAACGTTAGAACTGTCGTGTTAAGTTTTTTCCGTATTTAGTCACACTCGCCAGCACGTTTGAAAGCAAATTTAGACAAACTATGTTCAATATACGGAAAAAGAGGCAGGGTATTTCTTTAGAGTAAACTGAATATTTGGTTTCATGTACTATTAAGAAAAGCCAATTACTTTTTCTTTTCTTGTTTTCTTATTTTAAGAAATCGCCATTTTCAGCTCTGTGATCTTTTCATTCGTTCATTGATTTTGACATAAGTGGCTACCAAATGTCTGATCCGTGATTCGATCTTAGTGGGGAGTAATTGACCCACTGCCACGCAATTGCTTGCTTATCAAGAATGGGGTAAGTGGAAGTGCCGAATGAAGAAGAAGCAACATTGAGGCAAATCCGTTCACCATATATATCATAATGGAAAACCAATGGCGTGAGACAACTAATTTCTCCCTTCATTTAAAAGAAGAGGTTAAAAACTAACTGTACAACTGAACATGATACGTCTCCCGCCAATAAGTGTAATCACCATTTTGTCTTGCCAGATAAGAGATTATTTAGGTCTGACTGAAGAGTTGATCCTAAAATTACGCCTGTCTTCATATTTTGTTTTTCTTAAGCGGCTGCTGGAAAGAAAAAAAGTTAATACGTATTCTGTAATAAAAAAAGTGTCTGATGCAGATAAATTATTTTTTTTTATTCGTTTTTTTTTGTTTACTTCCATTCAAAATAGAAACTTTTTTTACCGGAGAATCTGATGCTATTTATTTTAGCATAGTTAAAATGGTGTATCAAAGAAGTAAAGAAACAAAACGGGAAAATTATATACGGACAGAGCCAGACATATAGAATATATTGAAAACGTAGAAATAATTACATATGCGCCTGTCATTATCGTAGTAGCAATTAAATGAGTAAGACAATGGATTTTTAGCTACGTTTAAAATATTTTGACAGAACCTCATGATTTATATCTCGCATATTAACTTAATCCAGCTCAATAACTTAAATATATTTGAATAAAATTGTAATCGTGTTATAAAGTATAATTTTGTCATTAAGGAAAAATGCTACAAGAAGAAAATCCTAAAATGAACGCAAAAAAATTTCAATCGTCCAATCAGCGTGCCTAAAAAAAATGCTGCGGTTTGGCCAAAGAATTCTGAGTAATTCCAGACAGACGGATGTATTGTCGATAGAGATGCTGCCACCATGTCAAATTATTCTCACCGAGAGTTTGAGCGTATTGGCGTTGTCCAAACTGTTGATCATGGCATTATGCGGCAACACGAATAAACTGAGGGACGCTCAACATAGTTGAACTCTCTGGCTGTAGAACAAACAAAATATGTATGGGGACTGCCACTGAGACGATATAAAATCCATAGTAGACTGGTGTAACAGTAAAAAGGGTACCCGGAGATCGTATATAAGAGGGAATATATATGTGGCTGTGTGTGTGTGTACACACTGATTTATGTCTAAGTTAAAGAGGACACGCACACCACATACAATACAGAGGGATTGAAATATATTTGACAGTCACAGGGGTATGTGCAGATAGGAGGGCATTTATCATCACCACACATTTCATCGACACAACCAAGACCAAAACTAATGAATTTATTACCACTTAAGCAGAAAGTCAATCTTGCCAAGAGTCAGAAAAATTCAATCAATGATTGCAATAAATACAGGAAATGAAATATGAAATACTAAAGAACAAATAAATTGTATTCCTTAAAAAAAACTGATTCCATTAATTTGTTTGAAGAAGGCCACGCGACATACACACACACACATATATATATATATATATATATATATATATATATATATATATATATATATATATATATTATAAAGATAACATAAATTTTCGGACTTTTGGTTTAAAAGACTTTTTGGATCCGGAAATATCATAATCGCTAATTTCTCATTTTGGGGTCTTTTTCAAATGCGGGTATGGTTGTTATGTTCATACCCTTTTTAACTTGTTTCAACTTATGATCTGATCACTTTTTTTTCTTTTAAATTCCACATGCTGCTAGCAAGTTTGGTGATTTATTTTAAGATTTTCTAGCTTAAAAAGGTGATCTGTACCTGTACCATCTGCACTTGGAAGAGCCATACGTACAGCATAGAAACGTTAATATCAGTTCAGCTTCATAAAATATAGCTTCTGTTTCACAACCTTCGTCTAATTGGCATCTAAACTTAATTCTGCAGTTGCATAAACTACTAGTGCTATTTTGCTGCACGTTAGTTCTAAGGTTTCTGGTATTCTGAAAACTCTAGCTTAATTTAATTGTATTTGTATTGAAGAAAATCTGCAGCTTTGTGAGATTGGTAGCCTTTGCATGCTGTCAGGGTAATTCTTGCAGTAGATTGTATGTGCGTCCCCGATCTCCATCTACGGGAGTACACCGAGCATGAAAGAGACTTCAAAATCTTCGTTTACGAAGACAATACATATGTATACATTGACGTGTGTCTGCGTGCCCGTACATGTGTTTGTAGACGGTCGTCTAAACTAAAATAACAAATGTGGTTTAATGACGTATGCAAAGAGGTGTTAAGCTAAATTATAAAACCAATTTCAGAAAATGATTATATATAACTTTATATGTCTTTAATTTGAGAATGTATTATAGTCGTCAATCAAAAGACGTGGCTTTCTCTGTAGGTCGACAGTTGCTCATGCCCATGTATCTCTCTTGTGTGCTGGCGAATGTTAAAGTTATTAGTTGAACTATATATCATACAGGGAGAGTATTGTCGACGTAGCAACATTTTCAGAATTGGAAATTCGTCTTCCGTTTTCTTTCCAATTTTTTTTTTCTTTCCTCTCTAGTGTTTCATTCTCTTAGAACATCTGCGTAACTAAAAGAGTGAGTTGCTCAATGGTGATTAAAAGAATGTGACGAAAGAAAAGAAACGATCTTCAAACAATGCGTGGAATATAACGCCAGACTGTTGAACAACGCACCTGACGTAAGCTAAAAAATAAAACTCAACCACAAAGAATAAATTAGCAAACAATTTACACAGTAAAAAATACCGAAAATTCGACAATTTCATATTATATTAAGATTAAACTAACTAATATCAGTTAGTATAAAAGTGTTAATTCATACGTTTAATAATTACTGTTAGATTGATTATTTCGTTAGAAATGTAGCATAAAAAATAGTTTAGATTTGACAAAAGGCCACATATATGAAGCACTCAGTGATGATCGAACATTATTAAATTGCCCCCATGACTAGCTCACTAATATGTGCCACGCGCTGGGGTGCCCAGCTAATTTCATTGCAGATTTTTTAATCATTTGAAACCATGCAAGACATTAAAATCACTAAGATGGCAAAGGTTATTGAGTGTGAGAGAATGAGACAAAAACATCAAAGAGAGTGAAAATCAAGTAACAGGATTTAAGACGACTTAATTAAACGTTGGACATTGATCTTCAAAAGTGTAAATGCAAAGTCGACTGGGAAGCATGAAGCCGGAAGAGATTTCGACAATCGTGAGGTTCGAGAGAAGAAACTGTTAGCATAAAACTTATGGATACATCCGGACATTTCATCTATAAAATGACAAGAGCTTACAGCCAATCTAGTACTTTTAAATCCAATGTCTAAGTACCACAGAAAAATTTCAGGACAATTACCAGGAAAATACTGGTTAAAAAACGTTACAGGGAAGCTACATTACGGCGGTGAGAAAAGAAACTGAAGCCGAGATACCAGATCAATTCCAATAATATTGCAGTTTTTTTTTAAACTTTAAACAATAATCTATAAATACTTAAACAGAAAGACCAGACCAGATTTTATCTACTTTTATAATATACCTTCTCAATGACAAGGCGGAAAGGGCGTGTCAAAGATTCATATCATGCCAAATGCTTTCCGGACGTTGGCGATCATGGGTTTCCACAGTTGCCTATCCTTTGCAATTCTAATAAGTGCTTTCCTTCTTCGTATCGCTGACATAACCTCTCCTTTCCACCCAAGCACGGAAGGTTGGTTGATAGTCGTCTCCTTATGCCACACTTCGATATGTCGTACGAATATCGAATTCTTCAAGGCCACTTTCCATATTATGCGTCTCAAATATGTCAACACTTTTTGATTTGAAATACAAGTTACCCTCACCACTATTTTCCTTAAAGCTTCCTCGATATTGGCATGTTCCATCCGTAGTATACTAAAAATTATTCTTCAAAATCAGTTCTTCACTACTGAGTTTTGTTTCATGATAATTTGTTTACCATTTAGCAAAGAAAAGACCGCCATTCAAGTGCGCCTTACTGTTTAGATGTCACATTTTTCGTAGATTGTCATAACACTTGAAACGTTTTGTCATTATCTGTGAATGGCCATAGATTATTGGTATAGATAATACTGTATTTACCAGTTGCCGCTTTCACGGCTTTGAGCACACAATTGTTTTTCTCCTAGATTGTTCGGCAACCATAGCTAAATTCACTACCTTTCAATTTAACACGTAACCTAGGGAATGCGTTCAATTGAGGTTTTACCCAATGTTATAAATGCGGAGTAAACCCAACTGAACAAGTAATTTGAACCCAGCTTTTAGATCCATTTGGGTGCCCTTGAGGAAAACAGAAGATGTATTACAATATCCGTTCATTATTTTTTGAAAGGCAGTATACATAGAATGTTACGATGATAATGTCGCCCCCAACCTCAGATAATGGTTATCCATACATGTTCACATAAATGTTAAACATTTGAAATGCAGTGCATAAGTTAACGAAGATATGAAACCCTGGTGCTGAAATGAAAATTTCCACTGGATTTCATAATGGGTCTTGTCGGTGATTGCTTTTTAATAAACCCAACATAAATTGGCATAAAGCCGAAAGTAGAGAGCCAAGAGTTGTGATAGAACTTACAACTTAGTAGCAATGGCCAAGAACATTGTCTCGGTGACCATAACTCGAGAAGTGACTGATTATTCGCAAAATTGCAAAAAGGAATTGAATTTGAATTTTTGGTAAAATGTGAAAAAAAAAAAAAAAAAAAATCAGAAAGATTGTAACGGTTGAATTTACTATGCGTGTTTAAATTAATTCGTATTATATATAAGCTTCTTCTTCAATTTAACGCGATTAAGTGTTTTAATTAATTTTTCTTGGCTTCTTAGAATTTTCTTCATTTCTGGATGTAAATTATGCTGAAATTGCCCAAATTTTTTGTTTCTCCGAGATCTTTCGGTGCTACATTTAGCCATTACAAAAGAAGACTTTTTTAAAATTTAACTGATTAGCAATGTCTTGAAGGTAATCGGTAATACAAAAATCATTGAAGAGGTATGTCATTAAAAAAGTCGACAAAATCTGGGCAATTTCTACATAATTAAGAACACAAGGAAAATTAAATTTAAAAAAGAAAGAAAATGTTAACTGCAGTAACTCGTCAATCGTTTTCAATGAAATTTGCATAAAAGAAGGATTACTGCCCAAATCACATATATATATATATATATATATATTACACACAACTACGTCTGCTTACAAATAACTTAATCCTTACTTATATTTCCCCCTTTCGGATCTTCAGGAAGTTTTGATTATTTTTTATGCATAATTATAATATGGGTTTCGAAAGAGCGTAACATGTCTATATATTTATATAAGAGGCATTCTTTTAGGAATTGGTCTTCAGTTTAGCTACAGAGCGTTTTACAAATCATCTAGAACTGCTAATGTTTGGAATAGAATTCGCCCTGTAACTGGTCTAAGTGAATCAGGATAGTTTATTTTGTTTGTGAGTTTTAGTGCTCCATTGGTTATACTCAGGAGGATGTACTGCTCCACCGTAAATACACAAAATCCATTATAATTACAGTATTTGCTAAATATTATGAATTCAAATATAGCGATTAAAAATTTTTCCGTTTTAGGCATAATGTGCCACAATGAACTCGTAGCATCGGAAAATGCAGACATCAATAGAAATTGTAAAATAATCAGTAGAGACGCCAACTTCGAGGAAAATTGTAACGGCAAGTTCCAACTTAGTTAAGCGAAAAGAGAATGAAAAATGCCGTCTCAATTAACACTCAATTGCCGGCGCAAGTGCAGCAGACAAGACTAAAGTCTGTCATGAAGATATCAAAGGTGACATGAGAAAACATCAAGTAAAAGAAAAGTTAATCGAATCTAGAGAAAAGATTGGAGATAAAGAATAATGCAATAAATGAATTTCGATGTTAGCTTCAAGTTAACTATTTCGAAAACAGGTGTCTTGAAGTCGGTTCCTCGTTAACTGTAAATTGCGAAATATTGCAAGCCGCCGCCGCCACATGTTAGCAAAATGGGACTTGTGCTAAAAGATTATTTCTATAGACTGCAGTCTATTTGAATGGCGTGCCTAATTTTATGAGAAAAAATTGACTTATTAAAATTTTGGGGGCAATTTGACGTGGTTTAATGTTTAGCAAGTTTGTCTCGTTAAATCAATTACAATTGAAATGAGAGTTCGATCCTCACTTGGCGCACCATATTTTTGTCATATGCCACATCAAAGCTTCATTTCTTGCTTTATACACAGAAAACATTTGTAATTTGTTGTGCAGAAGAAATAAGTTTTTATTTATAAATTTCTTTGTATTTTTAAAGCGAGTACGTTTCTATATATATATATATATATATATATATATATATATATATATATATATATATATATATATAAAATAGGGTGACACCCCCCCAAAAAAAAACGGGGATTTTTTAAGTGCGTATTGCTGGACATGAGCAAGTGGCAACACTGCGAGACAGTGACCTTGAGCAAGTAAACATTTCGCCATTTTAGTAACGAGAATGAAATTCACAGTATCCCAGCTGAGATGTTGCAGCAGTCAATGAGGAATCTCAACAGCAGATTTCAAGAATGCATTCGTACAGGAGGACGCCATCTACAGGACGTAATTTTTAAAAAATGAAAATTCCATCATTGTTCCTTAAATGGTATGTTCTAAGGTTTCAATTACTATGAATTAAATATTTTTCTTCCATCACTCTTGGTTTTATTGGATTTTTTAAAAGTTCCCGTTTTTTTGGTGTCACCATATATATATATATATATATATATATATATATATATATACACACACAGGGTGTTCATAAAGTTCGTGTGCACATTAAAAAAAATAACTTTATTTGTATTTTGCGATAGATATAATTTGTAAAAAGGATTAGAAAGAAGTCAATCTATATTTTGTAGGGTTTTATTAAAATTTTATTAAGTTTCCACAGGTTCTCCATCATTAGCTATACAAAGGGTAATACGATTTTGCAGTTCACGGAAAACATTTGCCAACTAATTTACAGTAATGCCTGAAATCACATTAGTTATTTTAGCTATACTTAAAACTAGGCACATTAAACTTTATAACAATTTTTTACATATTATTTCTATCTCATACAAATAAAGTTATAATTTTTTTTAAATGCACACGAACGTTATGGAGACCCTGTATATTCGTGTATTTAGGCAACACTCCTTCTTTCATGCACATTTCATTGAATTCGACAGACAAGGTGCTTTTATTAAAATTTTTATACAATTTCTCATGCGATCTAATATTTTTTTTATTTTCAGGTGATAAATTATACATTCCGGCATTTTTTATATAATTTATCATCTGAAAAGAAAAGAAAATATTAGATCGCATATATATATATATATATATATATATATGTATGTGTGTGTGTATAAAACGAGAAAAAAACCCAGCAATATTTATAATCCGGTGTTCGTATTAATTATGAAAAAACAACAACAAAAACAGTGCGCAATACAATTCTGGAGAATATAATTATAATTTCAAAATCCGATTTTAAAAAAGGCTTTAAAATAAAAGAGTACTAAGGATTTTAATTAATTTCTATAATTAAATTTGAAATTTTGGTTTCAGTTTTTGAAACTGTAATTCCTGTGTATCGAAAGGGCCATTTTTTAAAATAAGTATATATATATATATATATATATATATATATATATATTATATAAAACATAAACATTTTTCACTAAAGAAAAACAAATTAAAAAAATCTGATACCTACTACGCATTTTATTTTGCACTACAAATGATTGGAACTCTTTCGACAAAAATTGCTATTGATTTTTTTTTCTTTAGCCGCCGGCTCGCCTGAGAATGATCTACATCACATGGAGTCCCCCGCAGAAAAAAGTTGCCCATGACGGACTCATCAGATTTAACCAAGTATCTACTGAAACGAGATTAATACATTCCTTGGCCAATTGGATGTAAATCTTCGATAATCGACTATTTTATATCATAGACTTCTACGTATCTACAGGGTTATCCATATTTTATAGTTGATGTACCGTTTAACTATAATTTTTACAAGACGGGCGTCAATCATACATAAAATAGGGAATTACAATATCCAGGAGGAAAGAAAAGTAACAGCAATTTTCGTTTGAATGAATTAAGGATTTTTATCTATATCGGTACGTTGCGAATGTTTTGTTCTATTGAAGCTCAATAATATTGTTTTTGTTATTGGGATGATTATCCAACATAAAAGCTGTTTTGTCTTTAATATATAATGTTTTACGAGACATTTTGTGAGAATAAAACTAACTATTCAGTAGTAATCTCAACCAGACTAGCTTAGATTAAACCTAAGTACTTAAAAACATCGTTAATATATATGCTATTGGAGATTCACTATACCACTCTTCTATGCAAGTAGTGTATGTCTACGTGTTTGGAAGCCTAGCCGGGGAGGAATATCCAACACGCAAGCATCGATATTTCATAGTCAATAATTCTATACTTAGATCAGTTTGCATCATATCTATAAGACGTCTGTCCTCGTGACAAGAGGGGATGAACTTTCTCTTTTGAGGGCAAACCTAGGGGAGTGGGCTAGGACTAGATTTGGATTTTATGTTTAGCTGGGAATAAAGCCTTGGGGCAACATGAACGTTTAGTTACGAACTAAACGACGGTAAATTCCAATCAGATTTCTGTTCGGTGGAGGTAAATAATCCGGTTATCAAGAGAATTGGAGATACCTTAAAAAATAAGTTCTCAAATGCCCGTGATTCATCTCTTGGCGTTAAGGGCATTAAGAATATAAAAACTATGGATCAACCTAAGTAACAAATGTTTGGCATTAAAAGTAGGTACCGCCACGAAATGTAAAAAAAGAGCATAGCTTTATGAAAAAGACGCCAAACTTGACGAAAACAAAATTTTATCGTCTAAATGTTTATGTTATTATTAAGAGGAAATATCAAATATTTTTGTGGTATTTTTTATATTTTCTAATCGTTCCTAACACGTCCGAAAATTTCGTTAAAAATCTTGTTTTTTTCGAGTCAGCAAAATTGACCATTTTTTCCATTTCATAGAATCAATGAAAATCCCAGTTTGAAATTTTTTAAATATCAATTATCATTTTTTTTAAAATTATTTTAAGAAAATCAGAAATTATAATGTTTATTTAAAATATTTTGAACGAAGCTTAACTTAGCTTCTGCGCAGAAAAGATGTAATTTGAAAATAAATCAAAGCAGGTTATAAACTTTCGCGTCATTTGACAGGTGTTGAATGACCTATTGATGGATTCCGTGAGGATAATTTGCTCTACGGTAGGAGAAAAGTGAAATATTTTACATTTAAGTGAACAAATTATTTACCTCGTTATTTTTAAGGAAAACTTTCAGCGCTCTAATTTTTTTGTACTTAGCTTTCACCTTTACATTTATGATGCTTTATGGAAAATATATTATAAAGAAATTAAAAAAGACTGTTACGAATGAGATTAAATTTCATAAGAAAGGTATCTAATTAATTTATAGGTTACTTTCTCATTAAATTTTATCAGAAGTGTACATAAAATACTATAATTTTATGTACATTTACTACATTTTACTGTGTTATCTGTATTTCCATTCATTTTATTAATTTTGATATTTCATTTATGGAAAATATGCCATAACTGAGATTAATAGAAAAATAAAATCATATAAATTTCATAAGATGATACTGATACTTTTAGGTATATTTCTCAGTTGAAACTGAAAAATCAAATAAACTTCTCCACACGTGTTTCGCAAAATTAAAGGCCTTAACAGCGGAGAACAATGCTTAACTTAAATAACGCAACTTAATTGTATTCTGGTTGGTCTTCCGTACTTTATAATTAGAGCCCTATTATAAACACAAAATTACATTCTTAATTACTTCCTGTCTTCTGATTAGACAAAACGATACAATTTACAAAGCGCTAAAAAAAGATCTATCTCATAAGGTCACTTAGGAAACCCGACGCGGATTTTAACTAATTTTACAATATTTTAACAAATTAATGTAAAAATCTATTATAATTAAATAACAAATAACTGTATTAAAAATTCATTTTTCATCGAAAATTTTTTCCTTTCAGGAAATATTGTCCATATTCATAAAAACAACTAAAAGTAAATAAAAGCATTTGAAATTAAATAATATATTTGTTTTCAGTTTTGTATGTTACAATTCAGAGCTAATTTTCAGGTACAATGTGTCCAATTAAAAAAAAAGAAAACAAAAACATGATTTGCATTCTTCAAAGCCTTGTGCTTTTAACTATTGTAATCACTAAACCCGACGCGAGCGAATTTCTAGAGTTTTCATAAAATTAGTTAGGGGGAGGGTAATAAATACAATAAAAAATATTTCTGCAATGACTTTAATAAAGAAAACATTTTTATAATAATTACCATCATCTGTGAATACTTTCTGAAAGTTTCATTAACATCCGACAATTATTTTCTTTTTGCAAGATTTCCAAAAATAATGGGTGTCATACAAAAAACACGTGCTAAAAATTGTATGTTATTTTACTAGTGCCGGTGATACAAAGATAAACAATGTTTTTTTAATCAAAATTTAGAATGTTCTAAAAAGAAGGAAATTTTTTTTTAAATAATGAAAAAAAAACTTTGGTCTTTCCTCTTCATGATAACATAAGCATTTAGACGATAAAATTTTGTTTTAGTCAAGTTTGGCGTCTTCTTCATCATGCTATGCCATTTTTTTAGCCATTTCGTGGCGGTACCTAGTTAAAAGTATCATTTTATCGCTTCCTTTATTTGTAAAATTTGTATGCTTGTAATTAAATATGTTGTCTTGAGATATGCATTTCTGCCGGGAGATATTAGAAATAATCCAGGTTTGATGTTTATATTGTATTTCTATTAGTGCACTTTCTAGAGCTTTTCGCCGTAAGAAACAAAAAAAATAATCTTTAGCTCGTATTTTTGCTTCCAAATATTTCTGTGTATAACTGACATTATATAAGAGATAGTTCTAATGCTCATTACTATTTTTTATTGATGCCTTAAGTCTCACCAATATATTGTAAAAGAACACGTGTTACAATTCATCTTTCATCTCGCTGTTGTCCGTACTGAGAAACGGCATGTGCCGTGATTGTAACGCTAAACGGGAATCTATGCACAGTTTATGGTTATCATAACATAGCCTACTGTGTCAGTGTGAAAAGAGGGTTCATTGATATGTAAAACTTTTTAACGTTTTGTTGGTCCTGCACTGGAACCTCGAAATACTTTCTCAGAAAATCGATTAACGTTCTTAATGTTGAGGACATATTTCTTTTGTTTTTCAGGAACATGAAAAGTTCAGGTTAGGTGTCGGTCTATGATGAGGATTCAGTGGGCAATTTACAGCAAAACTCTTGTAAATGGAGAAAAACGTCGGGAATTCTTCCTGAAAACGGTCGTTACATAAACCAGCGAATCTCTTCAGTTTGATATCAGTCATGGATCCAGAGAGATACAGTCAGACGCACAGAGAGATACAGTCAGACGCACAGAGAGATACAGTCAGACGCACAGAGAGATACAGTCAGACGCACAGAGAGATACAGTCAGACGCACAGAGAGATACAGTCAGACGCACAGAGAGATACAGTCAGACGCACAGAGAGATACAGTCAGACGCACAGAGAGATACAGTCAGACGCACAGAGAGATACAGTCAGACGCACAGAGAGATACAGTCAGACGCACAGAGATACAGTCAGACGCACAGAGAGATACAGTCAGACGCACAGAGAGATACAGTCAGACGCACAGAGAGATACAGTCAGACGCACAGAGAGATACAGTCAGACGCACAGAGAGATACAGTCAGACGCACAGAGAGATACAGTCAGACGCACAGAGAGATACAGTCAGACGCACAGAGAGATACAGTCAGACGCACAGAGAGATACAGTCAGACGCACAGAGAGATACAGTCAGACGCACAGAGAGATACAGTCAGACGCACAGAGAGATACAGTCAGACGCACAGAGAGATACAGTCAGACGCACAGAGAGATACAGTCAGACGCACAGAGAGATACAGTCAGACGCACAGAGAGATACAGTCAGACGCACAGAGAGATACAGTCAGACGCACAGAGAGATACAGTCAGACGCACAGAGAGATACAGTCAGACGCACAGAGAGATACAGTCAGACGCACAGAGAGATACAGTCAGACGCACAGAGAGATACAGTCAGACGCACAGAGAGATACAGTCAGACGCACAGAGAGATACAGTCAGACGCACAGAGAGATACAGTCAGACGCACAGAGAGATACAGTCAGACGCACAGAGAGATACAGTCAGACGCACAGAGAGATACAGTCAGACGCACAGAGAGATACAGTCAGACGCACAGAGAGATACAGTCAGACGCACAGAGAGATACAGTCAGACGCACAGAGAGATACAGTCAGACGCACAGAGAGATACAGTCAGACGCACAGAGAGATACAGTCAGACGCACAGAGAGATACAGTCAGACGCACAGAGAGATACAGTCAGACGCACAGAGAGATACAGTCAGACGCACAGAGAGATACAGTCAGACGCACAGAGAGATACAGTCAGACGCACAGAGAGATACAGTCAGACGCACAGAGAGATACAGATCGAGATGTTATACGTATATATATTCAAACAATGTAACTTAACTTTTCTGAACACAAATGCAGCTTCAGTAAGACAGTATACATTCTAAAAATATAACTTTTTGCTTAATATTTATAAAATGGAGAAAACAGGTATTTTAGCTACTATAGAATTCGAAAATAACATTAAATATTTTAAGTCATATGTCTAAGTTTGCAATGAATTTCTACCAGAAATATTGTAAAAACTATTGTCTAAAAATATTCTAAATCTCTTGTTGAACAGTTAAATCCAATCAAGGTAGAGTAACAGATGCTTTTCACTTGTGAATATTTCCATATTCATGAACACCTGGAGAGAAATACAGTATCTGTATTGGGACGGCGAGAATAGGACGCCAACCTATAGCAAAATCTTTGTATCACGAAGATTAATGTGTTCGTATGTCTGTGTATATACTTAGAAAAGTGTAGAAATTTCTTATTAAATACTCGTTCGACATTCAAATATGCAGCCCCATCAATAAGGCATCAACAAGATTTGGGCAGCTGTTGCTGTTTATAGATATACGGGTGTCCACCTTTCATTGTGAGGTGGAGACGTGAACCTATTACACACAGTATATCAAGCTAAGATATCTTTCATATCCGGTGTTTTCATATTATTTCTTGGTCTATCCTGGAAGCGTCTAGTACCTTAAACTGATATTCTAGTTATGACCAACACCATCGGTATTAAAGCAACAGTTGACCATATCATACGCCGGATAGAGTAAAGTATTTGTATACTTGATCACCGTCCGCCTCACACAAACTTCAACAGACTGATTACCAAGGATACCAGTCAGAACAAGAAATTTATTCTAATGACGTTACGGGGTCCAAGATATACGCCATTATCCTAAACCCCAATCTCTCAACATTCCAGTTGAAAAAAAAACACACCTATTCAAATGTGAAGAGTCAAATATACACTGTAATTAAGTGGGCACCTCGAGGTGGCGTAATGGTTAGCAAGCTTGTCTCGTCATAACAATTACGACTGAGTAGTAAGTTCAAACCTCACTGGGTGCCCCTTACTTTCGGCCTTGAGCCACATCCAACCTACGCTTGGAAAATCCCTATACACTATAATTAAGCAACAGAATACTAGAAGGTACGCCCTAGAGTATTAACGAACAGCTGGCAATCCGCTAACCTCTGAACTACATTTATTTGTCTGTGGAAGAATATCACACAGACTCGGATATCGACCGCCCGAAAGGGACCAGTGTCAACGGCGCTGATAGCTCTGAGACTTGAGGTAGCAACAAACGAAATCATTGGGGGCCGCAGACAGCTGAACGAATGCCCCTGAACTTATGTAATAATGTAGAAATATATAAATATATATATATATATATATATATATGTGTGTGTGTGTGTATGTGTGAATGGCGATTACATCATCTTACTTGGTTAAGAGTTTCCCCCCTCAAATAATTAACGATGGCTTTTCGTTTACGCTTCCACAGGCCCAAGAGGATGCTTGCGACAAGCATTCGATTGCATAGGTATCAGGCCTATATGGCAGAACCACTCCTTGATTGGGTTTATTTGATATGCATTCCTACACCTCTCCTGTGTATCACCATGTCCAAATAATAATCTACAAATCTTGTTCCAAACAACACAGGAAGACAGAGCCAGCTTGATATGATGTCCTTACAGATCACCTGCCTTCGACAACAACAACACACACACACACACACACAAGATGTCCAAGAACGTATATCAGCTGGAAAATGAGGGTGAGTGTATATAATGTGTATGTCAGCATATTTTCCTTGTGAATATTATTTTTAACAGAGAATGGAACTAAGGCTCTCCGAAAACCAATGATGAATAACAAAATCAAGATCCTGTGAATAATAAACTTTACTAATACAAATCTGTTGCAAATGACAGTTGCCATATCTGAATTGAAAGCGGATAGTCAACTTGCGGAGAAATAAGTTTAACACATAATTATATAAATTAAAATGAGAGATTTAAAAGTATGCCCATATCAGTCAGGGTTGTCATCTTTATCTCAACATACGTATCTGTTATATTTTGCTTCAATTTATTATGTAAAAGAATACTTATATCAGCCAGATCCTATATACCTTCAGGACTGATACAAAGGCAAAAAAAATGGGAAATTTTAAATTACATTTGGACAAGGACAGATCTATGAAAATAGGGAGAATTTCAACCAAACGGTTATATAAATTTTGCAGTTTTTATATTTTAAAATTGAAAGCCTGATTGTGGGTTTCGTGAATTCCAGGCTTTCAAATGGTATAAACATATATTAAAAACATGAAATAAGAAGTTTTTCCATCGCAGTGACATTTATACATAGGAATTTGGCGTCACCGAAGAACACAATGCATTTTATTTGAACGAATTTAGAGTGTCAAATAAAAAGGGGGATTTTAATAAAGTGAGGTGGGTGAAATCAAAAAAATATAAAATGGTAGGGTTAGAAAAATATGAAAATCTAATAAACCGTATATTTCAATAAACAGGTTTAGAAAATATAAGACCTGGGAGAAAGAAAATTAAGAAATAAATGTTAAAAATTCTGACATATTTATCATAGGAGATAACGAGATATATTTTTATATATCATGAATAGTACTTAGGAAATTGTAAGACAAAATGGAAGAAGTTTGTGTCGGGTTTTATCCATTAGTACCTCATCGTAATGGTTTTGTTAACGTTGTTGTGACTACACACGCACATGAACGAGAGATGCTGGAAATGACAAGATTTTTTAATGAATTTTTGCAATCTACACAAATTCATCTATATTCTTTTTTTATTCCATGCTTTTGATTTAAAATATCCCACATTGTGCTAACAGAAGGTCTGCCGAGCGTTGTGAAACGATGGAAGAACATTGACGTAAATTTACCGCTGCTGAACTAGCGATTAAAGCACTTTGTAGACATTTTCGTCTAAGTGAATAATTTTCTCTTAATAAGTGTAACACTTTATAGCAGGAATTGTGGTCAGTTGCGTTACGGTGAACAACTAAAACATTTTGAGTGTTCTTTTATGTCTCTTTTGCGTTCATATAGATTTTGCTTAAACTTCTTGAGGTTTCTCCAATATATTCTTTCTAGCAATCCATGCATTTGATAGAGTATTTTCCTCCCTCAAATTTTGGCTTGTTTCGTTTTCTGTTGAAGGAAGACTTTACTCTGTCAACTGCAAGGATCGCTAGAAAACAAGAAATATAGAGGGACATAAAGAACTAAATATAAATGAAGTTAAAAGACAGAGGAAACTGAAGTGTTGAAGAATCATGCAAATACAGAAATGAAATTAGTGTTGAACAAAGGAGGAAGGAATTTTGTACAGCACATGAAATAACGAGTAAATAAAATTTTCCCGCGTAATTATATTTTTAATAAATTATCCCTACTGTGCGCGACGTTTGCTTCATTCTGAACAGGTTTTCTGTAGCCGTTAAAAATCATGAAAAAAATTCAAAGGTTGTAAATTACGTGAAATCGTCTTATACACTAGTAGTTACTAGTTACTTTAGGAGAAATAACCGCTTAAGCCTGTAGTGCATATTCCCCCGCAATTCTTTAAAAACAACATTTTTCAGCCATCTATTAAATAGGTTGATTGAATAGTCTAGACTTAATAAACGTAGATGAGGTAATCCTAATAAGCATCAGAAAAGAATATTTTGCAGCGTCCATTCAGCACGTTGGGTTTTCAAGACTAAACAACTTCCCATTCTTTGCAGCTCTTAGCAGTGTCTTCCTTTGTATTACCATACACTTCATATTCTGTCATGCATTTACACAAGCTTGTTAGGTAGGTTACTCTGTTCCTCTCTGCCCCAGTTAACTTTACTATATCCAAGGAGTGTAAAATTTTCCAAATGTTTTATAATTACACACGCGATATATTTCACCATTTTCTAATTTTCGTTATCTGTAAATGGCTATACATTATTGCGACATATATTAGTGTATATAACAGTTGCCCTCTTCACGGCTTTGAGCACAGAATAATCATTCTCCTAGATGAATCGCTAATCACGTCTAAAAATCAGTACGTTGCAATTTATTTCGTAGCCTGGGGGAAAGCGTTTTATTCAGGTTTGTCTCAAGGTGATAAATAGGGAGTAAACTCAACTGAATAAGTAATTTGAACCCAGCTTCGAGATTCATTTGTGTCACCTAACGATCGTTTACCTACACGAAAATGTTGACTAAAACAGAACATCTATAATAATATTATTTCCTACATTTCAAAAGGCAGTTTACGTTGAATACCATTGTCACGAATAGGAGATCCATGCATGTGTATATAGAGAAACTCTACAATACTCCGGGCATGTCCTAGGCATTACAATTTAACCGCAACCAAACATTTTAAATGCAATGCATAAGTTAAATAAGAGATGAAATGCAGGATAAACCTTTTCACTGGATTTCATAATGGATCTAGTCGGTGATTAGTGTTTATTAAGCCTAACAGACTGGTATAAATTCGAAAGTATAAAGCCAAGACTTTGGACCGAACGTACAACTAAGTAGAAATGGTCAAGAACAGTGTCTCGTTAACTATTACTCGAGATCCCAATGATTATCTGAAAAATTGCAAAGAGGAACTCAATTTGAATTTTTGGCAAAATTTAAAAAAATAAATAAAACGACTGACTCTAGCGGTTGTATTATACATGTTTAAATTAATTCGAATTATATATAAATTTCATTAAAAATAACTAACAAGGTACCGGTTAATTTGTTTTAATTCATTGTTCTTATAATTTTCTTCTTTTCTGGACGTAAATTATGCAGAAATTTCTCAAATGATTTCGGTTATACATTAAGCCATTAACCAGAATGATTTGATTTAGAATATAGACAAAATCTGGACAATTTCTACATAATTTAGAGAGAAAATATGAAAATTATAAAATCACAAGAAATAAAAACTTAACAGCAGTAGCTTGTCAGTTGTGTTTTTATTGAATTTTATATGAAAGAGGGATTGCTGCTTTCGGATATTCTTTTAGTCATTATCAAGGAAAAATTCTATTAACTGAATACACAAAATATTACACGTTCAATTAAAAATTGAAAAATAAGGATAGTCTTTGATAATGGTTAAACACAATAGCCGAAAACAGTTGGATATGGCGAACTTTTGGACAGTTTTTAAAAACGGTGTCTAGAATAGAAAGAACTCGGCCGAACACACTAAAATGTAAGTAAAAACCTTAATCTCAATGCCTTGTCTGTAATCATTAACGAAACTTATATAAATGCGGGATTGCTATATATATATATATATATATATATATATATATACACACGAGTATAAACCAAAAAATGATGCTAACTACCTAAATAATTAAGCAGGACTTCATTTCTAAAGGTAAAGCCAATGGGGGGGAAAAACTCTGTGATGTTAGGCGAAAGTTTCTAGTTTAAAGAAAATGTAATAATGTAGGTCACTTTTTCTTGAAAGAAGGTCGCCCGTGATGATTGTAATATGAAATGAAAAGGTGTATGTCTACCACTTTACTGTCAAGCACAAAATCATGCTGCTGACGAGCCTGACACTTCTATAGCTTGGCGTCTTGTATTTACACACCTGATACACTTAATTAGGTTCAGACTGCTTCCTCTTTCTTGAAATAATTGCAGTGAACCATTCCCTGTCAACATCTATTATATTTTCATAGAACTTGCCTTAAAAAGAAATGCCTTTCTTTAAACAGTTGGAGACTACTTTTCCCAGACGGTAGAAATAATCTTCCATTGACTGGTTTGCAAAAAAAAAAAAAAAATAGTTAAGTGTATAAAACGAAAATAGTGAAGATATCATTGTGTTTGAGTGCTCATGTATGCTTGTAGAATTTTTTCTTTGAAAAAAAATGAAAAATTTAACAATGACATTGTATTCTTATATCGTCACCATCTCGCACACTTTACTTTATTTTTGTCTTTGCGTCTGATTTATCATTGTCTGACGTCATTATTGTTTTAGTATTGAAATCGAAATTATAATGTTAACCCAAAAATTTATTCAACCTTGGTTTATCTCTGGTAATTAAACAGATTACCAGCAAAATCACATTTTATTATAGTTTCGGTTTTTACATTTACGTGTCAGATGTCATCGTTATCACTTTAAATTGAGTGAAAACAACTAAAAAATCTCCAGCATCATTTTCAGGACACTATGAAGCTTCGAAACAACGTGGTCTGCATTATTAGAAGTAAAACATTTTGAAAACTATTGATGACATGCTATGTGATATCACTCATCCTATATCGTTGTGATAATGCCCAAAAGAAGACTTGAAGTTCCAGAGTTATGCTTCGATATAATAATACTGATAATAACACGGACAGAACATGTAAGCAACGAGGAAGGTTTACGAGAAATGGAAACAATCTCCTCACGCATAGTCACATAATGAGACACCTTGTCAGGGTGACATGTGGAAAGAGAATTTGGTGAATTTGCAATTCATAGGACATGTCAAAAGAAAAGCAAAGGAGAAATGAAGCAAGTAACCTGCTTCGAAATTGCGTAATTGTGCAGGGAAACAGTACAGGGAGTGACAGTAAGAAGACAAATATTGCTAAAAGCTACAGAGGAGATGCTGTTATAGAGAGCCACCAGCTACCGTTCAAAAGGAACAATATATTTAAAAAAATAGTAAATGATGGATAACACCGGGATTCTACGGACGGGGAGTTATCCAAATACCGTAGTTAGTGTTTTAGTTAATTTCAGTAAATCTTGTTTGCATTGTAACGATTCTTCTTCAGGGTACACGTTCTTTCAACCTTGTATAGACGTTTGGGCCAGTGCCAAATGCCACGATAAGGACAAATACAACAGTCTACGTCATGTTCCATAATTTTGCTCACTTATCTTGTAAAGTGCCGGTAATAGTCCTATACTTTCCTTTTCTTTCACTTTTATGTTGCACATTGTTAGAATAGTAAAATTCAATCATCGACTAATTTGCTTCCTGTTTACAGTAATTATATCTGTTCTTGCTGTGATTGCTTCATCGTTTTTAAGACAAATGTGAGCGAAGCGCTTGTTTTAATCTTTGAGACGAAAAACACTTTCACTCATTGAGAGTCCACACAGAAAGTTGTGGTTCTTGCCAGAAATTAAGTAAAACAAGTCTACTCGATACTCCAACATTACTATCCAACTGTTCTTCAATAATGGTATTTTATAGATGCATCTAACTATTCTACTTATTTTTATTTCTTCCAACAAGGGTAATATAATTAAAGTTGACAACAGATAACATGCAAACAAATCTTTTAAAAAATCTCGAACAAGAAAGAAAATACGAGACGTAAATTAAAGTGCTCAAAGCTGAGACTGTTAAGAGAGGTTCAGAATGTCAGCACAAATCAGAATTCATCTCGAAATGCAGACACGAAAACAAATTACTACATTAATTTTAAAAAGGGAAATAAGCAAAAAAAGAAAGGAGGCCAAAAAGAAGGAAAAAGGCAAAAAATAAAAATAAGTTAATCCAAACCAAGATATAAATAATAAACTACGAACGCACATAAAGTAACAACAAAGAAAATAATCAAGAATAATGAAAAATGTTAACAGTATAAATTGCTAAAAAAATAATACACCCAGATCGATAATTACTTTCACCGAATACTACTTGGTATAATTCGAAATATAACCACCCACCAAAATAACCGTTAGAACAATACATTAGCCTATCCACAATGCATCACTGACCTGCATATAGAATATTCGAGAAGGAACAACGCATATGGACTGACGATTTCATATAAAAATGACAGACTTTCGCCACTGAGTGTTGACTTCAATGTCCACTTTTATATTTACATACGCTCTATCCCTGATGTTGAACGCTTTAACCCATAAATATAGCATACCTTCTATTTTATATATATATATATATATATATATATATATATATATATGTGTGTGTGTATATATATATATATATACACACACACACTGTATTTTATGTATATTTCTCTTGTTTATTATAAACTGCCGCAATTCTGGCCTCGATGTTGTGCTCTCACCGTATCTAAACATTCCAGATAATTATATGTTTAATTGTCTAGGAAGAAATTGTTCTGTTTAGTCAAAATATTTATATACAGTTTCCAATGGACTATTTTCCTATCAATTCCACTGGTTGGGCCAATTTGTCCAACTTACATATATGGTTCTCTGTCTGATAATTATTCTCACTGTTTACATCGAACGTTTTCCCCTCTTATATCTCAGTTTTATGTCACTGTTAAAAACACTTTATTTTCTTACTTGAGATTACTACAACGTCGCTATTTTATATGGTGCGAATTACCTATAATAAAATATTATATGGATTTCCATCATCTTAATTGTTGATCTGGCCTTACGTGAAATGTCTGGGAAATTCTTTATTCAATAATAAAAGTAGTCCAATTTTGATTCGATGAAGTGTTAGAGGAACGTTTCAATCCACTGCCATCATTAAAACCGTTAACCAGAAATAGTGGGAAAACGAGAGTTCTGAAAATTAAAATCCAGAAGAATTTAGCATATCAATTACATGAGTCTTTCTTGTGAAGTATTTCCAAAATAAAAACTAGCGCAGTCGCTCAACAAAAGAATCAGTCGTTTTATTTGCCCAGAAACTCTTCTGCACCTATGCATCTTTCAAACAAGACAATTTTTCAATGCAGCGATTTTCAGAACCTATTCATTCGTCATAGGAAAATAGCTTTTGAAACCAACCACAAAATATAATTATTTCCCCTCGAAATTAAAATTTAGATTTTCGTATAGTAATGGCTGTTCATGGATTGAGGAAGGATGTACCTTTTTCTTAAATATTATTATTTTTTTTTAATTTGAGTTCACCCAATACAAGGCCCACCCAATGTACAAGGTTACTGAGGAAAGAGAGAAATAAGATTATGAGGACGAATAGGGTAGATATCGGTTGACCCTTGATTTAAAGAGACCAAGAATGTAGTTGTTGGAAAAGAATCTGGAGCTGTTTATGAAATAAGTGTGATTCGATGTTGATCAGTTATATGAAATTGCATAACTTCATGTAAAACAGTTTCTTGGTTATGAAATCTAAGTTTTAATCACTGTAGATTATCCTAGTGATTGCAAAATGATCACAATGCGTAAACTTCGCAAGACTTCCATCCTATATATGCAGTCTCAATTCAAGGAATAGGTGATGACGTCTCCTTACAATTTCCTATCATTTGGAACGCTACGCAACATTTTCTCCCTTATACTCAAACTCTGTGCGGCCATCCATTTACACGCAATCAGTAGATTAGGTTAATTTATGTTTTTCAGTTTCTTTTGACTTCAATATTTCCTGTGATTGTTGGAATTTCCAAGCTATAGCCACTGGTTAATTGTCCTAGACATTTAATTTTTTCATGTTAGTATAAATGTATTTTTCCTTGTAATAAAATGTTATTTCTCTCATGTTACATCCATAATATTCGCAGCATCCTCTTGTATAACGCCACATCTGTCAATCTCCTCTTCATCTCTACGGAAATTGACCAGCATTCATTGATACAAGATAACTGACAATACACTATTGTCTTCTAACGAAATTTTCCTGTTTTAGGAAAAGACAACTACTTTATTTCCATAGATATTTGAATTTATCAATCATTCACGATTTTATTCTCCAATCATATAAGTGTTTTCTCTCCCCACCCAACAGGAACGAATAAAGAATTTTCGATTTTATATATATATATTTTTTTTATTTACTTTGATGTTTTGTACAACATTTATGTTGAATTAAGTTCCGACCGTTTTTTTTTAATTTTTTATTTTTATTTCACGGACAAAAATGACCTATTAACGCAATCATTCGAGGCAACATTATGCTGAAGACTGGAGATGGTTTGTAGATAATATAATGGCATATTTTCCCACCTGCCCAAGCGATCGACGTTCGGGCCCTGATAACGTAGGTAGAGCTAAACTAACCTCAGCTTAATAAATATCTAAATACTTTCTCATTCCTATTCAATGCTCGAGGTTATAACCAAAGACGGAGAAAAACTGACAAAAACATTCGTTTCTCAAGCTGGATTTTCGGGTCTGACATATTTTTAACCAGAAAGTTACTATCCACTTGTACTGAAAAAGACGTGGTGCAGTACCTAAACCGAGATAATTTACTAAATATTTTCATAGCGCCTAAGAATTTAGTTGATCCAATTTGATAACTTCTGCTCATGGCTGCAGGAGATGGAACGCCGAGAGTACAAATTTATGCATAAAGCGCTGATGAAATTACGAAGGTACTGATCCCAAGAGTATCGCAAGATTTAGCTACGGTCTAAAAGGCGCCGTGCTGCGATTTGACGTTCATTTAAATTTATCTCTCCCCAAATACGCTACACACGTTCGCCAACACAGTTCTCAGACATAAAAGAATTTAGAATGTTAACTTGTTAATTAATTTACTCGTAACTTACACTTCTCTCCTCAAACTCATAATATAGACAGGGCAGAGTTAAACGACTTATATAAACAACTATTAAGCTTTGTGATATTTAAACATGCAACGATTCGGCGTGGAAAATGTTCCAACAGCTAACAATGCGCATCGGATCAGAAAGCTGCTATTCATTACTAAAAGGAGGAATTCCATAGTTCCATGTCCTATATTCTATCGCCCGTTATTGAGAAAATATTTCATTAGTGATATGTCATCTTGACAGAACGTGTTAAATTAACGAAAATCAGATGACTTGATAGAGACAAAGAAAAGCTGCAGGAACTAGAGAAGGTAGTAAGTAAAACAGTGAAGAAAGGATTAAATCGTTAATTGTAAGACGTCTATTGTTAGTAAACTCGGCTCACTGTATTGTGCCAGGGATTTTTTTCTGGTCAGAACCCATTTCGCACATTTATAAATCTACCATTCGATCACACACTGAATATTGCTGCTATATTTGGTCTGGTGCTCCTCCTACATATCAAGATCTCGTACCAAATCCAAAGTAAATGTCTGTTAAGTTATCGGTCATGAGCTGTCATCTCGACTTCAGTCACATTCTCATCGACCTGATGTGGCATCCCTACGTCTTTTCTGCAATTTATTTTTAGAGAAACTGTTATGATGAGCTTTTATCTCTAGTGTTCTACTTAATTGGCAGATAGGTCTCACATTTTTAATGGTGAACCTGCTAGATGCAACACCCAATTCTATTCTAATAGATTCTTCTCTTGAACTATTTATATTATTCGGGCTGTTACCTTTACTGCTATATTCACAACGTTTCGGCCGTTGCATACACCGGCGTTCTTCAGGTGATTGGAATTTCGAACCGAAACCTTTATTTCATCCAACGGGGTAGATTGTTAAATTTCCGCTTGCCATAAATATTCAACTCTCCAGGTTTCCACTGGTGGATAAATAGGTTGATCTAAAAGGGAAACAACAAACATCCGGGAGAGGCGGGGCACGTGGAACTAGAAGAATCTAACCCAGTGGACGAAATAAAGGGTTCGGTTCAAAATTCCAATCACCTGAAGTAGGCCGAAACGATGTGAATATGACGATGAGAAAAACTGTCCGAATAATGTAAATAATGCAAATAATCAAAATACCTCATCTAGACAGTTTCTTCTCTCGCGCTCTGGTTCCTTGCTTCGCTGCCAACTACAATCTTAAAAAAATGTAAATGCAACATCAATCGCCATCTTCTGTCTCCATGAACCTTGTTCCTTTATTTTCCTTTCCTCATAAGGATCTTCTCTTTCACTCACTGTAACTTCCTCTGGATACCAGCGAAACATCCTAGCGACATTATATAATTACTTGGGGGTGAAACATTAAGAAGATGTATGGTTAGCAGCAACGTGAACAGCCCAAGATGCGAGTTATGAATTGCAAATGCAACAATGAAGCAATTACATAAATCTAAATATCTGCTAAGTGTTAACACAATATGGCATATGTAACACTGCCACCGAAAGATTCCCTCCAAAACAGAAAAGAAATTATAAATAAACTGAACATTTTCATTAGAAACAAGGAATGAATTGTGTATTATGTGATATTAGTCCACATTTGGAAGGGAATGCCGGACAACCTTTTTGCACATGAAGAGGTAACACGAAGTAAAAGAAAGTTCGTTCTACAGAAGAATGAGAATAATATGGACAGAGAATGTAAGCAATGACGACATTTTAAGAATATGTGAACAAATTGGCCACTATGACTTAAAATCTACAAGTGTTTTTACTTATGCGTCATATAAACTTAAGTATCTCTTTCTGATTCTGACAGGATACACGGATTAATGTGTTGACAGAGGGAAATAAAAACATCGTTTAGAGTTACAAAGAATAGGATTAGGTAGCGAACCATAATTGTTCATGTGCTGAAGCGAGACTGAACATAGAACATGTATGCCATCTGGGTTAAACGACTCTTCTGTGTGTATATATATATATATATATATATATATATATATATGTGTGTGTGTGTGTGTGTGTGTGTTTAAACGTTATTTTAAAGTGGATACCCATATTTCAGAAGACACCTTGTTTATTTTGAACAGTATTTTATTTCGTCTACCGGCATGAATATTTGAGAAATCGTATTAAAGAAAAATGCACTTTACCCTCAGGATTCGAACCTGCGTTCACCTTTGAAATGAGAAACTGGAGAGTGCATTTTTCATTTAATAAGACTTCTTGAATATTCAGGCCGATACACAAAATAAAATAACTGCTTAAAATAAATGGAACGTCTACTCAAATATTAGTATCTACAAAAATCTTTCAATTGATAGAAATTTAAGGAAAAAAATGTGTTACATATATATAAGCTAATTTTTTTGGCATCATAAGTTTGACTAAAAAGAAAAACCCCAAAACCCCAAAAAACAAAACCAAAAAAAACAACAGACACACAAAAATATATAATAATCCTAGAATAGAAAACGTCTCTAGAACAGATATACATAAAACAAACAAGAACAGGGGGCATACAGGCTCATATAAGCTGAGTGATAAACTAGGATAATTAATGTGATTTTTTATACCAACAATTTCCAGAGATACCACGATACTCTCCTAACACAGATTTGCCTTCGTCCTAGCCAAACTGATCATGCCAAAGAGAACGTAAGCTTTCTCTAGCGAATCGAGTCTTTGAAGCTTAAACAGTTTTCCACTGTCTCTTAATCTTCACTTTTGTTTCGGATACGATTATACAGTCATTCCTCTCTCTCTCACACACACACACGTTGATATAGGATACAGAAGTTTCTTTGTGAACATTAACTAAAATTGTATTGGCAAATGTCTCGCAACTGGATTTTAATACATTTAAACAATTTATGAATAGTTTATTATTAAATTATCTGAACGTGACTGGTTATCGCTTTTCATATCTTCAAGTTATGTTTGTCTTTTTTAATATCGCTCTTAGCTATGTTTGTCTTTACTATCAATCGTAGCTGTGTCATCCATATTATGCCAGTAACTCTTTTCCTACCCCCAAAACAAGTTTACTCTCTATATCCTATGTCAAATTTTTAAATTCGTCCTTCCTCAATATATATCTGTATCTGGCACGTTAAATAATTCTAAGTCTAAACATCATTTTTATTTTCTTTAAAACATTCTCTTTATTTACATGCTCCATTTATGTTATTCTCAGCATCATTCTGTAAAGACACATCTATTACTGCCACACTGCTTTACGGCTGTGATGAAAGTTTCCAACATTCATTGTCATATAGGAGGACTGACAGGACACAGAAGTTGAACACTTAAATGTGCCTAATGATTTCTCCTGTTTAAAAAGAACAATAGTAATGTATATTGCTTACTTATTTTAATATCGTTCTGGAGCAAATCTGGAGAAGTTTTGGCTTTATGCTAATTTGGTTACTACCTTCGAAATATTCTTATATTTAATTTGCTTAATTTTTGACAAAACAGAAATTAATGCATCAGTTTTCCATTAATATAACAACATACCTAGTACTTAATGAATGATAAGAGGTGTATTTAAATAAAAGGAATAAAAAATAAATGCACATTAATTATCACCATTAAGCATGAACCTATACCTATAATAATATAACTAAAATTCCTAAGGTGCTCCAAAGTGAATATTTACTTTTTTATTGTATCACATCAGAGGCGGTTATTGCTCATATGAGAGTAATAGGCGAAACATTATGCTAATAACATTTAAGTTACTTATTCATCATTACAGACAATAGCTTAGCTGGCATGAAGTTATGTACGTTGGTTTCGTCAACGAATGCATTTATGTAACAAAATTCACTCATTGACCTTTATGGACATTTATTAATTTCTGGGAAAAAAGGAGTGCGTGTATGCATGCGTAGATGTTGAGTATTAAGTTTCAACACTGCTGACTGTGATGCGAGTGGCAAGCCCGTATATAACGGAGGAGTTGTGACAATATCGAAACAAATTAACATTTTCTAGTTAGATACTTGTTCTAATAATGGTGTAATTGTACTTGCGGTATAAATGGCAACGTTTACCTAAAACAATTCGGACGGATTACTTTTGTTGATTACTATGATTTTCTTTATAGCTCATTTTAGCTTGGTTTTTGTTTTGTCTGATAAATCATTGTATTACCAAAATGATAATGTATATAGAAGACGACATTTAAGTTCTTCAATACCAATTTTCTGCTAAGATGACATCGCAGAGATTGGCAAAAAAAATCTGCCATCGTGCTATTTATTTTCTGAAATCCTCTAAAGAATTGTTTTCTTTCCTTAGGAAGATGAAATGAGAAGCGTAGACTTGTGAAGTTTTTTTCCCCATTATTGCCATGTCTTTCTGGACGTAAGCAATCATGTCTCAGTTGTTTTTTTTATTTGTTATCTGATTTACCAACTTGTCCTGGGAAAGATAATGCAGTGGTTTTTCATTGCCTCCTTTACGGTTTGAAATTAAGAGTTCCCTTTCTTTTAGAATTGTTGCCATTCAAGTCTAAAGAGATAATGTTATTTAGCTGCTGGTAGGAAAGATGTATTCATTACTTCCAAGTGAATGTAACATAATCGCCTGGAACAAAAACACGACTTAGATTCAGATTCCTTCGTTAATAAAGGTTATGCTACACGAATATGCATTCAATTTTTCGTTCCCATAATATTTTAAAATTTATCTTTTCTTTTTTGCAGAAATTTTTT
Source organism: Acanthosepion esculentum (assembly GCA_964036315.1). Classification (NCBI taxonomy): domain Eukaryota; kingdom Metazoa; phylum Mollusca; class Cephalopoda; order Sepiida; family Sepiidae; genus Acanthosepion; species Acanthosepion esculentum. The sequence goes on from OZ038477.1 coordinate 41,315,425, forward strand.
TCTCATGAATATCAAGAAGCAAATTTAGGCAAATCTAGTGCACCCTCAGGAATTATGTGATTACTATCGTACCCTTGCCATCAAAAAATGACGGCAACTTTTATAAAGTTGACAGATATGGAATGAAACAGTCTTAAAACCATGTATTGAAATTGCCTAATGGAGAGCTAAAAATATTCACCACAAAAAAGTGGTCAATACACTGTTTATTGAATCTGTTCCCTTTATATATTTCAGGCGTTCAATGGCATCCATCATTCAGTGATTAGTACTGATATTATATAAATCTCTTTTAGCTCAATATTTTTTAATAGTAAAAGTTTTGAGTGTTTAATATAACATAAATTTATATATCTCTCGGGAGGTAAAAACGACGAAGTAGGCGACGGCAAAGCCGATTTCATGACTAATTTGATGCAGACACACAACAGACAAACGTATCCGAGTGCCTCACATGGAAAGCTTTAAGAGGGCTAGCTACGAAACGTAGGAGTAAAGGAACTGATTAGTTAAACGCATCATTTCGGGAACAAATTAGTTAAACGCATCATTTCGGGAACAAATTTTGTATAAATGCAGATAAGTTATTTGCATAGATTATTAAAATATCTAAGGGAAATAAGCACTCGTAAATTTACCAAAGTTTATTTACAACATTTGCAGCAAGAGCAGGGACAGGAAAGATATAAATAAATACACCGGAAATATAAATAGATGTATGTGAAAATTTCTCAAAGTTAACTTTTAGAGAAGAAAATCTTTATAAGTAAATGACAATACGAAAACAGTAATTGCTGACGCGTTTCGTCCAATGTGGACTTTTTCAAAGCAAAAAACGAAATGAATTTAATTAAACAAAGAAAAGTAATAAAAACAAAAAACAGAATGTTCTTAGCAACTGGACTATAGGGGGACGCTATTGTCATATTGTTAACTGAAAATAACGTCAGTTAATGTCACGTGTGGAGAATATTATCATTAATCTGTGTTGATGGATTCAACCATTTTCTTTTGATTTTAATATATTTTTGTGTACATTTGTTTGTGAGAGCAGTAATTTTGTTAGAAAAAGTGAAACAGGGAAAAAGCCTGGGCGTAGATTAATATTTGGGTATTGTTCTTTGTTTAATTAAATTCATTTCGTTTTTTGCTTTGAAAAAGTCCACATCGGACGAAACGCGTCAGCAATTACTGTTTTCCTATTGTCATTTATTTATAAATAGATGAATACATATTGATAATTTTTATAGATTTTGATTGTTCTCTAAATATTTTTTTCTTTGTCTGTAAATTGTCAATTATTCATGGGATAGAGAATCTTCCGTGGCTTTTAGTTCAGAGTTAAGATTAGAGGTAAAGCAGCCATGTCTAGATTTCCTATGATGTAGTGAACAACAAATCTGCGAATATTTTAATGGGGGATACTGACATTTAACATGTTGACGGATAAAGTATTCTTAAAATTTTATATCGTATTCTTGTTAATTATGAGAAAGAGTTTTAAATGAAATCATACTAAAAACCGAAGAATCGCTTTTTGTCAGTCCCAGGGGAAGATTGCTAGGATATACTGAGCTCCCAGTCTTGCACTGATATTAAATCAATGGCAGCATATCCGTTGGCAAGCCGAGTTACATGACAATGCCTATCTCTTTTTTGTTTAAGTTGCAGATATAAATAGAATACATGATTTATTGCAGATCCGCTGACCTGAGAGTGGGCGGTCAAAGAAGATGATATAAACTGGAAGAACTATGAGTGAATATCGGTACTGAACCTAACTAATAAGAATTTTAAGAATTGTTGTTTGTTCCCCTGAAGCCATGTCAAAGCGATACACACAATTGTAGCTAGGTTTGCAACTATTCATAGATTGCGTTTTCCGATGCCATATCGGATACCATGTCGAATTCAAAACTCCTGGATTGATCGCATTTTTATGGTTACAGCTTAGTTTATCAGCTTTGTATAGAGTTCATTATTTACATTATTCGGACTAGTGTCATCTTTGTCGCCATGTTTATCACAACGTTTCGGCTGTTGTATGCTCCGGCCTTCTTCAGGTGGTTGGAATGTCGAACTGAATCCTTTATTTCACTCACTGTATTAGACTGTTCTAGTTCCACGTGCCATGTATAATGGATGCCAGTTATCAGTTATCTCCTGTTAATTTCCCTATGAAAGTTCTCCACTGCCTTAAACGGGTATTGAACTCTCACTCTTTGGGTCCTGTCACTGGCTCTAACCAACGCCTTTATCCACTTTGCCTTTTTAATAAACTTAGCTTGACATTACGTAAGTAGAGAGGAGGAGGAATGAGTCGAGTCAATATTCAACTGGGTAGAGAGGTCATACTTGTGAAGTATTCAAAATAAATTTGCATCTAGCACACGCCATGGTGTCGAATCACACATCATTTCTCACGTATTCCAAATATAAGGAGAAAGTGATTCAGGAACAGAAACTCGCGAGGAAGCTTCTCTGAATACCAACACCTTAAACGCTTCAACTGCACTGTCAATTGTTATATATCCTTATTCTCACCACCAAATGGTTTTATTCATCATTTTAATAGTGACACTACATAGAGTCGCTCTCAATTCTTGTATTAGCAAAACTGAAGTATAAAAATGCGTTTTACTTGTTTCAAATAGGAAAACATATCGCCAATGTATTGAACGATATCAAACTCATTGCATAAGAAATATCTCTGTTTATCTAACCTACGGACACTCGCATCCACATACAAAAAACAAAACCATAACCTTTTGATTTACAAAACAGAACTAAATTTATATATGCATATCATCGCACTTTACCAGAAAAACAAACATATCTGAAAGCTTAACGCCACGTTCCCTCAAGCAGCAACCGATCATAGATTTTCGGGGCTTCCTTTTTTTCTTTTAATATACAATAATTGACATGCATGTTTTGAAAAAAAAAATCCCGTTGTTTTTCTATTGCCTTCTCCACAATACTGAATTATGTTCTTTTGCAGCCAAAGAAAACAAACGAATCCACACTGCTCTCCTGTTTAAACTATACCAGGACAGAAAAAGAAGGATTCATTATTTTTGTAACTGTATTAATGCTAAACGAACAGAGACCTTCTCCGCTGGAACTAACTCAAATATCCGATTCAATTTTTCGTGTTCTTTTATTCCAGCAGAAATTCTGACGCTTAGGCTAGCCAAAAATAGTCAACTCTACCGTAGTTATCAGAACTTTGACGACCCGATCTGAGCGGAGAGTGTTGAACTCCGTGTAATTGTGACAGTGATGGATTATCATTGTTAAAATTTTAATACAAAACCGAAAACGCGCGCACAAAATAAATAATATACAAATAGAAGGATGAAGACAGCTTTCTTAGAGATTCTTCGATGCGCTTGCCTTCTGCAGATTGAAACGAGCCCACACGTAGTGATGGCAATTCTCTAGCAGACCTGTTGAGATAAGTCTTCTCTGACGCTCTGTCTAAGAGAATGTTATTACCAATAATACTACTACTACTACTAATACTAATAATACTACTACTAATACTACTAATACTACTACTAATAATAATACTACTAATACTACTAATAATACTACTAATAATAATACTACTAATAATACTAATAATACTACTACTAATAATAAAAAATAAGTTCCCTCAGGAATAAAATTAGAATAGGTAGCAAGAAACTTGCCCGTAGTTCATTCCGTCTATGAGGCAGCACTTGGCCTAAAAAAATAGCCGATTGACTACACGATGCCATGCCCGGCACGCAACAGAATTATTAACCGACTGGAGGCCCCAGATGATTTCAAACAAATTATAAACTCAAGATGGGTAACATAATTGTATATTTAAAATATTCTAAGCAGCATTAACAAAAATCAAAAACATTCCCTAAACTGCCCTCAGCGTCGATGATAAAGTCGATGAGGCTACAAGTCTAAAATTACGTGGTTATGCTTTTTGTTGACCCTTGTGTCCAACATGGCGGCTTTGAACGAAACATTGGTGCTTTTATCCTTCCAATGACATCCCAGATGGATTAGTATACAGGATTTAAATGAAACGTGCAAGGGAACATATAACTGAAAATCACATGGTCGTTATAATAATAGAATATTCACTGGTGTGTGTGTGTGTGTGTGTGTGTGTGTGTGTGTGTGTGTGTGTGTGTGTGTGTGTGTGTGTGTGTGTGTGTGTGAGGATTCCTGCTCTAATACGGACGACCAAGTCTATGATTTGGAAATTGATCAATGTGGTGGCTTTCTAAACGTAGCTTAGATGTGACACAAGGTCGAAATTTTGGAACACACAGTCAGGATCGAAAACACTAGTCAATGGTAAAATATCTAGCAAGTCAAGCTTGCTAACCAAGTCGAAGGGTCCAAATTTAGCACTATGTGTAGCACGCCAAAGTAGGCTTTGGTTTTGAATGAGCATTATGGCGTGATGGCGTTTTCTGGATCACATTGCGCGAGATTTCCAGAAACATTTCATATGACGTGTATAGTTAGTGTATCACAGTGCTTATGTCAGTCGTGTCCCGACAGGCTTACGGTTCTTTATATTTACCCGGACACATGGAAGAGGTTCGCCATATACGATTCACTGCGTTTGGCGGCGAGTGCGAGCTTTTCATATTCAATTTATGAATGTAAGCTGTATTTTAATGGGCGTGATAACATTTTAAAGAAAATGAGAATATTAAGATTTAGCGCTAAAAATTGGATTGTATTCCATTCATGGCTCGCTATTCTTTTGTAAATAAGGGATAAACTTTGTATGTACTGAAAGGTTTTGGTATGATTTTCTTTCAAAAAAAAAAAAATAAAAATAAAAAATTAAAAAAAAAAAAAAAAAAAAGGTTTGGTCGTTGAAACATCGATTTTAACAATGATATAAATCCGAGATATTTTTAGCATCCCTAGGGTACATACATATAAAGTATAAGATATTTTGTTGTTTATTCATTCGGAAAACGATTTGACAAAATTAAATGCTAAAAAGCAAAAAAATAAATACATCATAATATAGAAGTTAAATATTGGTAGTTTTCGTAATTTTATGCTATATACGGTGTGTGTGCGTACGCTAAAGATATAATTTGTCAGCATGAATTTGTTATTTTCAAAGTCTTCATTTGCCTATGACGGGATATGAGTCCATGGCGGACTCCATGAAGACTAGAAATAAAAAACAAAAAGAAAAGGAATGCCATCATGTTCTTTACCGAAGATAAATTATTACCTTTTTTTATTTATTTTTTATTTAATAAACCAGTTGTAGCCCAGACTTGCCGCAAGTTTGTCCATTAGAAAATAAATTAAAATTTTGTATTACCATCATCTTGGGAAAACTGTTCTTACCTGAAAAATAAAAGAAAACAATATTTATGTATAGATATATCATTAAAAAGTGTATAATCTTTACAGTTTATAAAAATCATGAAATGGAAGGACAATTTAAAATCTAAACTTTGCATTGGTTTGAAGAGATATTTGAAGGTCTTTGTGTAACAGTAGCCGTTAAGCTACCGCAATTCTTATAATTATATTCCACAGACAGAAGAAACATTCAAGCATAAGCAATTTAAAATGTTTACACATTTTTAATTGATTAAGATACTGACTGGATTTTACATACCAAACTTTTAGTTCGGCTCACTGACAGTCGGGTTGTATTCGATAAAGACGAAATCGTCAGTCAGAGTTATAACTTTAAACAAGACTGTCTTTTAGAACTAAATCCTTGGAAGCAGGAGGCTAAAATGTATGGAGAACAGGAATCAAGAGTGTATATAGACAATTGATTCGTAAGATCAGACACACACACACACACATATATATATAAGTAGAGTAACGGGTATTGTCATGGAAACTGAAACCAACGCAGCGAGATCAAATTCCAAATTAGTCGGTTTTATTAACTCTTGTAATGATGCCCAATGAAAAATCATTTCTCGTACTGTTTTTCTTCTCCCGCCGACTACGAGTTAAATAAGGGAGTAGAATACACTCATCTTGGCGGGCGAACTATCTAAGAGAAGGTTAAAGAAAAATCTCAATTCTAAACTGTGAAAAGTTTAAGGGACGCCATTAACTATTTTTTTTTACAGGTAACAAAACAAAGAAAAATATTGAAAACCGTGATAAACGAATTGGAATTAAAAAACAAAACAGAATAACACATTAATATAATCATGCAGGAGTTTGCATGTGAACATTTACGTGAGATTTACTAGAATGTTAAGAAAACTGTCTCTATACGAGTTATGGAAGTCTATAAATTAATTCTGTATTACGAATAGTTGTAGGTATTCACCTGTTATATAGTATAACTTTAGGTATGTCCAATATTTCGCTAAAAAGTGGTATACCTTGAGGACAAAAGGTCCCCAAATTGATAAAACAATTTTTAACGTTTAAATATTTATGTTGTTATTAAAGAGGAAAGACCAAAGTATTTTCTGAATATTTTTTCAGATTTTTTAATCCTTCCTATAAATGTTAAAAATTTTATTAAAAAAACTTGTTTTTTTTCGAGTCAAAAATTTCGTAAAATCGAACTTATCGACATTTCTGTCGGAAAGATCATAGTTTGTTAGTTAAAAAATCATGAAAAATCAATTACACCTTTTTCTTTTGTTATATTAGGAAATTTAGAATGATTAAAGTATACTTAATGTAATTTGAAATTTTTTAAGAGAGATATTTCCAACCAGGGTGGTCTATTTTGACAGGCGTTGATTGATGTACGTCAATATATTCACAACTTACGGCACGGAAATTTATTGGACGGTAGCGCAGAAGTGATATAATTCCTTCTAATTTTAAGTGAATCTGGTTAGTAAATTTTTTTTTTTTTACCTTACGTTTGAGGAAGAATTCTGCACTGAAAATAACATTTAAATTATGAAAGAAAATCAAATTTAACAAGTAAAAATAAAACAGTAAAAAAAATACATTTTTTAAATTGAGGTTTATTATTTCAGTCATGAAATATTTTTCTGAGAATATAAAAATTACATGAAACACCATTAATTGAAACGGGTTAACTTAATGAAATGAAATTTTGTTTCTTTTTTATTAAGGCAGATTTTTTTCTATTTATTAATAATTATCCGCGTTTTTTTTTTTTTTTTGTAATTGTAAATAGTGGGATAAAAGAAAATATCGACTATTGGATTATATTTGAATAGAAAAAGAAAAAAATTGAAAATAATACGACGATATTCAGAAAACTTGACAAGCGTTGTTTTGTTGTTACTGAACGAATCAAAGCCATTTCTGAAGTAAAAAAAAAACTTGCTTCTATCAAAGGAAACTACTCATGTGACATTATTTCAACAATGTGCATCCGTACTTTCGTTGTAGACGATTTTAAATACAATTTTGGAATATTAAAAATTATTTTTAAAATAATTATGGTTGTCAGATTTTAATAAGCTTTCAAATTTATGATCTTTACAAAGTAGAGAACATAATATATCATTTCCATAAGGTTGCAGAAAGAACTTAATGTATAAATATATAATAACCTTTTGTCATATTGTGTATTTAAAATTGAAAAAAAAAAAGAAAATTAATGTAAAAATTCATTGTTCATCAAAAAAAATTTTTCTTTCAGATAATAATTACCTGCGTATATATTATTCAGAAAAGCCATTAAAAACTTTCTTAATTAAATATTGTCTTAGTTTTATTGGGTTTTGTATTTTTACAATTGAGGTAAAAGTTTGGACAATTTCGGACATTTTTTTAACAAAAAAATCGATGATTTAGATTTTTCAGAGGTTTGTGCATTTAATTAAAAAAAAAAATTCAGGTTGCAAATAATTTTTTTTTTTTGTGTTTTCATAAAATTAAGTTCGAGGGGGGTAACAGATATAAAAAAAAAAATATTTATACCATGACTTTCAAAGAGACAAACATTTCTAAAATAAGTTCATTCATTTCTGAATAAGTTCTGAAGTTTTCATTAAAATCCAACAAGTAGTTAATTTTTACAAGAATTTCGAAATTAATGTGTCTTTCAACTGACAAAAAAACAACTAAAAAAAAAATACGCTAAAATGGTCAAAATTGGACATACCTATATAACTTTTAAACAAAAAAATAAAATATGTTGTCGTTAGTCCAATTTTATTTTATTTTTTATAAACTGCAATGGACCAACTATCAGTGCAGGTTCGCATATCGTAGGTGGCGAATACTTTTTACGGCTTTATGGTTTAATTAAAAGTAAAAAAAAAAAATAAAAAAAAATGTATGTTAGAATTTTATTTTGGATTGAATATTGCACAATTTTTTCAATTACGAAATTCTTTTACCAGATCCGTTTTGCTATTTAACCTATAGTTGGGAAGGCGGGGGATGATTAATAACGTTACAGAGGGTATTTATGCGTAAGTGAATATAAAGAGCATGACTAGATTTCGAACTGCAATATGCCGTGTGCCTTCAGGACGTTAGTTATCTCTACAGCACCCTGCCATTTGATGCGCTTCATAAATGTTGCCTTTTTGCTAACTCTCCTAATCCATTTTCTCCACGCTATTTCCACAAGCTCACTGTGTTATGCGCCGTTTTTCACTGTCCCACTTGCTTTCAATCTCTCCTTTTATTTCATTTTCCAGGCTTTCTTTCCTCATTATGTAGCCTAAAAATGTCAACACTTTCTGATGTGAAGTGTAAGCGTCCGAGCTGCTAAACATTACACCACCCGCACATACACGTAGGCGAGCGAAGTGAGAATAGCGTGATAATTTAAAATTCAATCCCAAGCTGTTGCGTTCGCTTTCACACAAATATACTTGGAAAGGTATGATTACATCTATTACATCAGGCTAGTGTTTAATAGAACAGACAGGACTCTAGTTTTGTTTAGAATCACAAGAACGACAACACTGAATTCCAAAATCAATATGGTCTTCGGGCTGCAACTTAAAAAGGGGGAGTAAACTAAACACGAAAACCAGAGCAACAACGTGTTGCGTGTTAAAGCAGCTAGTCTGATACACAACAGAAAGCAGTGGTTTTGCCATACAAAATCGGTTCAGCATCCTTAAAGCGAAGTTATCATTAAGGTTTAAGGAAACTCGATACAAGTGATTTGACGAAATTATACGGAAAACTTAGAACCAAAAAGAGGTTATGAAAAATTCATCTGGTATTTTGTCAATGAAAAGCTTTCAGCTCCCCCTCGTACAACTAATTAATCACAAAATACCTGGTCATTAATTGCCAGCTCCTACCATATATCTGAATTATTCACATCCTAGATCATAAATAGAATATAATCAGTGTTACAAGTTGTCATTTTAAATAATATTTAAAATTAAGTCATCCACGGATTATAGTTTAATTAGACTGAAATCTGAAAGATGTAGTGGTCTCCAAGTTACGGTATTGACCAGTTATACGAACATTAAACTATAATTATGATGGTACCATTCTTAATGGTATGAATAAATCGATCCAATAAAAATATTTTGGAAAACTTAATTTAGATAATAATTAATAAAATTACACTGAGTGTAACAAATTAATAGGAAATAAAGAGTTTTCCAGTCACGCATCGTGTCACTAAAACATTATTTCCGTGTCGATTTACTTTCGAGTTTAGTGTGAAAAACACTTTTAAACGATCTATAACATCAAAGATTAAATTGCGCCGAAACCGCCCTGGAGACACTACAGGAATGATTAAATCAATAGAATCTTTGAAACCAAAGAAAATGTCTCGGTATCCGTGTGATCGAGTGGTAATCACATATTCGCATGAAAACTCCCTTTAAAACATTGAAACGAATTAATGATAGCAGCTGAGTCAGATCGAAAGAGTACGGCGCCGGTTTCTTACACAAGACAATAGAGATATCACAAGAGGACATCGAATGGAGAGATAAGTGTCCGAAATATCAAAGCAGTTGTGTATTGCTTTAATCTCTTCGTTTTTGATAGAATGCCGATTTGTAGCATCTTCAGAATATTATCTATTCCTGTTGCGGGAACGAATGTCAGGGGATATCGAAAAATAACTTAAGATCAATATTATGTAAAATAATAAGAATAATCTACGTTAGTGTTCACCAGGAAAGATAAAGTGTGTTTAATGTTCTGAGTGTAAAAATCACGTTAGCACTATAGTATATTATACTCTAAATTTTGTAATATTTTAAAGTTAATACGAATAATTGAAATTAGATTTTTAAAATGTTGTGGATTATAAATAATGTCCATAGACATGTGTGTGTGTGTGTGTGTGTGTGTGTGTGTGTGTTTGTGTGTGAAAATACTTTTCCTGTAAGCGTTTTCTACGCGTAAAACAAAAGTATTTTTTTAATCATGTCACCCGAAGCAAGGAGGAAATAGCACTAGTGCACGGGTTACATAGAGTGCAAATGAGAGTAAAGACTGAGTATAGGGAGGATTGGAAAAACAGTGTCGATTGACGTAGCATTTAAATTTTTGAAGATTGTAATTACCAGGGAAGCAAGTAAACGGAATGGTGTCCTACAGGTAAGAATTGCGATAAAAAATGTTGGAGTAAAAGTGGCGGTTGCATTTAGCTCTTATAACTGAAAGCGGATGTGACCGTGCTGCCAATCAAATAGCCATCTTTACTTCATGTAGTCCATCCCCTTATACACAAGGGAAAAAAAACGCTCATCAGAGCAGTTGCTATATTATTATTTATATTAATTTATGTTCAGTATTAGTACACACACTTTAGAGTTCAGAAAGTAAATTGCGCATTTTATTCATTCTCATTCAGCATATATATGTGTGCGTGTTAAGTTATATTTATCTTGTGTGCGTGTGAGTCTATCAAAGGGTACTTACCAACACATGTAAGAAAATTTATGAACATGCTGAGACAACAGAATCTCCAGTAATATAAATAGAAAACATCAGCGTATAGCCTCAAAGAGCTACAGGAATAGACAGCGATAAACAGATTAAGTTAGATTCATAGATATAAACAAATTAAAGATAATAAAATAAAAAGGTCTGGAATATGCGTATGAACAATCACTTCAGGTGTTACTCCTGTGTGGTAGATAAATTATATATATATATATATATATATATATATATATATATATATATATATATTACACACACAAATCACGAGCATCTAATGTGTTATATCAATTTACGTATTTAAGAAAAATTATTTTGGGGATTTTGTGTTATGTCTGCAAGTTCTTTATTTCGGGATCACTTAGCTACTCAACCTTAATAAGAAGGAAAGTTATCCAGTCCTCTTACAGTCTGTTCATATTTTGCCATATAATATGTCAAAATGTCAATATTTATTATGATACCCACATTATACAAACAAATCAACATAAAAGAACCAGTATCTGTCTATATTTCTGAAATGAGGTATTATGTAAACTATTATATTGTTCGGACTATCATCCTCATCTTTGTTGCCATATTTATCACGTTTCGGCCGTTGTACACTCCGGCCTTCATCATCGAGGACACAGTGCATAAATGAGTTAGATCCAGTGACAGGACACAAAGAGTGTGAGTTCAATATCTGGTTAAGGCAGTAGAGAACTTGAAGAGTTGAATTAACAGATAACTGACATTCATTACACACGACACGTGGAACTAGAACAGTCTAACCCAGTAAGCGAAATAAAAGGTTCAGTTCAACATTCCAACAACCCGAAGAAGGACAGAGCGTACAACGGCCGAAACGTTGTGATAAATATGGCAACAAAGATGAGGATGATAATCCGAACAATGTAAATAGTATAGAATAACCAATGAATAAATAACGGTAACTGTTCAAACGCACTACGAGAAAAATAAATGCTTCAAAGATTCGCTGGACAAAAAATAAAATAAAAAGAGGTATTAGTCTGTCGTTATAGATATCCTCTAAACTCAAATTAGATTGGTACATGTTTAGCCATATCAGGGGACACAAATCTTAATATCAATGAAGAAAAGAAAATCGAATTTTATGTCGAAGCGTCTGTTATAGTCATGTATTATATCCTTTAATGAAAACGGATATAAGAGAAGCACATAAGACATAACCTCTCAATATCTGGAATCTAATCTTTAACAGACTATTTCATCTCCTGTCCTAGTAATTCAGCATGTATAGTCACGTCGTAAGTGACTATCAGTGTAAAAGTGACTGCTTTCATGCCAGCATCATAGCGGGATCTCGTGTAAACCGAGTACTGTATATGTTGTGACTCACCAAAGGATTTTTAAATAGAAAACACTTCCTCTTTCTATACTGATGATCAAAGTATGCAAATACTCCAGTAAAAAAATGAAATTGTAGTAAAATGAGCAGCTACAGTTCTGACACTGAAGCATTCAATTTCTGAAATAAGGGTTAGTTTGTCAGCTTCAATGATAGACTCACCCTGTTCGGCTTTATCATCCTCCATCAGCGGGATTTGCTGCTATGATTATGTTCACTTTTGTACACTGTATTGTCATTAACGCTACACGTCAGTCTCTTTATCGGATTTGCATAGGGGGAAGCCTCTCCAGTATCATTATCTAACCAAATTTGAATATATGGCATGCATGCAAGACTCGGGCATGCATGCAAGACTCGGGCATGCATGCAAGACTCGGGCATGCATGCAAGACTCGGGCATGCATGCAAGACTCGGGCATGCATGCAAGACTCGGGCATGCATGCAAGACTCGGGCATGCATGCAAGACTCGGGCATGCATGCAAGACTCGGGCATGCATGCAAGACTCGGGCATGCATGCAAGACTCGGGCATGCATGCAAGACTCGGGCATGCATGCAAGACTCGGGCATGCATGCAAGACTCGGGCATGCATGCAAGACTCGGGCATGCATGCAAGACTCGGGCATGCATGCAAGACTCGGGCATGCATGCAAGACTCGGGCATGCATGCAAGACTCGGGCATGCATGCAAGACTCTGAGAAAAGTTGGCTGGAATCGGAAGATGTTTTCACAACCCAGAAATGCGCGAAACTGATGGAATAGCAGTTACTGTTAATCTAGTCAGTTCAACGGTGAAATAATGTGATCTTGTTGCCGAACTAGTACTGTGCTTGAAATCGTAAAATCTAGGCACAGGGAAGCTACATTTCGACTGTAGGGAAGTGACTGATGCAGAAATGTCAGATCCGACAAAAAGCGTTGAGGATTCTTTATATTTTATCAAGAATCTCTAAATATATAGCATGAAACCAAACCAACGTGTTAGCAATATTCAAACCAAATACAAATAGCAGACTTCTAAAAAGATAAGATAGATTCGGGAGATAAAAACTGGCTAGAACGACAGTGATCCAGATTTCATAGTAATTTCATAACATTAATCCGAGAAGGCACAAAGAGTCACTCTGCTGAAGGTTAGCCTCAGCCATGATGTTAAAGGCAAAACGTTGTATCTCATAATTAATAGTGTAGTTTTGTTTTGGAGCCGGTAAAATTAACACTATTCCCTTCCCCAGTTAACAACAGATGGTATATCAGTTTTTAGATCAGCTGTAAATTTGAAACTATAGAGACGATCGGACTTACTGTTAAAACAGGAATAAATATGTCATCAGCAGTAATACAGTGTTGTGAGATGAAGCCATCAGGAAGATCCTTGATGATAACTAGGTCTAAAGATAGAGCCATGGAATTCAAAATAAGATCTAGATGATTGGTCGTTCAGAACAGCTTGCATTTCGTGATTTAATAAGACCGAATCAGTTCAGAAATTTCTCGGAAAAAAACCATAACTTTTCAACATGAAGAAAACTGGTATTCCAAACCCTGCCAAATGTCTTAGAGATGTCCAACTCATCAGCCCAATCTTCATTTACTTAAAGCAAGGTAGACACTTTCAGCAAAAATAATTATAGATCAACAGATGACCTAGAAAAGCTCAAGACATATTTCTCATCTGAAAGACACTTCGAGTTGAGACGCTTATTCAATTCAGATTTGATTAGAGCATTTTGTACTTAGCCAAAAAGAGATAGAAGGCTAGTAGGCCGATAGCTAGAAGGATCTGACGATTATCACGAATTGTTAAACTGAAAATACAGAAGAGAATTTACGAGCAAAAGAGCAAGAAGCAGCCAAGTATTTATCATGGTTTTTAGAGTGGACAGGAACCAGTCCAGGAACACATTTCTTAAGGACTATTATAAGGATAACATCTGGTCCACATGCTTTGTGAGGATCCAGTTTAGACTCGATAGCAGAAGCCAAGGTAGGGTTTACCTGTATATGATTCAGCAGAAACACAGTGCGAAATTGACAGGCAAATATACATAATTTGCGTCGAGTTGATTTTGGAGCAAATTTACGAGAAAAGAATTTGCTTTATCAGCAGATGTTAACACTTGAGTGAAGAGATAGAATTTATTCTTATTTAAAGCACTATTATAGAGCTGCCAGTAATCACGAATACCATATAGACATAAATACATTTAGCACCCTCTTGATAATATTTAAAAATCCCATAGAAAAATTTCGAACACCAAAGATAATATCGAAATTATAATCAAGAATTCGAATTAAAAATAGAATACTTGCAAAATAAAATGCAGGGCATCGCAAACATCGACACTTATCGAAAATAGTTGTACTGCTTCATAATTTCTAATGTGGGTGAAAGCAATTTGAGATAGGTTATCAAGTAATACATCTGGAACCTTGATACATAGAAGAAAAATCTTCTAACAGAATAAATAAAATGAATGTTTTAAACGATATCTTTTCGTGATCGCCAACCACATATACATCAAACTATATCTGTTGTCAAGTTCCACACACAGCCACACACCCGTGTATATATCTCGTGAGAAAAAAGATAAACGAGAAAACGGTAAAAGTTGATTTATTGGTAAAGATATAAAAACGAATTCAATTAAGTCATGCGCGATTACATCAGCTTTTTGCAACCTTCCATATTATAGTGAAGTCGTTTCTCTTTCCCCAAAAGATGCAGCTATAAATCCAGGGCGCGAAAAAACAAGTCTTCCAATACATTTAATAGTTTGCGAATTAGGAAAACGGTAAACATTTTGAGAGCTTATTGCTTTCGACCCTGTAGTTTTCTGATAAAATGCATCCAATCACACACCAGAAAATAAGGTAAAAATTTGAGAACTTTTTTGGAACAACGTAGAAAAGACTGTTCAATATGGGTTAATAACATCTATCCCTGAAGAATCTCCGCCATTTACAAAGTGATGGAATACCAAAATATGAATGTCCTAACAAACACAAGTATATTCAGCTATTAAAATACGTTAAATGAGAAGCACATGAAAAAAGACTGTGTCCACAATCAAGTAGATAACGAATCCACGTGAGTGTAAGTGTGCACGCGCGCACACACATATATATATATATATATTATATATATATATATATATATATATATATATTATATATATATTAGTTTCTAAATCATTCGCTCCCTCCTCTATGTAATGACACCC
Organism: Acanthosepion esculentum; assembly: GCA_964036315.1. NCBI lineage: Eukaryota > Metazoa > Mollusca > Cephalopoda > Sepiida > Sepiidae > Acanthosepion > Acanthosepion esculentum. The sequence goes on from OZ038477.1 coordinate 41,330,896, forward strand.
TCTGAAAAAAATAAAAAAGTAAGCGTCAAGAAATTAGCGAAAATATAGACAGAGTACATGTGGGAAATGCTGTCTTGGTTTAATTAAGGTTATGGAGATTTGCACTAGGCAAGAAAAACAGCAATCGCTAATTTTATACTGCATTGACCAAAAAGGCCATTTAAGCAGAAATTGTAACACGATATTTTGTCCTTCCCAATATACAAGTTTTCTTGAGTGCGTAGGCCGATCGACGTAATATATTGAGTTTAATAAATTAAATATATGGCGTCTATTTGAAATAAGCGTAAACACTAGAATAAAGTTTGAAATCACACACACACACACACAAAGTATTGATTTTTCAAACGGTTCGTTAATTTCTGTTTATATCTCCGAGATGAGGTATTACAATTACTTGCATTATGTACATTATTCGGACTGTTATCCTCATCTTCATTGACATATTCACAGCGTTTCGGCCGTTGTACGCTCAGGCCTTCTTCAGGTGACTGAAATTTCGAAACCATTTCATCGACCGTAGTAGAGTGTTCTAGTTTCATGTGCCATGCCTCTCCCGGATGTTTCAGTTATTTCCTATTAACTCAACTCTCCAGCTTATGGTTCACCCCCGCTGAGACCTGGTATTAAACTCCCAACACTTTGGGTTTAAGTCACTTTATCTAACCAGCATCTTTATCTACTGGGCTGTGTGTCATTGAGAAACATTTATCCCGGTGGGCGAAATAAAAGGGCTCGGTTTGAAATTTCATTCACCTGAAGAAGGCCGGAGCGCACAACTGCCGAAATGTTTTGAATATGGCAATGAAGATGAGCATAACAATCTGAATAATTTAAATAATGCAAGTAATTGTAATACCCTATCTCAGAAATATAGACAGAAATTAACGAACCGTTTGAAAAGAAAAAAAAATCAATACTGGAGATTATATATATATATATATATATATATATTGAATACCCAATTAAATAACAAAATAAATTTGTAATGGGAAATAAATATTTCTTCGTTACTACGTAATACTACCGAGAGCGGCATATACATTTACCGTTTATTCATTTTATCATTAAATAAATGGTATTAAGTTTTCATTAATGAATATCTAGAGGTAAGCACTTTGCAATATTATACACATATTTTAAATTCAAAATAACCACCATTTTCTTTCTCCATAACCTCTAATGTCATCTGAACTAGAATTCATGACACTTTTTGCAACCTCTTCGTTCAAAGTGTACCACAACGTTATAAAATACTTCAGATCTGACAGACGTTTATGAGATATTCTTGTAACATCATTCCAAAATGAACCCTATTGCAACCGACATTGGGTTAATATCAGGGTTTGATTGAGGCCAAATTTACTTGTCAGAAAATCCACGAAAGTGCTTTTTGCACCAGTTCTGCGTCAAATTAGTCCTTTGTACAGTAAGAATGAAATTAATCTTTCCGTAAGACAGTGACTTTGAAATATGGACGACAACGGCAACATTCAATATTTGATGGTAACATCTTTCACTCCTTCAATGAACACAGAAGAATCTAACTTAAACCAGGCAGTGTATGTGGATTGAAATGTGTTCGGACACGTTTGCAAATGTTCCCTTGTTAAGTGCCGTAAACCCTGTCGCTATCGTATTTGACCTCAAACCTCAGTGAAAAAATTATCCGAACAAATGATGGCTGTCTGCGGAACCATGCATTCTCTCTAAACTTTTCGGAGAGAATATATCATTAAATCTTGAATGGTTTCGCTGTGTCCGCTTTCAAAATCCTCCTCAGCAACCTGTATGAAATATAATGCACTTCTGCAATTTCTTCAGGCTTCCAGAATATTCTTTCACAATCTGCTTGATTATTTCAGTGATTTCTGGTAGTAGATGTGTTTCGTTACTGGAATAGGATTTGGTGAAGTTGTTCGCTTCTTTTGAAATTTTTTCTCCGCAGTAGAAGAGTTTTTTTCTACAAGCATTCAATATGTCTTCACTTCTCTCTATTTTCAATGCGAGAAATTAATCAAGTTCTTTTTTACAAGAGATAATTAATCAAACTGCATACAACAAAACAAAAGTATGTTAATATACCTTATGCGAAATTTATACTATTTTTACGATGAGGTAGGTTTCAAGTTACGCTTAGACAATTGACAAATATTTACACCGCAACCGGTGTATTCATATATTGTTAAACCTTTGGAATTTTATCCAACATTCAACTACCTCAATATTTACTAACCACGTAGAATTATGAAAATAATCACAAGCTTAGTTCTGAAAATTGAAACAAGTAACATTAACATGTTCGGAAAAACTGTATCAACCAAAGGGACATTCAAACTAAATGAAAAAAAAATTGAGGTAACAAAATACTTCGCGATTTCCTACAAATAATATCAAATTTCATCCCAAAACAAACATTTTACCGAATGTAATTAATCTTATACGTTTACCAATAAATTTTTCAATTTATATAAAAATTGAAATCCTATCAAGTAATTACCATAAAATAGACGAGCAACGCACTCCAATGCTATAAAGCTAATGAATTTACAATATAAAAGATGTTTTAAAGTATCGTTTTGCTGACTAAGCATAATTTCTGCAATATTTGTATAACAATCCATATATTGAACTGTTCAAAGAAAAGCCTACGAAATGTTTATGGCGCCCTGAAGATTGTCTTCTTAATAAGAAAATTCAACTGTTAAAACGACTTTAAATTCCATTTGAAAAATAAAATGTGTTCGATATTCACAAGTGTACTTAGAGAAATCCAGAAAAGCACCCTCCAGTAGATCAGATAATGTCTCTTAAATTATCTAAGAGAGTAGATTTTTTTATGTCACGTAAAGGTTATTGCTTCGAATGGACCTAGCATAACACGGCTAGCATTTTATTCAGGTGACGATATGTAAGGCTTCCATGCTGAAGATGTCTCCGTTATATTTCAGTCGATCTGATGTTTTATTGAATGAAACTTTGGCAACAGATTAAAAAAAAATACAAATCCAAACATCCCAATTGATTACATATATCCCATTTCACATTGTTCGTATATACAATGTCATTTTATGGCGAACACACACATTATAACGGAGTATTTTTGTCCAACACAGCAAATTGCTACGAAGCTGAAACCTTGCTCCTAAACTAGAGTCTGGTACACAAGCAGATTTACCAGATGAAGACTTTCATATGGATGCCATACATAGATCCAAACTCGTTCAGAAATATGTAAATTGTGCACAGGCTATTTCTCAGATTCATGGTTAAAAATGGTACCGAGCGAAGGAAGCCTGGAGTGCTTAGCGAGGACCATCCTTTTTCGAACCTTGAAAACTGGCGATACATAATCACAAAGATCATTACCGACTAACAAAAGCACTTTAGAAAGTTCAACAGCTAAATTGGATAGCACATGTAACTCGAAATGGGAATAAAAAAAAATTTATCAAGGTTTGGGCATTCCATACAACTTAAAACAAACGGTTAAAAAGAAAGCTCCACCCCGGTCAATAATCCGGGTGGAATATATGAACACGGCCTAACCAACGTAGTTTTGATGCTGTGACTTCAACAAGTAGGCGTTTTATGGGGTGGAGGTACTAGCCATGGGTGCACAGTAATAAGGGCACAAATGGGGAAAATAGAAAAAAAAAGATTTGACCGGCCTGCTAGTTAATCTATTTGGGAAGATGAAATGGATTCATACCATTCGTAAGTATATTGGTGCGAAAATGAATGCAACGTCCTTGGTGGGAATTTGAACACTACATTCTGATTGCAGCGCTGATAGCAACTAAGCAGAAATATATTAAAAATATGAATGATTATAAATTATAACTTTCATTCTAATGTATACGAGAATATTTTTCTCCTGCTCTTTGACAATAAGAAAAACAAAAAAAAAGCCTCCATTCTCTATCATTATCGAAATAATAGCAATTAGAGTATCGCCTGAGAAAATCAGTTTTTTTACGTACGAGTAAGAAAGATCTTTTCTATCATATGAACGGCTAGAGAAGCCAGGTTTTCTAACCCAGGGCATAAGCTTATTAAAATAATGCAATCAGCGTTAATACACCAAATTATCTTCCCGACATTAATTGGTAGAATTATCAAACTTTGAATCTTGGCTAAGTTAAAGGACTATAAGACAACATCGGGTCGTAATTAGGTTCACCTAAACTTTTAGAATCTATAGGATATAATAAAAGCCATTAAAAGGTAGACGATTGTAGTTGTTCAGTAATTAAGATCACCGGAAATATCCTTGCCCCTTTTGTTTTTGGAGACGACAGAGTTGTGGCATAAAAACACAAATTAAGTAGTGGCCAATACAATGCTTTACTACATTTAAATGCTTGCGTAAATACGAAATTGTAGTTCAGTCACGTGGATATTCAATGACCACATTCCTCATTTCCTCTCCGTATCTTATTAATTCATCGTCTCGAATGAGAATTGATTGTTAGTGGTGTCCATTTTGAGCTGAACAAAATGCGGGGCACAAGGAAGGCGATGACGTGATTTGAATATTTTTTGTTTCTGTGTATGCGTTTTTTTTTTTTTCGTTTAAAGAAAAAAAAAACTATTTTCTTAAAGTTTTGATCTTTAACTGCTGATTAGCACCATATCCCGAGATTTAGGTCGGAGCGCCAATAGGGCGGCTAACAAAGACTTTAGTGTAAGTTTGTGGCGGCAAGAAGCTATGAGATGGCAGCGTTGAATGATGTTATTTTATTCATGAACAGCACGTTTCTTAGTTGCGTTTCATTACAGGTTTTAGATTTGAGAAGAGAAATGGGAAGAAAAATTATATTGCAAATCATTCTTATAAGACCTGATTAACTTTGGTTGAAAATGGAGTTGAACAAAATGCGTCGCTATCATATATTAATGGGGATAAGGCAGAAAGAAAATCTATATAAAAAGCTAAGAAGGATGATATATATATATATATATATATATATATATATATAGGTATCACACTACACAAGGTATTAAACCTAATAACAGAAACATTAATGAGCGGGAAGATAACAGAATAACCAGGACAGTCGATAGCAATTGGTATATATATATATATATATATATATATATATATGATAGATAGAGACCTAAGAAAGGAAAACTTAGCTTGGATTTGATGGTACTAGGTTTAGAACATGTCTGAAATAAAATATTAACCCCTCATTATTTGATTTATTTTTTTCTCTCTCTCTCTCATATATATTTTTTTTCATTACTTTTGAAATGTTTGAATTCAGATTTAAAACAAGACAATTATAATCCATTAATTTATAAATTCACTTATATTACGGTCTCGTTTATACACGATCTCCGAAATTCTATGGAGAAATTGTGATATTACAAAATTTTTTTGCCGTATTAAAATTCGCTGATAGAGCAAGACATTTCTAAGAAGCGATATTTTTATGCAAATATATTTTCGCGTATATGCCGATGTATTATATTTAACCCGGAAATTGTTAAACCACTAAAGATTCTCTTATTTGAATATGGAAGAAGAAACTATTTCTAGAGTAATACTATACCTGATCAAACTTTATCATGTCATAAAATAGGTAATTCAGTCCAGTAATTCAGACTAATTCTCCAAGAATGGCAAGATATCGTACATAAATCAGACTTAAGAAAATAGATTAAAATTCATTTTCTATTTAAATTAGACTGCATAAATTTGGTAAAAAATGGATTGCCATTCTTCACATTTTATTTTTAGATACGAATGATGCTTAGAAGCTTAGGTTCAATTAGGCCTTTGCTTGCTTGTGAAGGTATGCGCAGATGTGGTTAAAACACGCCTGTTAAATTGTGATTTTTCTGCAAAGGGGGACGCAAGTCCGAATCCAGACGTCGGGCATATTTTCAGCCATCAGTTCTCTCGAATAGGCAATCTGCCAAACAAAATAAATACTGTTGGAAATAAGAATTTATTCAAGTAAGCGTATCCAGTAAGAATGAGGTTTGAATTAACAACTACCGGATTACAAAATAATAGCGTCCTGGGTATGACGATAAACTACATCCGCGTCCTGGGTATGACGATATACTACGTCCAACCAAAAGGCCGTCGATCCGATCAATCGGCTGGTCATGTCATGCCCCATCACTTCTAACCCATCCCAAAACAACTACAACTTACAATTAACTTTCCCTCCCAAACCCAACACCTTACCCCTAAAATGTGATGGGAAACAATGATGTTGCCACCTATACGTTTTTGAAACAGTTGCCAGCTATACGTTTTTGAAACAATGATGTTGCCAGCTATACGTTTTTGAAACAATGATGTTGCCAGCTATACGTTTTTGAAACAATGATGTTGCCAGCTATACGTTTTTGAAACAATGATGTTGCCAGCTATACGTTTTTGAAACAATGATGTTGCCAGCTATACGTTTTTGAAACAATGATGTTGCCAGCTATACGTTTTTGAAACAATGATGTTGCCAGCTATACGTTTTTGAAACAATGATGTTGCCAGCTATACGTTTTTGAAACAATGATGTTGCCAGCTATACGTTTTTGAAACAATGATGTTGCCAGCTATACGTTTTTGAAACAATGATGTTGCCAGCTATACGTTTTTGAAACAATGATGTTGCCAGCTATACGTTTTTGATATACCTAGTAAATACTGGATCTGGCATTAAATAACCCACAGTGGTTGATATACCATAAAACCCCAAACAAACAAACAAAATAATATCCACTATTATATATGAGACACAGGTAATAATTTAAGCACTATTTAAGCATTCTTTACCACATTCCCTTGATGATCCGTCCGGAGGCCAATATACTGATATGTTCGGGGTCTGTGCTGAGGATATACTTGGGATTAAAAAAATGATCTTGAACAGAAAATCAACATCCGATACAAAGTATTCCAAGAAATACGACTGAATATAAAGACTTCCAAAACAGAAACTATGATTCTGCACTTCGACGGTAGGCGGGATCATAGACTCAATGCGAACTATCCTAGTATGTCCTTCGCCAGGGCTACATACATATTTGAATTTTTCTTTTTCCTAGACTAGCTTCTATAGCCTTGGGTGGCAACCAGTCTGTCTTCCTATTTACCTACATTTGTGGGGAGAAGAATCGAATTCATACCCTTCCCAATTATATTAGCAGGTAAGCGAATGTAATTAACTTGAATGTAAAAGATAATTCATAAATATGCACCATAGTCAATATGAGAGACAGTTGTTATATACTATCACAACTGTCATATATTTATATACAGAATCATTTCACATAGCGACATGAAAATTTTCAAACTTAAATTTTAGATGATTGAATTGAATTTCATCACTACGGAAAAGTAGTATCCCTTGGATATTTCTGAAGGGTATTCCTTCACCGCACTAGGTCGGAGAGGTTTCTGTCAAGGTTTTCATTGTTTTTTTTTTTTCTTTTAATATCGCATGCTCCACCCGTGTTATTTCTTTATAATTTGGTTGTGATTAGATTTTTAAGGATATTTTTATTGGGGATTTTGCGATAAAGTCAGAAACAAAACACTGTCAAATAACAGAAACCACATTACTTGAGGACTAACGACAGCAGCAAAACCTAAAATGAATATCCCAAGCAATTCGAAAAGAAAGGAATGACAATCAAGTGTCTGGCGTTCCACCTTACTTCAATGAAAAAAAAAAACGATAAGTTATTGGATTTTAGAAGCTTATGTCCTAAACATTATTTTCCTAGAATGAATTTATAGTCAATTTTCTCGGTCAATGAATGCAAAAGGTTTACATAGAAGTTGAAGCACTGCAAGCAATCGCAGAGATTTGTCTATAGCCAATAGAAAAATGTCACGGTAATACTTCCAATATTCCAAAGTAAAATTCATCTTCACTGAACCACATTGCATGTAAAATATGGTTGGTAGAGTGATCAATTTTAGCCTTTATAACCATGTTAAATATATCGTTTTATGTTTGTATTCAAAATTTCTTGAGACTTCTGATAATTTATGTAAAAAAAAATAGTCATCACCAATAACACTATTTTATATTTATGTATTGCATAATTTTATAATTATATCAAATAATACAAAGCACAATTGTTATTGAGCTTTCTTATATTACAGTGTATGGATTGATTGTCATTACATATTTAAAACTTAAGTGTTGAGTATGCAATCCTAATGTGTTTCCCTAGAATATAATGCATTGCATTGCATACTCCTGCTAAGCAAACTACATTGCTGACAGATTAATGAAGTTAACTTTAGAGACTAATATCCAGACTCTAAAACACCGAACGCCTTAGAATTACGATGTATCTATTGATGCATAGGTTCTGAAAATTAACCCCTAAAATCAGTATTAAATGGACAGACAAAGGTTTCACATACTAAGGTTATCTAACTAAAAAAAAAAAATAAAAAAAAAAAACTTCCGTACAGTTTGACTGACTGTGAAAGACTATTAATATGCTGCCATTTTCTGATATTGGACGACATTAAACCTAACACGCTGAGATATACTTCGCATTGAGCTGATTATTTTCAATTTACAATTAAGGTAAGAGGTTTGATGAACATCTTGCTCATTTTATATATTGTTAGTCATTTCTTCACGGTTTTCGTACTCAAGTCTTGATTTTTCTGCATTTGCGAAGTTGATCGCAAGAAAAGGTTCCTTTCACTTTCTCTTTCTGTCCTGCATAATAATGTTAGACGGACGTTTAAGCCGGAAGAATAGGTGAAAAGTTAAATATATCAAACTAATTTTCTGATAGCTTGAGAGAATCAAATTTTAAGAGAAATAATGATACATTTATCTACAATTATCTTTTGCAATATATCAGCCGATTTAGATCAATCGTAATGTATTAAGCCAGGCGCTGAGCAAGAAAGCGTGTACGTAAAAATTGTCTAATGAAAAAAAGGACCAATATAGTTACAGTAATAAACAGTGCATTTCATAGTTTCTAATAATTGTTATAAATTTTGTTGATAGTTTACCCCCAAACTGTGGACAAAACACTATGAAAGTGTAAAAATTATGTTTTAATACCAGAAATACTTTTTAAAAAAATATTACCAGCAATAAATTTTTGAGGAAAAATTATTACCAGCAACACATTTATGGAACAAAAAATATATCACCAGCAATATAAATTTATGACATTAAATAACTCATTGAAGTTTATATGCTGTAAAACAAAACAAACCAGGCATCAAGTGCACCGTTGGTATATATAATACTTGGGTGTCAGTGTATTACAATTCTAGTTGTTCTATGCGGCACCTGTTTGATAAATGCATGTGCATTTAGTGGTCATTTTTATTTATGTCAGACAGTGCACGTATGTTGTTTACAAGATGGTGGTGTGAGTGAAATAATTTAGTTTACCCTCGTTTTGGTTGTAGATAGATATAACTTATATTATTAATATATCGAAAAGATCAATGTTCGTTATATTAATAAATTGTGTATTACGTGTGTTTATTAATGGTAAAATAAAACATGATTCCTAAGTGTTTTCTACGTAAACAATTGTTCTTTTCTAATTAGGGTGGTATTTATTAAATCGCAATAATGCCCGTTTTATTTGTGTTACGAATGAGTTAAAGGGTTGTACCAACGTAGGTCTCTTATGTTCGTAGATGCGGACTTATAGATTTTTAGGTGACAGAGTTCTCACTAGGCTTTGAACTTACTTGTCTGTTCTTAGAATGTTTAGGTGTCGAACCCATTTAAACGAAACACATAAAATTTCCACTTACCTCAAATACATAGATGACGCCTTTCTAATATCCTCACAATGAAAATCTACTAAATATCTTAAGAAAATTTAAGGTAGAGCCAACCATAGAATCTAGACATGAACACGAAATAAATCTATCTTTTTTTTCGACATCTTATTAATATGAAACAAGAAGAAATTAGATTTTAAATTTTACCGCAAATAAAAATGATTTATAAACCTTTTCTATTTGTTACTATTAATATATGCAAACAGTCTCGTGTGTAAGTAGTAATTGGGTCTTTAATATATCCGACATCTCTCATCACTATAAGCCTTATATTCAGCAGTAGATATCACTATATATAATTTCTGTATTTGACAGCATATATATTGATGACTAAAAAAATCTTTTAGAATCCCCTTGCGTTATATATGCCTTATGTAGGTTTAAAATTCGCGATAGTCGGCCGAAATTAAATGATGTATTATTTAACGACGATGATGGTAGTAATGAAAATAATTATCAGAGTTTGATAACGAAGATGTCGAAATTTATGGATTTGAAGAATAACATTTCAATGGTAACTCTACTGTTTTGCTCAATTGTAATGATGGCTTTATTTTTTTTAATTCGTTTCTTAACTTTGTATAATCATTTTTTTTATAGGCTCGTGTTTTTTCCTATTTTTCATTTAATTGTAATCATGGCTTGTTTAACCGAAACAATACCTCATAAATATAGCCTAGGATGTACCATTTTAGTAATTTTACTAATTACTAATTATTCTTGATTTGCCCTGCTGAAATTGGGGCGTGTCTTAAATGTCATCAAATACGGTAATTAATAACAGCTCATGTTGAAATCTTTAATTCCTATTCAAGACATTATGCGTCCCGACAATAGTGTAGAGGCTGTGTCTAATTAAACACCATTATATATAAATATTTATAGTAATAAGAGAAATCATATAGCTAAGATCTGTTCTAAAATCTTTTCACGAAAAATATTACCGAATAATTTGTAAGCTATAAGGGTTATTTTGCGAAATAAACCTATTAACTGATAAGCAGTACAAGAATTTAGAATATTAATGCTTTAGTCTTGGGAACCCAATGAGGATCAGACTCACTATTCAGTCGTAAATGATCTAGCGAAACAAGCTTGCTAACCATTACACCATGTCGATGTGTCCCGGGGTAAGTAACTGTTGAATTTTAACGATATTCATAGAGGCGTACATTTAAGAAATCGATACGAGAATATATGTATTTTTATATCTGTCATGTCCCTTCAGGGACTGAAAGAGTGAGGCCTTTCACAACTTCATGTATATTACTGCACTTAGCGAGGAAGAAAGTATGGTTAAATATCATATGTGGCTATCTCATTCATTCACAACAACTTATTAGAGAGATACTCAAAGTTTATTTTTGCTCTTTCTTACTCCAGTATCCACTGTGTGTCATGTTTTCTAAGCCTCCTTTCCTCTTAACATGTCCGATATTTCAACTCTTTCTGATTTTAAGTACAAGTTAACTAATTTTGTCTTGTTGGATACTTTTGTAGAACTACATATTTAGCCTCGGATCAAATTGTCTAATTTCTATAGGCCATATATTATGTAAGATACACCGCATTCAACACATGCTTCTAATGTAATTTTCCTACGTTTTGAGGCTTACAGCCATATTATATTGAGACACCAATTCCCTATGATCACCGAAGTTAAGCAATGTCGAGCTTGGTCAGCATCTACATAGGTGTTCGCTTGATAATACTAGTTGTTGAAAGCTCAGATGAACGGATTGGTTAATCGATAATGGCTTTGAATTAGGAATCGTATAGACGAATTCAAATACCAGTTTGTTTCCTTATGTTCACTTATACGACAATGCTATCGTGATGTCTATGAAAAAACTTCTTTTCATCCTCAGCTATGGGTTAAATACTAAGACATAACTAAAGCAAATATTGTCATTAATATAAATAAATAAAATTTCTTATAAAGTATTTTTTCTGCGTGATTTTCAACCAGAGGTAGATATGTCGCTAAACAAAAACAAATCAACCTATGTTTTATTTTTTCCTTTGTGGAAAGCGTTTTTCTGTATTCATTTACTCATTCGGCATTGTATCCTACTGATAAAAAACCGATTGATCAAACAGTATGGAACTTAAACGATACATATCCAATCTTCGGAAATATCAACTGTAAAACTAATTTGACTGTGGAATAAAGAATTACAATTTATGGGACAAATGTGCAACATTCAAATTGTATCAACTCTTTAAAAAAAATTGCATCCTACTACCCAGAATTCCATAGCAAGGACAGTGTCAATAATCCCACGAACCATTAGAGACTGTTGCGATGAGAGTAGATAATAATCAAAATATAGCAAACATTGGCCTGAAGAAAGCTTGTACAGCAAACGACCGAGACGATGTAAGAACACATGAATCGCATCGAAAACTTCAAAGACAGGCACCAAAAAAAAAAAAAAAAAAATGAAGTGTGAAAATGAGGTTAAAAGTTCAATATTAATTTTTATCTAAGTTCTAACAACTAAAATTGTATTTAGGTTATCTTACTATTTTCCTGCTTAAAGCATGAATTACTATCAACAATGATCTCCAGTTTCTGCACTGTCTTGATAACCATCGATTACTGGTGTCAGGGACGCCTAGGAGAAACCATGCAAATCTGATTTCCTATGCCTGTTCTTTCTCTTTTTCATGTGACAACATTTCCATTTCACGTTTCTGTCAAGATTGGAAGAAAAACCTCTATGCATCACTTTCATTATACGTTTTACCTGTGAGTGTTGCCGCGTTTTATAGAGGCAACTGGTGTATCATTTCTCAGTTTCCATCTTATATATTTTTTTCATTTGTTTGTAGTCTTCTTTTTCAACGTACTGGTCTTCAAGTCTTTAATTTCGAAATTATTTGGGCTTTTAATCCGTCAATATCAAATTCATTCTCACCATTTCTTCGTAAGTGAGAGTATATGTTCTGTCTTCTGGGAGGTTTCATATATTATCTCGTAACTTTATTCTCTTTTCAAAATACCCAAAGTGTACTTCAATTTATTATTTTTATTCACCTAACAATTTCCTTTTTGATGACAGGATAAATGGTTGCATATTTCCCAACGTTTGGGCTAAATGCACACCCGCAAGTTAAAATTTCACGAGTAAATACAACTTGTTACATTTTTATTGCGTTAGATCAGTGCCAAACAACCGAATATAAGTAGTGGCGAAAAGAGGCAAGTTGTGTCAAATTGAGATGATACTAGAAGCGATTGACTTACTTGTTTGCTTGTTTCTTTTGCGTAATACACATTGTGCAGTGGCAATGAATTCATTTTTTTCACAAACGTATAAAATATAAATATACAGACAAAGAAGATTGTGTGTCACGACTAGTCACAATCAGCACTGAAGATCAATATTAACAAAATCAGATCCAGATGAGATTGTGATAGAATTGCTCTCCGCCTTAGATTGCCTCACCGGCACGATTACGGGAATAAGAAACAAAATATAAGACAGTTGTGACACACTGGAAGAGCTTATTCTATCGACCTTCGTAGCGCTACGTAAGAAAACAGACGCAGAAGAATGCAAGGTCTATAGGACAAGCAGTTTAACGGGCTCCACACACACACACACACACAAACAAACAAACAAGAATTACGAAAACGAATTTTGGTAACACTTTGAACCTTAATTAGACATGAAGCAAATAACAGTGTGGTTTTCGCAAAGCCACGGGAAGTAGAAATGCAATAATCAAAAGTTAGAGTTGTTTGAAGCGAAGCAAACAAACGCAAGATATCTTTTCGCATATTACGCAAAGGAATTTGATATTCCAGACAGTAGTATCTGTTTAAGTGAAAGGAAAATTTGATTTATTTGCGAAGGATTTTAGAATAATCTAGAATTTATAGGAGGAGAAAGTTTCCGATATCATGCAGGTGGCTAAGTAAATAACGGCCTCGACAAAGGACACGGCGCCCGCAATTAAATAGCATATATGGTTGCCTTGAAGAGAAAGACAAAAATGCTAGCTCCCAATTTTAGATGTCGAAATGAAACAAATACAGATATTGAAATATCTGCAAAAGCGCACTGGAACAAAAAATCTGAAAGAAGCGAGAAAATTTTGTTAGGCATAAAGAAGAGTGTTGAATTGCTGTGTAATATCGCACATCATATACGACAACGAATGCTTGTCAATTTTCTCTAACATGAAGAATGCATTACAATATAGATGTGGCTCTAGAGAAGAGGAATGAGAATTCCATGCACTGAATATTTGAATAATGAGAATTTTCATGGAATATGAAAGCAACGAGAACAAATGTAGATAACTGAAATTTCTTTAACACATCATGTGAAGAAGACTCGAAAACATGAAACTAACAAGACGTATTGGATGCAAAAATGAAAGAAAAAACAAGTAACCTACGTTACACGTTTGGGAAAATGGATGGCAGATCACGGAGGTGATAGTAAATATACAAATATTGCTAAGAGCTATAAGAAAAGGAAGTTGTCTACAATTATGATCACCTCTCTCCTGAAGGAACTCAGCCTATGTAAAAAAAAAAAGTGTTCTTTATTGATTACTAAGGCAAGTGTGGAGTTTTTATTTGTGTATTTTTAAAGCCATGTGTCTTAATGTAGTACATCATTGCTCTCAAAATGTTTCTTTTCTATATGTTCTGTGAATGTATATAACTTCCTGGGGATAATGGAGTGACTTTCTATTTTTGTTTTGTTTTTTTAAACAGCTTCCTCTTTTAACGCCTTCACGATACAAGCTTTTGAATTCAGAGTTGATTTATTTTGAAACTAATGATCACCCAAGTTCAAAGAATCCGGTCTCCACAGCTGTTGCAGCAACAAATGTTACAATAAATAAATAGGACGTACACTTTTCCCAGAGCATTAAACTGAACAAAGCAGATATGAGCAGAGGATAAACGCGACAAGACAATTGCAATTTCCTCTTCTGGATGTATCAGTTATTTTCCTTCAACTCTCCAAGGTTTTTGGGCTCACCACCGCTGTAAACTGAACTCACGACTCTGGGTCTAGACAACTAGAAGAGGCATGGCACATGGAACTAGAACAATATAGCCTGGTGGACGAAATAATGGATTCGATTCGAAAGTGCAAGAAGAATTCCGGAACTACAGCGGCTGAAACATTGGGAATATAGCAATGGAGATGAGGATAACGGACCGAATAATGAAATAACTTAAGTAATCATAATACCTCATTTCAGAGATATAAACAAAAATTGTTTTTTTCACTAATTTTCTATTCCAATCTTTTGGTTAATGTATTTGTAGCTGCTTTCATCTCGCTCAAGTTGCATAGTCTGCTTATTGTACCAAATGCAACTTCAGTGTTAAGAGGACATTCATTCCTTACTTGTCCGACAGTTACTTTTGTATTGACAACCCAGAGTAACAGTATTTCCTTCCCACCTCGTGTATAAATTCTGTAGTTTTTCGGTTTCCATTGCACTTAAAACAATTCCCGTAGTAGCAGACGTATTTCGGGTAACTTGAAAGCCGTTTCTCTCACCGAGTCATCTAACATTCGAAATCATGTCCATCTTTTTTCAACTGTAATTTTACCCATGATTTTAGTATAAACAAGTCATCTAATTTGCATCTACAATGTCTTGCCAAGATTAATGATTGAAGAGTTTCTTAGAGATTTGTATATTAACTTTATTTAAAATCTCAGATTTCACTGGCCCAGTAGCTTTACATACATACTGGCGTGCTAAGGTTTTGGTCAAACTACACAAAATGATCATACACCTTTGTGTCAAGACGCTTTAGCAGTTTGTTTTTATCAATAGCGAGTACAGACCGTGGGGATTCGAACAAGAGATGCTGCAATGTCCTAGCTGCCATGAAAAAGAAATATATACTATTTTAAACAAATTCTTTACTGTAACACTATTCAAGATATATTCAAGTTTCTGCAATTCATAATCAAGTTTTCCTTTTGAATCTTTTTGTAAAGTAAAGCCAAGTGTTAACTTAGGGATTTTGTTCAAATGGACATCAACGATTTTTTTTATGTATTTAGTAATTTATTCTATTTCGTTTCTCAAGTGCCACATTTTTTCGTAGTAATTTTCTATGTAAAATAAGAATGAATTTCAATCTCAAACAAGGAAGAGAGACTCGTTTTTATACACGTCTATTTGATAAATGTCCATTCTCTAATTTTGTGTGATACCAATTTTACTACTTTCTAATTTTCCTAGGTTTGGCAAAGCATTAGCCCGGAGTGAGATTCGCAAGCAATAAATAAGTAAACTTCAAAAAGAACAAGTAACACTTCAGATTTGTTCAGAAGATAATTCTGTGAGCTTTAACAACATCATGTCAAAATGTTCAGTATAACACGCTTAATAATTTATTACCCTGATTTCAATATAGATGAAAACGTTGCTGAGTGGCTCGCTGAAGTTATTGACCTCGAGGGGATATTAAAATAAAAATATGGCGAACAATTTTAGATATAAAGTGATTAAGGTGTAAACGTCTGGAAAGAGGACGTATGTAATTTCATACCCACAGTTTATTTTATTTCCATATATATATATATATATATATATATATATATATGGGAGTGAACCAGCTAGTAACAGTCTTTACGGGCTTGGGTAAAGTCATTAGGAGATATATTTTGAAGAGAAAACATACAAAAGATCTACAAAGAGCAGGAAGTTATGGAGAGCCATGATCGCCTACACACTGAAGAGTCACTGTAAGTAATAAAAAAGCAAAAGAAAAAATAACAAAATAACTTTTAACGTTCCTATCCAAGTTTTGGACAATTTGAAGGAATTTGCGTTTTCCTCGCTTTGAAACGTAAGCAATAAAATGATTGCTTTGTTTCTTTCTTTGTTCCACAATGTTTAAGTTTTGAGACATTTTGTTTAGAATGTGCATGGCAAAATTCAGTAGAAAGAAGTTATTTAAAAACATATGGAATGCAATGAACGTGAAACATTTTAGTAACCAAATTTACTAATGCTATTTACTTGTCTGCAATCTGCGCAGATTGAAGTTGTGTGCCCAGTGATTCGGAATATCGAAGGACACGCTTCAGAATCTTTAATGCCAAGGGAATCAAAGAACGGCAAACTTACTTGACATGTGTAATTCCGCTACATTTCATTCATAAATATTTAATGTAGGTAGAGGAAAACGGAAGCCACTGCGAAAAAGAAACTTCTTCTCTTATGATGCAGAATTTGGTATTTCTTTTAAGTCAAGATTTAATTCCGCAAAACTTAAATAAAACAAAAAAATTATCCGAGCTCGAAGAAGGTTTCATTTCTTCAACGGAATATTACTACCACAGTAATGTAGCTTCTTGAGTTTTCTATAAATATAGTCGCAGTAACTATTCTGATGTGCTGTCTCCTTTGCTAACTTCAATTTACGAAATTAAATATCAACATTGAATTTAAAAGATTTAAATGAAATCACCGATCGTTACATTTTTTCTAGTTCCTATTCTTTTATTATTCTCTCGCCTTATTGTTTTTATATTTCTCATTTACAAATTCACTAAACTCTTGTCTTAGTGTATTTATTTCCTTCCAAGAGTGGGAGTTCTAGCCTTTGGCGACAACAGGTCTAAGAATAAAACTTTGAAAACCACACGATAGATGCGATATCGAGACCACAGTCGTACCACTTATCAATGTTTCCACTCGAAATTAGCATATTCATTAGACTGCACGGAGAATATGGATTTGAAAGGGTTTTTTTTTTCTTTCTAAATACCCATAGAATGAAAAACTGATTCTCGGAAATCATGCAAAAAAAAAAAAAAAAAAAAAAAAAAAACGGAGATATAAACAGGAACTTAGACATAAGTATAGAAGCAGGCAAACGGGGAGTGTAAGTTAATGATATACGAGGGAAACTAGATCCAAATAGTAACAAGCGCAAATGGATCTATTTCAACATCCAGACGTGGCCTCCATTTCAGGAAGCACTAGAAGATATCCGGAATGTCATACGACTTCGCACAGAATCAGAGAAACTGAAATTGTTCTCCCTGGTTGCTGTCGTGAGAGGGTGGGGGTATTCAGTTCGTGTAGAATAACAACTGTATTAGGCAGTGATAAATTATTTGATTGTATATTAGATAACGACATCGTGTGCAATTTTGATTCATACGAACAATAATCATATATGTATAAAATGGCCTGAAAAGTCCATAGCCATCTATGAAAAAGCGATGTCAGTGCTGTGAAAATATGCATACATTCATTTCAAATTAGTAACTAAATTGTTTACTTCAAGATAACTAACATCTGACTGTTCAAAGAAGACCTCAAAAAGTAACTAGCATCTTGCAAATTTGGAAAAAATGCATGGTGATGTGACCAAGTACCTGCTAAAGAAATGTTTAGCCCAAAATATATCCATGCTGACAGAGTTTCCTACGTTAGCGGGTGACGTGCCAGATTTATCGACAGTGCAAATGTAGGCTGATGAATGCGGGAGAGGAAGGGGGAATTTTGAAGATGACCCACGGTCTGGTCGTCCTGTAGCTGCGATCAACAAGGAAAACATCGTATTCACATGCTGATGTATGACAAGTGATTGACTATAAATCAAATAGCCAATGCTATAAGCATATCTCGTGAAAGAGTTGGTAATATCCTGCACAATAAACTTGGCATGACGAAGGTTTCTATTCATTTGGCACCACGTCTTCCGACAACTGATCAAAATTGCCCCAGGCTGATCAGATCATTGTAAAATCTGACATTGAAGAAGATTCAACCGATCTATTGAACATTTCCTAACCCAAAATGAGTGTTCGGGTCATCACCGAGCCGAAAACAAAGATAGTCTCCTCTGCAGGGAAGGTAATAGTCTCCGTTTGGTGGGGGCGAGGTGTAAAAGACATTGTTTTTATTGACTATATTATTAAAGTCCGCACCATCATTGGAGAGTACTATGTCAACCTCCTGAATCAGATACAAAAGGCAATAAAGATCAAACGCCCAGGTTAAATGAAAATGGTCTTAGTTCGCCAGGACAAAGTTCCAGCACTCAAGTCTTCTGTGTATGAAAGCGGGTTAGAACAGGTTGGTCCCGGGGTTATATATGCTGTGGATGACGTGACCAACAAAATGAATGTTTCTCCACCAATGGGATCCAAGGACAGCAAAAACGACTGAAACGTGTGGGGCGCAAAAATGGCTAGTTTGAAAAATGAACCTCATCTAATGAAAATACCGTTGTATGACTGAAATACTAATATATATATATATATATATATATATATATATATATATATATATATATATTAGTGTGTGTGTGTGTGTAATAAAGCTCAGTGTCCGTCCGTTTTTCGATCTCGGCTAATCAGAAACAACCTGAAGTAAAAACTAGTTACACGCGATTAAACATTAATTCATTTAAAGTTAAATATCGAATAGAGTGAAAAGTTTTTCGTTGAAAGTGATATCGTCTAATTAAACCGTCATTAAAACTTAAGCGGGCACGGTACGTGGCTCATTTTCTTTTTCTAGCACGCATACTGTGATGTATTCGAAATATTATTTAGTTCGGTTTCTCTAATATCTTAAAATTACTTTATTTGAAGAAAAAAATTGTACTCAAAATAAATGTAAAACTACGGAGATCGGTTGCCTATACGAAGAAAGATTATGTCGAATTAAGGTATCAAATAAAGATAAAACAGTTTTATTCTTTCTATATTCTTATAAAATTACGTTGATAGGAGGTTGAAAATAAAAGGCCGAAAAATCCTCTGCAATAGCCAGCCTTATGTCCGCCAAAAGGGAGGCTTCCCGGTTAGTATACAATAAATGACAAAATACTTAGTTTACATATTATTGTTGTTCTTGTATGTGTGTGTGTATATATATATCTCAAGATTGTTTTTCCTTTTATTTCTAAGTAAGTGCATTTATAAATCGTCCAAATGATTGCCAGTTCTCAGGGCGTTTGTTTAAGGTATAAGACCGTTTCAATAAATTTGATTACTTATTATAATTGAGGTATAGATTACAAAAACATTTTCATTTCAAAAATATTGACAGCACTTTGCTATTTCTTTCAATTTAGATTTTTTTGTTATGGGTTATGCCCGAGTACTTCTATGTTTTTAAGACAGTTTTTACAATTAGAAGAGTGCATCATTTTTTCTTTTTGATTAGTATGTCGCATATTGAAGTCGGTGCGTTTTAGTGAGGTTTTCATGATAGCATATGTAGCTTTTTTAGAGCAATTTAAGGTCAGCAGTCTTTATTATTTATTAATCTAGTTTCTTTACGTAAATGCATCCTCAGTATTCATAAATAACTTTGATCTTTTATATTTAGCAATACGCTGTTACTTTTGAGAAGGTTGGCTGAATTAAATGTATTAAACAATTTGATATTTCTAAGATTGTCTGGAATAAATCATTGTTTGGTAATATTTTTTTAGTGCGAATTTCTGTTTTTTTGTATTAGGTTGGTGCAAAAATAATGTCGTTTTCTCAAATGAAGTTGAACGTCAAAAAACGACATTATTTTTGCACCAACCTAATAATTGCCCCGCTTCTAGTTTTGATAAAATATGTTTCTATTTTTGCTATTATCTTTCGACTGCATCGATTCTGCTTGATTTTGAGAATGACAATTTGATTTGACTCTCTGTAATTTAATTCAGTAAAACGTTTGTGTTTGTTTTCTAAAGAGCTCTGCAATGTAAAACAAAGTGCACGACGCTGAAGTCACGTCCGACATAATTGGGCGTTCGCTATAATAGATAATGTGGCAATGTGTTTACGCGTACCATTTTTATATAGCGACATAATAAATGTTGGAATTAAATTTTATTGCTTAATTCTTAAGTAAATTTTCAGAGTTTTTTTTTTTAATGAAAGTAGTATTGAAGTGATGTTTAATATTGACCACTGTCATTAAAGAAAACAGAAGATGCTTTCCCTCTCCCACCACCAACGAAGAACAAAAAATAAGAAAATATGGAGAGTTTTGAATAGCCGGTTAGAACAATGTAATCATCAACGAATTTACTCCAAACATAATTCGGAATAACTGAATTATACACGTCTTGACGAAGAAAATGTTTTATTTGCGTTTCACGAATCGGTGGAAATCGTTCATGTTTGAGACAAATGAGAAGACAAGCAGGTAATCTCGTGCCGAACCTCAACAAATTTACTGGACACAGGCTGGAGAATTCTCTATGGCAGTAACGACGCAGACCACCGAAAGAACTGCGACAGTAACGACGCAGACCACCGAAAGAACTGCGACAGTAACGACGCAGACCACCGAAAGAACTGCGACAGTAACGACGCAGACCACCGAAAGAACTGCGACAGTAACGACGCAGACCACCGAAAGAACTGCGACAGTAACGACGCAGACCACCGAAAGAACTGCGACAGTAACGACGCAGACCACCGAAAGAACTGCGACAGTAACGACGCAGACCACCGAAAGAACTGCGACAGTAACGACGCAGACCACCGAAAGAACTGCGACAGTAACGACGCAGACCACCGAAAGAACTGCGACAGTAACGACGCAGACCACCGAAAGAACTGCGACAGTAACGACGCAGACCACCGAAAGAACTGCGACAGTAACGACGCAGACCACCGAAAGAACTGCGACAGTAACGACGCAGACCACCGAAAGAACTGCGACAGTAACGACGCAGACCACCGAAAGAACTGCGACAGTAACGACGCAGACCACCGAAAGAACTGCGACAGTAACGACGCAGACCACCGAAAGAACTGCGACAGTAACGACGCAGACCACCGAAAGAACTGCGACAGTAACGACGCAGACCACCGAAAGAACTGCGACAGTAACGACGCAGACCACCGAAAGAACTGCGACAGTAACGACGCAGACCACCGAAAGAACTGCGACAGTAACGACGCAGACCACCGAAAGAACTGCGACAGTAACGACGCAGACCACCGAAAGAACTGCGACAGTAACGACGCAGACCACCGAAAGAACTGCGACAGTAACGACGCAGACCACCGAAAGAACTGCGACAGTAACGACGCAGACCACCGAAAGAACTGCGACATAACTTAGGTTAGCCTATTACCAATCTCTCATAGTTCGGCACACTTTCATTTTTCTCCATGACATTTGTTAAGATTATCTGAAAACCAAGTTGAATGGTTTTCGCCGATGACAAATTGGTAAAACTAGTGTTTTTTCTTTTTAAAATCCTATTAAAAACGTTTTCTGAGACTAGATCTGCGATAATATTTTGCTAAAGAAAAAAAACATAGAACATCTTCAAAAGATGAAAACTATATGAATGTAAAATGGAATCTAGTAAGGTGCACAAAATCCAATACAATCATTCGATTTCGATTTCTCTGGGAATTACGATAATGATTATAGAACACGTAATCAGTAATGATATAATAGCCCAAAGAATTAATGAACGTAAAGTACTTATTTATTAAGCAGGCCACACGAACGGAATTTGGCAGAAAAACCCGTTGAAAAGTATAGAATTAATAATAAATATTGATTACTTGTATTTTGGGACGCCTTAAACTTCAGTATTTGATTGACCCTACCTTTATTGGGGAGAACATCTACCTGTATTTCTTACATCGTTGAGAATTACAGGATAAAATAAAACACCGAATGTCTAACAAATCTATTTTCATTAACGCGCAGAAATAATATGATACAGGGCTCGTATTGAAATAGTGTTATTCAAGAAACAATCGATCTAGGAATATATTATATACTTTTTTTTTTAAGTTTCATTTCTTGATACTAAATTTCTTCTGTTTTAGCCTCTTGAATTTTCTAATTGTTAAAAATCTCTGAATGGATTCACAGAAATATTTAGGCTATTAATGACATATCTCCCTATAGATACTTACCCCTCTCTCATATATGAGCTTTATTTAAGTGGTTGCAGGTATTTGAGTTATCAGGGTTTTTTTTTTTAAGTGGCATTATTCAAAGAAGACAGAAATTCTACCTCCGACAAGAATTTAAAAACTTTTATTCCCTTTTCCACCAGGAAACAGTTTCTATACATGAAATAGGCCTTTACGATTTCGGATATGTAGGCTACATTAAAAAAGAATGTTTGAATGATGTATTTAAATAATGTACAATTGTTATATTTGGGACTTCTACACATTGCTATCTACAGTTTCGTACCAGGAATCAACAGTAATTTTTGAATGGATATATTTTGACTCACATTTATAACTGAAATTAACGTTTACACTAATATATTTTCGGATAAAGTTCCATTGTCTGTTATGTGTGGGGAGGATACCGATTATATATATATATATAAAGAAAAGTTTGTGGAGGGGTAAATATGTGTGACATAGTGGAAAATAACTTCGACATAAAAATTGTTACTCTGATCAAAAGCAGTACACATTTTAATAGGACCAAAATAATGAGAAAGTGCCTTGATCGCAAGATCATTCGGAGTAAATTTGCAACGTTTCACCGTTCCTCTCAGAACTATTGTCGTGCTGTGGGATATCCAATAAAGAAAGTGATGGAATTAAAGTTAAAGAGTATCTAAGTGAAATCGTCTAGATTATGTACACAAATAAAAATACAAATATTCCGAAATTCACAATCCCCATCATGTCTAGCTCATGCGCATGTCGCAACAACGTAAATAAATATAGTTCGATGAACGTTTAATGGACAAAAAGTGTCACATGACTACGTTTCCTCTTTGTCAGACATCTTTGCCCCCGAAATAATTATATATATTTCCAACTTTTTGAGGCCTCAAACAAGGCGCGACGGAGTTTAGAATTAGTCGCCAATCAATATTTATTATTAATTCTCAGAAAACGTTTTTAATAGGATTTTAAAAAGAAAAACACCATTTTCACTAATTTATATAATAGGCAAAGACCATTCAATTTGGTTTTCAGATAATCTTAACAAATGTCATGGCGAGAAAAATGAAAGTGTGCCGAACTCTGAGAAATTGATAATAGGCTAACTTAAGTTATATCGCATTTTGTTCGGTAGTCTGCGTCGTTACGTTGCCTAATCCATCTTGCGTATTGAAGATAGAATATGTAAGTCACGGAATCAAATGTTTGATAAAGCAATCTTCATATTCATGTTGAAAATTTTTCCTTTCCCCTTATAGATTTAATTTACCTGCGGACTCGTAATTCACATGACATGTTTGTTTTCCATTTGATTTAGAAAACATCTTAATATTTCACATTTCCTCGATAGCACAACAACTGAAAATGTTATAGCGTAATCAAAAATTATTTTCTTATAACTGTTTTCATACGGAGAAAAATTGTCATGACGAAGTTCTCATATTGTCATTTTTTAAACCTGTATCAATGTCGCTCAGGACCTTCATTGAAGCTACTTCACAATTCGGGATTATATGTTCATCACGGGAGAAATTGGCAGCTTCGTTTTATCTAGATATCGGCAAAATGGATATTCTTCCCGAAACAAAAGCAGAAATATCGCAGAGATGTTTTAAACTATTTTCCAAAATTCAGAATTAATAGATTCAAAAGAATCTTCAAATCGTATATCTTTAATGAAGTAATCTTTTACTGAATCTGTTAATTAAACATTTACGAAAATATTGCAGTGGGATAAATATTGTTAAACTCTTGGTTAAAGAATTTTTTTAAATTCTTGATTATTGCACTTCTATCCTTCTGTATTTTTTTAGCTTTTAAATTTTTGTACACTTTCATGGCCTGCTGAACGGTATCTAGTTTTAATATTTCCTATATTTTCTAAATCTTAACTATCAATTTTAAATATTTCCCTTTATTCCAATGCCTTGGTAATGAACACTTACAGAACAGAAAAAACGTATTTATTTAAATAATTAAACAATTATGTTGAAATACATTGCAAAAATATTTTATAAAAAGATGGAAAAAGACCCAATATATAATGAATAAGAAAAACAAAATTCAAAAGTTGAATATTCAAATTGGCAATATTCATTATATCTGTTCTGGCCGATATAAATAGTAAACGATACTTATTTGATGATATAGTTTTATTTTTCTACATTAACTATCTGAAATTTGCAAAAGGATTTAGGTATATTTCATAAAGAATTTTTTCACGAGGTTATGAATATTAGAAAAGGATTTCTGGAACACGCATGCAAATTTCTGACAAGTATTTTTCTTAGTTATTTCCAATGCTAAGAAAACGAAACTGGAAACAAAATCCACTGTTGAATTATCAGCATAATGTATTGAGAAAGTAGTGTCTTAGTCTGGACCCAGTATTTCCAATACTAAACATCTGTTCGTTGTGCAACAGATATCTATTCTTTAATTCAGATCGCGTTCAGCGTTTTAACCTTCGACGACACTCCATAAAAATAGCGAAGACTCGAGGCGTCAGGCGAACGAATAGAATCTAAAATCAAGCAAAATGATATGGCGCCCGAATCATTTCAAGTACAACTCACACTATTTGTAATTCGCTGCAACCCATTTTCTCCATGGCTTCTATTAAGGGTCTTTTACTGTTTTGTGTGTGCATAAATGACAGATGAGAGCTTAATGTTTTTTGTTGTTATTATTTCCGGTCTTAGACGATTGCACAGAAATATAATAAACTAAATTAAGCGGGAGTTAACGTTTCCTTTGTTTTTGTCAGCTCATAAATCGTAAAGTAGTTGTCAATATAATGAGGTTTCGTCCTAGACGGGAAATGAAATACAGACATCACTACTTACTAAGAGTTTATCAACGTCATTATATATATATATATATATATATATATATATATATATAAAAACAAACTTTCGAGAAAAAAAAATGAACCAGTATATTATTGAGGATAACGCCTCTAAAGCAGTTTTTATAAATAAAGGACTCCGCTTTAATAGAAGACTATAAATTTAAATATTCAAAACGTGACCTCGAAGAAACTATTCAGCTCATTAGGTGCAATAGTAAACAGTTGAATTTAGATGTATATCAATTTTACAATATATTACATAAAAGAACCATTCCTTTTGTCGTCAAATGCAATTAAAAAAAAAAAAAAAAAAAAAAAAAAGTTGATTTGCATTTTAGCACCCGCGCTCAGTTCGCATTAAAAATTTTCAGAATAATTTCATTTAGGTGTAATTGTACACGATTCATTCGAATCTACCGTTTTGGAGTTATCGACAGTACAAGTTCGGATTCATTCGCGTCGTTAGCGGAAGCTATTACTGGGGTTGTTTGCATATATTTGCTGCTGAATAATTATGAGTAATATTCACTTGCCTTGATCATTGCGCACGCAACGCACAATTGAGCGTTTGTACGAAAACAGTTCTCTTGCGCAGTAATTGAGAAAAGTAAGTGCAGTAAAAGAGCAAAAAGTCCGTCAACTACATTCTTCGGCGTTTAGCTTTCCGCAGGGAATGTATGCAAACAAAGCTAGTGATGGCTGCTGCCAATGACGCGAATGAATCCGACTTTTACTGTAGATAACTCCAAAACGGTAGATTTTATCAAGCCAGATTCGAATGAAGCATGTACAATTACATATAAATTTAAATATTCTGTAAATTTTTAATGCGAACTAAGCGCTGGGGCTAAACTGAAATTAAGCAAAAATAAGAGAAATGATTAAAATATAAAATGATTTCCGAATAAAATAAAATGTAAAACAAAATGTAAAACAAAATAATCTAGAAACTATCTCAATGTCGATAAACCTTCGAAACTTACATTTATTCAAATTTTTGGTAATCCGTTCGAAAAAAATTTATTTAGTACATAGGTACCGCCATGAGATCGCTTAAAAAAATAGGCATAGCATGACGAAAAAGACGCCTAACTTGACGAAAACAAAATTTTATCGTCTAAATATTTATGTTATTATTAAGAGGAAAGATCAAATTTTATTTTAATTATTTTTTATTTTTTTTTACTTTTTTAGAACAATCTGAATTTTCATTTAAAAATCCTTGTCTTTTTGTATCACCGGAACTAATAAAATAACATATACAATTTTTAGCACAGTTTTATTTTTGTATGACACATTAATCGAAATGGAAAATCGTTCAAAAATAAAAATAATTGTCGGACGTTAATAAATCTTTCAGATAGTAATCAAAGATGATCGAAATTATTATAAAAATATTTTCTGTTATTAAAGTCATGGTAGAAATGTTTTTCTTATATTTATTACCCCCCCCCCCCACTAACTAATTTTATGAAAACGCTAGAAATTCGATCTCGTGTGGTTTAGTGATTACAATAGTTAAAAGCACAAGGTTTTGAGGAATGCAAATCTTGTTTTTTTTATTAATTGGATTCCCCCTACCTGAAAATCAGCTCTGAATTGTAACAGACGAAACTCAATAAAACAAATATATTATTTAATTTCAAATGCTTTTATTTGCTTTTAAAAATATGGACAATATTTTCTGAACGTAAAAAAAAAAAATTGGATGAAACATTAATTTTTCAATACAATTATTTGTTTAATTATAATAGATTTTTACATTTAAGTTGTTAAAATGTAAAATTTGTTAAAAGCCGCATCGGGTTTCCTAAGTGTTCTTCTGAGATAGATCATTTTTAGTGCGTTGTAAATTGTATCGTTTAGACTAATAAGAAGATCCACAGTAATTAAGATATGTAATTTTGTGTTTACAATCGGGCTCTAATTATAAAGTACGGAAGACCAACGAGAATACAATTAAGTTGCGTTATTTGAGTTCAGCTTTGTTCTCCGCTGTTAAGGCCTTCACTTTTGCGAAACACGTGTGGAGAAGTTTATTTGATTTTTCAATTTCAACTGAGAAAGGTAACAAAATGTATCAGTATCATCTTATGAAATTTATATAATGTTATTTTTGTATTAATCTCAGTTATGGCATTTGTTCATAAACGAAATATCGAAATTAATAATAAAATGAATGGAAATACAAATAGCAAAGTAAAATATAGTAAATGTACATAAAATTATAGTATTTTATGTACACTTCTGATAAAATTTAATATGAAAGATACTTATAAATTAATTACATACCTTATGAAATTTAATCTCATTCGTAACAGTCTTATTTTAATTTCTTTATAATAAATTTTCCATAAAGCATCGTAAGCTGAAAGCTAAGTACTAAAAAAAAAAAAAAATAGTCCGCTGAAAGTTTTCCTTAAAAATAACGTGGTAAATAATTTGTTCACTTAAATGTAAAGTATTTCACTTTTGTCCTGCCGTAGAACAAATTATCGTCACGGAATCCGTCAATATGTCATTCATCACCTGTCAAGTGACGCGAAAGTTTATGACCTGCTTTGTTTTATTTTCAAATTACATCTTTTCGGCGCAAAAGCTAACTTAAGCTTGGTTCCAAATATTTTAAATTAACATAATTTCTGATTTTCATTAAATAAGCATTGAAAAAATGATAATTGATATTTAAAAGAATTTCAAACTGAGATTTTCATTGATTTTATAAAAGGGAAAAAAATGGTTGCCATCTGTCAATTTTGCTAACTCAAAAAAAAAAATGAAAAAATATTTTTAACTAAATTTTCGGACGTGTGAGGAACGATAAGAAATGTAAAAAAAATCCGCCTAAAATACGTTAATCTTTCCTCTTAATAATAACAAACATCTAGACGGTATAATTTTGTTTTCGTCAAGTTTGGCATCTTTTTCATCATGCTGTGCTCTTTATTGAGCCATCTCGTGGAGGTACCTATTTAATACAATTTCCTTTCGATGAACTCACGTATTAACATCCCTTAAATATAAAGGAGTAAAACTAGGAATTTCTTACGTAACGGATTTTAAACTAAATATATGAAAATTCAGTTGATGTCAGGAATAAATTCCGCGAACCTAGAATCAGAGTTTTTTTCAGAATAGCAGCCGATTCCTCACTGCTCTACTTGTAGAAATTGACAAAAGTGCATGGCGTATACTTCATTAAACACAATGATAACCGGGAGACAGGATAATAATTTCGGGTCACAATATTTTTTCAGATACTCGGGTGACTCCTAACCACAACACCTACTCTAGGCTGGAGTAAAAAAAAAAAAAAAAAAAAAAAAAAAAAAAAATCACTCACTCCCCCCCCAGACCACACCTAAAATAAAGTCAATAAAGTCCAGACAAGTAGAGTGCCTGGACATATATACCCTCTCTGATTTCAGTACCTCGTCGATTCCAAACGACTCGCATAGGCACCATAATTAATGCAAACGCACGGAGGAGAATTTACAGAGTTTCACAGTAGTGTTCACTTAAAAGTCTAGCCAGATATCACTCTTTAGTGGCAAAGTGTTTCCACTTCGTTTTATATAATCAAATCAATTGATTGGAATATCTGAACAGTAAACAATGTATGCAGGAGACACTTCAAATTCTAATTCGGTCAACAGCATAAATTCTTGCAGGAGAACAACTTTCCCTCGATGGTGTGCTTAGAAACACTTTCATCCATGTCCCGGAAATGTTCCTCTCTTAAATGTATAAAAATATTCTGTATGGAATTTCATCGCATTAATTACTTTGGTTAAATTTATAACCAACGTATAAAAATACCAGCAGATTAAATATTACAAAAGATGTTACTATTTTGGATATAATTGCAAAATATATACATAGTTTATTTATGAATGGGTCGCAATAAATGTTATCCTTTTCCTGAAATAATGTCGTTGTCATGGCACTAACATTATTTATAGATATACTTGTTTCCTTCTATGTGGTGATCATCGTTTTCCACAATTTCCTCTCCTTTAAACTCTTAATATAGGTACCTCCACGAGATCGCTAAAAAAAAAAAAAAAAAAAAAGCATAGTACGATAAAAAAGACAAAAAGACGCCAAACTTGACGAAAACAAATTTTTATCGTCTAAATATTGATGTTATAATCAAGTGGAAAGATCAAATTTTCTTTTAATTATTTTTAATTTTTTTTTTACTTTTTTAGAACAATCTGAATTTATATTTAAAAATCATTGTTTCTCTTTGTATCACCGGAACTAGTAAAATAACATATACAATTTTTAGCACTTTTTTTGTATGACGCACATTAAATTGGAAAATCTTGCAAAAATAAAAATCATTGTCACATGTTAATGAAACATTCAGAAAGTATTCATAGATGATCGAAATTATTATGTTTTCTTATATAAAAATCATGGCAGAAATATTTTTTTATATTTATTATACCCACCCCAATAACTAATTTTATGAAAACGCTAGAAATTCGATCACAACAGTTAAAAGCACAACGCTTTGATTGAATCCGTCAATATGTCATTCATCACCTGTGAAGTGACGCGAAATTTAATTACGTACTTTGTTTTATTTTCAAATTACATCTTTTAGGCGCAGAAGCTAAGTTAAGCTTGTTTCCAAATATTTTAAATAAACATTATAATTTCTGATTTTCTTAAAATAAGTATTGGACAAATGATAATTGATATTTAAAAGAATATCAAACTGAGATTTTCATTGATTTTATAAAAAGGAAAAAAAATGATTGTCATCTGTCAATTTTGCTGACAAGATTTTTAACGAAATTTTCGGACCCGTATGGAACGATTAAAAAAAATGTAAAAAACATAGCCTAAAATACTTTGATCTTTCCTCTTAATAATAACAAACATTTAGACGATACAATTTTGTTTTCGTCAAGTTTGGCGTCTTTTTCATCATGCTATGCTCTATTTTTAGCGATCTTGTAGAGGTAACTATCTTAATACCTTTTGTAGTTTTAACATCCATCCCAAACAGTGCCTTGTCATATAGTCACTAACTACTGGCAAGCTGCCTTCCTCTGTCTCTATTGTTCTCAATCTATCTTGTGAGTATAAAATTTTCTAACCCCTCTGTCTACATTATGTGCCACGGAAATAAACTGTCTGTTCCGGATGTTAAGTAGACGTGGCCTTTTGTTGCTAATGTTAAATATCATCGTTGTTTAGTGAGATTTTTAAAACGATCAAAAGGAAAATGTGTGACATGGAGAAAGAGAGAGATTACGTTGCCCCTAAACGTTATTGAAAAACGATCATTTTTGTTTATTTTCTCTCCTGATTTTCATATAAAACCTGACTTGTAAAACAAGTCTGAATATGAAGCGGCATCAACCACTCGTCAAAAGACAGTTTGGCATTCATGGCACATAGTAATGATAAAAATTATTCATTAGTTTCTTCCTAAGTATTCACTAATCATTGCCGTGAAATAACTTTAAATCGTGTACATTTCTTAATTGTGAAATTGCTCAGATATTGACATTACTACGATACATCTGAAAGCTAAAAGGTATATTTCCAAAATTGGATAAAAAAATGACAGCGATATTTCTAGAATTTAGTTACGTGGTATGAACTAAAAAAGTAATATAATTTAAAAACTTGGGTTAGTTGAATTTCTTTAAATATGGTTTTATTTGTTTTTTTGTTGTTGTTTTTTTAAGGATTATTTTAAGATAGGCAAATTTGATATCCTAGAAATGTTAATCAACTTCAAGTACACGAGACCAAAAAATTAAAAAATACCGAAAAGGCAGCAGCAGCACCTTTTTTCATATAATTTGAATAAATTTAGGTAAAATCGCAAAAAAATAAATAAAAGAATCTAAACTTGTGGCATCGATGCAGACTTGACACGGATATTGCAAGTGTACCGTGCCGATTAATTCATCTTCATAGCATCTCTCGAGGATTTAATTAGCTTGACGGTATGCAAATTCTCTCCGAAATAGCATTTAACATGTTACGTTTTATATGTCACGAAGAGAAAGTTAGGCGACATATATTATTATGGAAATGTCAAAAGGACCGTAATGACGAGAATAAACGGCACCAAATACCCAAATATATCCCTATACCTGAAGGGCTAAAGTACTCACTTTTTCCAGGGCTATTAACGTGAAATAAATGTAAAGTCACCACGACAGGCTATGAAGTTTGTTTGGTCACATATTCCATTAGCTAATGTGGCACGCATAATCAATAATTTTATCAAAATTAAAACGAAAATGTTTATGATTTTTCTAAAAATGTTCGAAATTATGAACAAGAATTAAGTAACAATTTTGTGCATGGAAACTTATCCGAAATATGCTAGGTAATTATTTTAAGAATTTATAAAGAATACTGTAATATTTCATATTTGAATGACATGTACAGACTGTTCCAAAGTTGACATCATTTTTGTAGTCTAATAATAGGCAAATCTCGTTGAAATATCCCAGATGTTAGCAAAATGTGTCAAAACTAAGTCGGCTGTGCGGAGATGCCAGTGATAATGAAAATGTGCTGTTTAAATATCTACATTCAGCTGACTTGACACATTTTGATTATTTTTCTACGGGGCTATATGAAAGATAGATATAGATATATATCCTCATCTTTCTACAAACTTAGAGGAAATTAAGCAGAGAATCACTGAGGATATGGAGAAGGTTACGGAAGACATGCTACAGCGGGACTAATGAATTAGACGTGTCGTAATATTGAATATTTGTGAAATCGGTTCTAAAATTTGCATCCGTTATACCAAATTGTCCAGATTTTCATAAGTATTTTATTTTGCAACATGAAGCCTACATAAATCTATATAAATAGATTTGCCTGAAATATGTAGTTAATATCAATATTTTAGTTGTGGACACCGCACACACATATATATATACGAGAGAGAGAGAGACAGACAGAGATTCGAACCTGCGGCCCCTAGGTGGAAAGCCATCATTATATCTGAAATGTCTTACAGCAACACAGTCACGTACGACCTCCCAGAGGAAGCATATTTTCTAAACGTATTTCTAGAATATTCAGGCCGAAATTATGCTAATAATAAATATAATTCATAATAAATTAATTTAAAATTAAAAAAAAAATCATCTACTCATATGCGTAACCATTTACAAAAAAAAAAGAAATAAATTGAAAAAAATATCGAATCGACTGTATTGAAAACTGCGGAATATTTCCTGTTTGGAAATGCTTCCTCTCGCAGTAGCCAGATGAGTCGTTTCCTTTATTAATTAAATACATCCAAAATGTTTGATTATATTACTGACAACTGGTTTTATTGCAGAAGCTGTTACTGTGATCTAAACAATGTCAGTATTTCTTTTTCGATTCCTTGAAAATGGTGTTCATCCAATATCATCCAGACTGAGTTGTACATTTTGGACTTTGGTCGGAAATAATTTTTTTTGTAATTTATCTTTTTCATATTTTTATTAAGATTAATCCATGCAAACTCCAAACGTGAATGTTTTTTTTATTAAATTTGATAAATTTATTAGTGGGTTCAGTTTGCTCAATAAATTCATAATAAATTTATATTCCTATGTTAACGGAAACACAATGGTCACGTTTTGTATTGTTTTCATATTTTTTTTAATATCCTCTGGTTTTGCATAGTCATATGAAAAGCGCTCCATATTACGAATTACTGAACTTAGTTTTTTTTTTAATGTAATCACGTAGAAGGCACTTTTTTTCTTCATTAACATTCTAGAAGAAAAAGAATACAAACAAAAGAAACTGAAACCCTATTAATTCTTATAAAATTAAGAAAGTTTCTATATTTCTGACCTGGAGAACTTAATAGATAATTGAAAAAATATTTCGGGTCACAATGTGTCTTTGTACATTTCAGTATATAACGGATGTCATAATGGCGGATACAGTTAAGAAAATAATCATTATCTTACCGTTAATTTAGCAAATCGCATTGACAGACACCACAATTGTTCCTATTTATTCTTGATCAACTGAAGTCAAATTTTATATATGAAAGTTAAAACAAACATATGTACTGTACTGTTAAGACTAAGAGGCTGGTATAAAAGTTTAAATGAGTGCCAAATATACTTGAAGCTTAAATAAAGTATTAGATTTACACCCCTCCCACAGACAATTTAATATAGCTGAAAATTAAGCTAGGCGTACATAATGTAGAAATATTTAGAAGAAGAGGAAAGAAAAGATTTACCGGAATATTCCAAAATCGACAAAGAAAGAAATTATTTCCCATGAATTATGGTGAGAGATGCGAGAAATCGGAAGATTACAAGTCAAAACACTAACATATTCTCTAACCATATTAAATAGCGTGAGAATCATAATAATAATGAAAAACTTAAATGCCTTGACAGAAGGATATTACGAGTTAATTCTCTTGTCACCTCAAGATGCCAAACCAATTTAACTCTTATCACACGCTATAGTTAAATTAAGTCACTTTTAGTAAACCTCTGACGAGAACAGCGTCTTAATACATCTTAATCTTAAGCATAATTTAAGTGACACGATATTATCCAAAAATAGTTAAATAACTGCAAAGGACACTCATTTGACTCTTGCTGAATAAACAATCTCAATTGTTTGGTTTTTTTTTTCATTTTTTATCAGAACCACATTTATATAAATTAAAAACAAAATTAAAGCTGTCCCTATGCGAACCGGGTAACATTGAAGTAGATTTTATCAAGATAAAATAAAAGTTTCAGCTGTAATTTATTTTTACCGATAATTTCCCCACGAATCGCTAGCTGGGAATATCAGCAAATATAGAGTACAGTTTTTTTTGTTTTTTTTTTGGTTTTAAAACTCAAAGTTGCAATGCGGTTTCCTAAAACAGGAATTTCTGTATCTCAATTAAAATTCTGGTCGGTGAGAGTTTATTAGAGCAACATTTAGCAAAGACGTTAATTTCAGTAACGGAGTCAGTCTTAAAGTTAATTTCAATTTCATTTACTAATAGCTTCAGTCTATCGATTACAACTTTCAGAGGACTTTAGTGTAGTCAGATTAAAGGATTGAGGTTTTGTCGTCGAGGTTTTCATTCCACTTTGAATCAACGTCGATAACATTATCGAATGCAATCTACGTCAGCCTCAAAGTAAATTTCAATTATATTTTTTCTAGACCAGAAAAAAAAAAAAAATTAAGAAAAATATGGTTTTGTTATAGTTTTGGAAATGCTTATTATTCGTTGGACATTAACCGAAATTATGATCATCGTTGCTGAACTATGCTAAACGAAAGTCCAAATTAAAATTGTAACATATTTTAATTGCTTTCAGATTATCATTGACTTTAGTATTGCTTCAGTAAATTTTGGAATATCTGCTTGAAGGCAGTAACTTTTGCGGAACCGATGCATAGATTATTCGGTATCTCTTTGATATTATTGCTCTATTTCTTCAAAGTTAAGGATCCTTTTTAAACGTAAGTCAGTCATGCCTCAGAATACAATATTCCTAATAAATCTATCACACATTCGTTCAAAGTCACTTTCCGAAATTTTGTAACTTACTCCAACAATATAATCATCCAATCTGTGTTAATGATTAATACATGCCAAAGAAAGGCGGGATTCATTGTTCTTTTTTTTTTTTTTGCAGGTCGACATCCATCAAGGTTTCCTTCCAACATGCTCCGAGCTTTTCTTAATAATCTTGTTGTTAAAGGTAAGATATGAATGGATACACGTAAATGTGGGCAAATACAAGTAAAATAAAATATATGAATTTACCTGGCTTGACATCAGATGAATTCACAGCTAAAATCCGTTTGCTCCCTGTTGTTAAGTCCAGTTGCCTGAAGTTCGAAAGTCGTACTGAATCCATATCTAACCAAAATGCAGCTGCAGGTATGCAGACCAAACATTCATGCTAACTCCTGATCATGTCACAGAAAGATTACAATTAGGATTAACGAGTTTGAGAATGATAAATATAACGTAAAATATACGCAAACGTTTCCTCAAATGAGTTGGCCTTGCCCACAATGAGGCTGTGACGTCAAACAAGGGAGGTCACTCAACTGACACAATTAAATTAATATATTATTATCATCATACAGTTACGTCCGTCGAGAGGAATTTCTTCTATATATATTTTTTTTTTCTTATTGTAACCAACCTGTTGTCCTGTTAAATAATTCAAGTGAGAAATGCATCCATGTCGTCATGTTTTGTCTATTTATGCATATTCAACTAACTCATGCGAACACACAAACATACACGCGCGTTTGTGTGAGCACGCGCACGATTGATTTAATGGACAGCGGACAATTGAGCTGCGTTCAGATTAGAGTTCCATTCATTTACGCGCAAAATACGCTGGGAAAGTATGAATCCATATTCCCCTACAGCTATGTGTAAATATCAGGGGAAACAAGGTCCTATTGTCAGGGTTGGCAACCTGTCCAGGAGAAAGAAAAAACTGAATCGGAAACTCCCTGGAGAGGGTTGGTAAAGGGCGGATGAGTCTCTGATCGACGCCAACGATCGGCATTGAGGAAGAGGATGGAAAAATTCATTTTCATACGGTCTACGATTGTATCATCATCATCTGAGATATTGCACATAGTTCACCATATATATATATATATATATATATATATATATATATATATATATATTATGTCATTCACAGACAGTACTGTTTCGCTGTATCACATCTCCTCAGTGCGACTAGACTTTCGAGTGCCTCAAGCCAGGATTGAAACACAACTAATTTGGTGTCAGCCAGAGCTATCTTCACTCGGTAGAGTTACACAAATAAATCTAGCGTATTGTTTTTACAAATGTAAACACATGCCAATCAGCCAAAGTGCTCCATTCATTTTACTGAAGAGCTTTGCATTAGTGCAGGTGGTTGTTGTTTTTAGAATTAGCTTATCACTCAACAGTGCTCAATTGAAATGTATTTTCAAGAGCTAAATTATATATATATATATATATATATATATATATATATATATATATATATATATGTCTCTCTGTATGTGTGTGTTTAAAGTGTATTGGGGCAATCAAACATATATTGTTAAAATTAACAGACACACAGTCTACAACCACGCTATTACATGCCGCTTTTCTGATCTTAGTTCAATTAAACGAAATTTATTAGAAAACATAGTCATGTACAAAATATTAGACAGGTATTAGTTGATAACACAATAATACTCTCAAATCCATGCAGTAAAAAGAACCTTCAGCTATTGGAAGTCATCTTCATTAATACGAAGCAACACACACTCAACAAAGTTACAATTCAAACTAATAACAGCATATGTCTCTTTTGTCAATATTCAGCCTCTTACGTGGTACGACGTCATAGAACTGCATCACGAATTTACCATCTGAGTCTGCTGTTCCGTGACCGTTATCTTCGCATACCAATCTTCTATGTCAGCATAACAGAATATCATATTTGATGGCGAATATCTTTGTTTAAATGTCTATAAAACCATTCTGAATATGGCTCATGTGAGCCCAAAGGATAGAGAAAGGAACAGCGTTATAAAAATATCCAAATGTTGGATTATTTTAGTCTTTATTTTCTCCCGAATTTAAAGCAA
>OZ038477.1:41370575-41390575 GCA_964036315.1 Acanthosepion esculentum
TTTGCTTTTTATATTATTTTTTACTCAGAATTCAATTCGTATTTTATCTGCATTTTATCTCTACCTCATATATATATATATATATAACCTTTTAACTTCTTTGCAGTTCGAATTGTCGTGTCGTCTCTCCTTGAATTCGGAACCCCATACCTTATACTAAAAATTGCTTAACAAGGCGAATGCACATGAAACATGATTAACCATTCAAAAGCAAACAACGAAAAGTAAAAATACCAGAATGTATTTCTTCTTTTTCATTACATCTGATACTCTAGAGAAACTTTAATAAATGTAAAACTCAACTAGAGTGATAAACGTTTTGTCTTTTATCACAAGATGAAAAGTGTCCGATTGGTGTCTATAATTGTACGATCGCTACAATGGTATAACACATTACGTTAATTATAACATACCTTATCATCCAATGTTATGCGAGGATAAATTGTAACCAGTATGTCGATGTAAATTTAATTCTCGCCTATTCTCATTGGGTAAGTGATTATTTTCTTTTTTAAATATATCCTGCAAATCAACAGCTTGCATATTATTGATTTGTTTTCTACGGCTTCTCATTGCTGGTTATTTAAGGCCAGAAAATACTTTTAGATTTTATTTTAATTGTTGTGATACTAATTGTTAAGAGATAGCATTCTTAATCATTTATCCTTGGCTGGGAGTTGAAAAAGTGGATTCATACCTTTCCCAATGTTGTTTGCGCCTAAATGAATATAAAATAAACTGTACGGGACGTGGAACTCGGCTCTCCGATTAACAATTCCGAGCCATTATCCATTAACTATCTGCACATCCAATCTTAGAACACGTGATATTCACGACAAACAATCTAGACCGTATTTGGCCAACTAGAAGAAAACATGCTAGACAACGAATTTCACTGTCTCGGTAGAGGATAGCGCATATTAGAAAGAAGGCGAAAAGATTCAGACAAATGTAGACTTCGTCAGAAAACTGGTGATGTTGTGGAGCATAAAGGCTACAGCCGTGACACTAGAGGTGAAAATGACCCCAAAGGACATTTGAAAAAGACAACTGAAAAGTTTCGACGTTGCTTCACTTCGTTGATCTTACGGGAACCCGTTTTGAACGTGAGGTGGCCGTCTGCCCTCTTGTGTATTAATGGCTGTATTGCCTTCTTTGGGGTGAAATGATAAAAAAAAGAAAACTTATGAATATAATTGTGTTGTGCTGTTAGACTTCTTAATTCACCTCTCCTGAAAACCCTTAAAATCCACGTTCTAATTCCAGGATTTGAACACGATTCGAAAATCAAACATAAGCACCAGTAGAAATCACTTAAAACAACACCCACGCAGCAATACCGAGACATTCACCCAGAGAAGTTATTTTAACCAAATAATATATCAGCATCCGTGTATGCATAAACCTATCAGTTTGTCAATGTCTTGGTGCCTATCGATGTGTATTACCGATTGGTTTTATGTTATTACATTTATGATTATCGGAGAGTCTCTAATTCTATTTTAGTGTTTTTATTGGTGACATTAATTCTACAAAATTCACCGAAGATCCAGGATTAATGTGTTGCTCTAAGTTTCCACTTTGAACAGAATTCGACAATTATTCATAAAACATCGCATTTGTGAGCCTCTGCGAATTAATTGAAATAAGATTTATTCAGAGTCTGAATGAAAGGAATGAAATTAAAGAAAAAAAAAACACCTTGAAAGTAATCACCATAATATATAGCACTCATGAAATAAGGGATGTCAATATCGTCGAAAAGGGAGCACTAGCTACTCGAAAAGATCATCATATCTCTTTTATTATAAGATATTAATCAGGTCTTGTTTAATAGTTCTTATTATCTTTTTCTTTTTATCTCCCGTTTTATAATCTCTGTTATTCCAACTGTTGACAATATTGTTAAAATTATATTAATAGATTGTCTTTTCTTTCGTCAGTGTTCTTTTGATGATGTGGCTGCTGATACTACTACTACTACTACTACTAATATCACCACCACTACCACCAGTAATATATAATTATTTGGAATTTTCAAATACAATCGGAGTGCACAATCTAGACCGTATTTTGCCAACTAGAAGAAAACATACCAGACAACGAATTTCACTGTCTCAGTAGAGGATAGCGTTATATTAGAAAGAAGGCGAAAAGATTGAGACAAATGTAGACTTCGTCAGAAAACTGGGGATGTTGTGGAGCATAAAGGCTACAGCCGTGACACTAGAGGTGAGAATGACACCAAAGAACATTTGAAAAAGACTTAAGAACTTGTGTCCCTCCAAATGACATCATCGTTGGAAACTGGAAGAAAAACAGAAATTTGAGATCTTTTGTTTGATTTCAAGTGTACTTCCTCCGTTACCACTGGCTTACACTCTCAAGGAATAATAATAACAACAATAATAAAAATGCTGCTGATCCACCCGCCATGGCTATTATGGCATCTGCTATTAGTTTATTTGAGATGCTAACATATTCATCGTTTTCATCCTGACTTAAGATGGGCTACGTTAAACATTATATGATTTACCACAGATTTGCTTGTTAGTTGCCTGAACATAACCAGTTAGGGAATGTGCAGGATTAATGAAGATGTATCATGGTTCAGCGTCGGGAAGGTGTTTTACTTGAAGTTTGATTGATGAGGGAAACAATTCGTCTTGTGGGGGTCACTTTAGATATTTGCGTACAGCTACAATCTGAGATTGTCCGCGCAGTCTAGGTTAATTTACCTGAGGATTTATAACTGGGACACGCCTACAAGATTATGTGCTGCTTTTATCAAAGCCTGTCAACTTTACTTATCAGACTGGGTGAAAGGATGAGTATGTTTCGTTTCGCATGTTTGTACCCTAACATTACTATATTACCGCGATTCTCTCTCGCTCAACAATAAGGATGATAATAATAATAATAATAGCTGGAATTTGAATACTGAAAGAAACCGTGAATTCCATGCCAATAAACCATAAATGTCTGTGACACAAAACGAAACAATGCCTGTTCACCGACGTCTCTGTTCCAGTTGAAAATATTAGAATGAAAGAAATTGATAAGCTCAAGAAATACACTAACCTACGGATTGAAGTTGCCATTATTGTCTCAGTTATTCTAGTTGGCATTGAGTCGGTTAGATGGATCTTCTTTTATGTGGCGGATCACTTTAGGACATAGGCGATCATAGCTCTCCTCTTCTTCCTGTCGCTTGTAGCTCTCAATAAGCTTTGTCTTTTTGTTATCTCACCCAGACGCTTTTCTGCAATCCGCTTGCTTAAGCCCGTTCAGTATGTCACGCTTTGTCTTCTCATGTGTTTCTTTCCTTCTCTCCGTCCTGTGAGTCTCAGGTTTTCCAAGCCCCCTACTTCTCATTACGTGTCCCAGAAATTTCATTTGCCGCTTCCTGATGTTAAGTATAATTTTCCTCTCTGTTTGCATCCTCTCCAAAACCTCATCGTTGCTCACATGTTCTTTCCATGGTATTCTTAGCATCCTTTTGCAGAACGATACCTCTGTTGCTTCGAGCTTTTTCTTCATCTTTAAGGAGACGGTTCAACATTCGCTGCTATAAATGGGGACAGACATCACGTTGCTGTCCAGTACTCAAACCTTTGTTATCAACGAAACCCTCCTCTCTCCTAACACTCTGCCTAGCTTTCGGAATGCGTCTTTGTCCATCCCAATACGTGTTCGCACTTTCCGTCCTCTGTCTGAACATTTCTCAGATATTTAAATTTTCACACGTGCTTCATGTTAGTGTCCGCGACCTGTCAATCGCATTTCGAGCTCATCTTTCTGTTGATGACCGCGCATTCTGTCTTCTAGTAGATTATGTTTAGTCCCTTCTTCTATCTTTCCTTCGCTAACTTCTGAAGGAGGTTTGGTTACATTAAAAAATCGGAATAAAAACTACTATCATATTGCTACATAATTATGTGTTGTTTAGCACTGTAAATATTCTACGAAATGGCTTATTTGTGTAAGAATACAATATCTTACACATCTTTGGCCGATAAGTAAATAAATTCCTTTTAATCCACATAATTATCTGAGTTTCCTAGGAAATTTGTATCCAGTCCATTTTTGAATCAACTTAAGTGTCAGAGTTTTCAAGATTTCTTTTTCCATCCAGCCTTTGAATTGGCAAACGTAAAATTTTGTCAATGATTTTAGATAATCATAAAAGTAGTCCTTTCAAGAAGCAGCCCAGTCAAAAAGCCGAATGGGTAGCCTATTGTTCCGGAAAACAAAGGGACGGATAGAAGTGGTT
The DNA here is from genome assembly GCA_964036315.1 of Acanthosepion esculentum. Lineage (NCBI taxonomy): Eukaryota > Metazoa > Mollusca > Cephalopoda > Sepiida > Sepiidae > Acanthosepion > Acanthosepion esculentum. Next base: position 41,374,849 of record OZ038477.1, read on the forward strand.
GGACCCTAGACAGTATCTATATAAGCAGAGAGAGGCAGGAAGTCAGTAAGTTGGTCGGTAACCGGTTAGTGACTCGGTTACTGACCAGCGGCCAGTGATTAACTGCCCAGCGGCCAATCAGGAAAAACCAGCCAGTTGTTAAGCAGATAACAGTCATTGGTTGATGCCAAAGGGAAAGACTGGTGACATTTTGTATTGTTGCTATTTTCCAACCTGTGTCTTGTAAAAACATTTATCGTTAATTTTTGTTGAATACGATCACGGCTAAGGAGATAAATCTGTGATCACAGCGAGTCGGGTATATATGCAGACACAGCCGACCAGGGATGCTATCAGAGCTGCAGTGAACGACGGACGATCGGAGCACGTCGTCATATTTTTCACTCGATAGAGATAAACCAAGATATTCGCTTGAAAACTAAAAAAAACTGATGATGATGATGATGATGATGATGATGATGATGATGATGATGATGAACATAATCATAAATTTCATTATGGATGCAAACAAGAACAGGGGAACAGTCAATCGGAGAAGGATCATTTACAGCAGACCACATGAGGAAGAATGAAAATTGTAAAGAGATACCAGAATGCTGAATTGTTGTTGAGCGAAGTGTGGAACCTGAAAGTAAAGGTCATGCCTACGATCGTTGATGCATTTGGGGACATGCTCGAAAGCATCTAATGCCGGGATTACGTGGTTTAGAAATTCGAGTAAGATTTGTGACAGCCCATATTACGGCGTTGTTGGATTCTACAATGGAGCTGAGATAGGCGATGGAGATTTGAGATTCCCTGTCACTCAATCTCCAGCGATAACTGCCAGACAATTGGAATGAAATTGAGAATTCATGAAATAATAATGAAATAGAGAAGAAAACTCATTGAAAATGATGCAAGAGATCTATCACACGACTTCCTTGACGCGAAATATCTTGACTGGCCAAACAGCAGATGAAATATACGAGTTTATATAAATCATAATCTTTTATTAAAGAAAATAAAAGTGGATGCAAAATAGTAACCACGGACCCGATTGACCTGCTACACGATGACATTTTGATTATGAATGTGGTTAAGAAGGAAAAAAACGTGTAAACTGGATATTTTCTTATTATTGCCTGTTCTTCGAAAGTAATAACGAGATAAGGGTGAATATTATCTTCATAGATAAAGTAATAAATATGGAATAAAATAAGGGAAAGTAAATGAAAGGGAGAAGAGACGGCAAATAACGGCTTACCAGGCTAAAGAAAGGGAATTATTCTAAATAACGTCAAAAGAAACCAGAAAACATAAATCCATAGTGTAAATACGCTGAGGTGGAAAAATTTCTCTGGCACTTAAGATATCCACCGTTAAAATAAATATGTCGGTTGTATACGTAGCAAACAACTCCAAAGAAGAGAGTGTGTACCTGATTACCACAAGGGCGGAAAGCGTTTTATGTTAAAACGAAACTTCTAATGAGGTCCCAAAAAAAATATCACTAACGAAACATCCCGGAGCATTCGTGGAATATACGTTAGGAATTTAAGAAAAAGGAAAATCACACCTTATAGCAGATGATTCTCATGTTTTAATTTGTTCAAGATTTCGAAAAACCTGCTAAGATATGGTTATTTCCAAGAGAATTGCTATTTAAATATAAGAAGAATCCTTTGCAGAATTATATATATATATATATATATATATATATATATGTGTGTGTGTGTGTGTGTGTGTATGCATGTATGTGGGTATATATATATATATAATAATTGTCTGTGTATATATATATATATATATATATATATATATATATAAGTGTCTGTATACATATGCATGTTTCTATATATATATATATATATATATGTATATATATATATATATATATATTATGCACAGTACTTAGTGGAGAGCGCACAATATATATGTGTGTGTGTATGCATATATATATATATATATATATATATATATATATATTTTTATATATATATATATTTATATTTATATATATATATATTTATATTTATATATTTATATATATATTTATATATATTTATATATTTATATATATATATATATATATATATATATATAATCATTTATTTGAATATTACAACATAAATATGTTATAAAATCACTACAAAAACTTGGGTATATATATATATATATATATATATATATATATATATATATATATATTTATATTTGGGTCTGTATATATACGTATCTATCTATATGTGTGTGTATAGCGAGTGTAACAGCAAAATTGGTTAAATCCTTTAGCAGCATAATTTCATATCCCACAAAATGTTTAATAGGTCAAACACCACTAAAATAGTTTGGTTTTTCCAGGTTTTCAGATAAGCAGTTTAGCTATCGTGACAACGTTTGTCCTAAGAATCACTTAAAAACCATTATTACGAGCTACAAAGTACAGGAAACTGTGGAGAAAAATGACTGCCAACGTTCAGAAGGGACGCAGCACATAGAAGACAAATATGTCAGATAAATCCTGGCACTGATAATTTCATGTTTCTTGTATTATTGCCGTATGCGGAATTATATTATATCATTCGTTATAACATAATAATAATTCCCCAGTTAAATTCAGAATCGTGTTCTGTTAACTTTAGCCTAGTTTTATCAGACTGTATTTATGGCCCTGGATATACTACATATTATAAACAAGACCTGAATAAAACATATAAATGAGATCGAAATGAGGAAGGCCCTGCCGGAACCCGAGCAATGTTTTTGCAGTTATCGGAAGCGATAATTGCAGCTCGTGTGTGCGTGTATTTTTTTGTTTTTGTTTTACAGTAATTCAAGCAGATATTTGTATAAGAACACATGAATGTACAAGAGGTGTAAATGATTGCGACTTGGAAGATGAAGTCGGCAAACCGACTTCGAATCTGTCTTATCCGCGCAGTTTTGGCTTGCTTGTAAAATCATAGTTATTCTCAAAACATTTGAATGCAATATTCACACGAATAAGAAAAAACATGAAAATTACTCATACAACTCAAAAGTACATTCGGCTTTAATTAACCCACACATTGTTTGTAAGACACACACATTATATATATATATATATATATATATATATATATATATATATATATATATATATGTATGTATGAATGTAATGGGAACGCAAATAATATTCTAAACGTTCACAATATTAATTCAAAAGAGGGCTCAATACCGATAGTAGAGCAATAACTATTTATTATAATTTTTTCATATAAACAAAAATAATTTACTCACTACAAAGATGCAACCTCTTTTCTGTGAATTTAATTGCACCTCGACTGGTGAGAACCAAATCAGTTATGAACAATTTCATAACCATTTAAGTTCTCACTGTGAGAGGTGCAACTAAATGAAACAAAGTTGTATCTTTGTAGTGAGTAAATTGTTGTAGTCTACATAATATATATCTATATCTATATATATATATATATATATATATATATATATATATATATAACACGAATGATAAAAATATAGTTAAAAAAATGACTCCATCGTAGTTGGAATCATCGAGTCAAAGATCATCTCCTTAGCTGCATAAAAGGTACTTGTCAGGGCTATGTACAGTTGTGAATTCAGAGTTTTCCTTCACCTAGACCGGATGCCACAAAACAGTGTGTCCATAACTTGGGTGAAAGAGATAGTTTCAAACCACCCTAAACGCATTAGTACATAAGTGAATATAATGAACTCAACTGGAATTCGAACACGCAATCCTAGCTGCAATCCATTACTTTAAGTTATGCTATATTTATTGGAAAAAAATGGGCTTAATACCAGAGTTAAAGCGTATGTAAATAGAGATGTGGACACATGTCAACACCAAGTTCGTTCAAATCTTAAACGCAAATTTCTGGCTTGAAGTTTGCATTTTACCATAAAACAAAATGACAACACTCGGTGTGCACTTCTAAGATATATATATATATATATATATATATATATATATATATATATATATATATATATATATATATATGTATATATATAATGAAATGGACAAAGTCCAACAATTATTTTAAGACATTTTTTATGTTTATACATTCTATTTTATACATACAAATATTTGAGTAAATGCTCTGTTTCTAATAAACAGTATTATCAACATTTACCCACTTGAATGTCCGAAAAATTTTCATAGAAAATATGCGTTCTCCGACAGAAATAGAAAATTTTACGGGAGAAAATAATGGAAAATTGTATTTTAGAAGGAGTAAAATCAACCTTGCTAACCGATGGGCTCCTCTGTGGCGAAATCGGTAATACCACGTCAGGCTATATGACGGTTCCGTATAGTATACAGGTTCGATTCCTGTCGGCGGACACGTATTTTCTATGGCAATTTCTCGAGCATACAGGCCGGTAAATGTTGTTAATACTGTTTATTATAAACAAAGCATTTACTTAAATATTTGTAACTATTAAAAAGAATGTATAAGAATGAAAAATGTTTTAACATATATATATATATATATATATATATATATATATATATTTGTCATCCACAGACAGACTGTTTCGCTGTTTCACAGCTCATCAGTGTGGCTAGACGTCCGGTTGCCACTAGCTAGGATCGAAACCCGACTGAATTTCTACCACTAAGCCTTCGGCTCACGGCAAGGATGAAGGTGAATTTTAGCGTGTTTATTTTTAGATTGAGATAAACACACAGTGACTGACAGTGTCTCAATTCTGCCGAAGAATATATATATATATATATATATATATATATATATATATATATATATATATATATGCGTGTGTGTGTGCTAACAATAGATTAGCATTCTAATTATAGGTTCATTTGCCTATTATATCTTTAATAGTATCTCATTCATATTTTGGGATATGCTGCTTATAATTATTTATATAACTCATTTATATTTCTATATTTCAGTACACTCGATATATACCCTCTTTTTATGATACATATTTCTTTACCTATGAGGAATAAGCGTTCGATTGTCTCCCTTGAATGTGGCATTCTTTATTCAACTCTTTATTATAGGATACACACAATGGTAATGTGTTCAGCAATAGCAAAGTGTTATTTCTGTTTTGAGCCACACGAGATATTTCGTGTATATCTTTGGAAAGATAACATCCACTTTTCCTGCTTTTCATAAGTTACAAGATTCTGTCTGTCCTCTCATAGTACTTTTCTTGGGAATTTCTTTTAAAATCAAATAAAACACATCTTTATCTTTATGCAAAAGAATGTTTTTAAAAGGTCGAAAATTAACTTTAGCTTCATTCTAAATTTGAACGTCGCCTACTCTGTAGATTGTTCGCCGATAATATTTATTCTTTTGCAGAAATATTTTTTGGAAGCTTTATCGGTTGGCATAGGTGGAAAAACGTCTATTTCGTAGACAGAAGCCATTGTTTATCCACTTCTTTCCTCTTAGTCACTGAAATAGACAATAGAGATATCTACCTCCCCCCAAAGAAAATTTCGCATTCAATGATATTTCTTCTTTCCGGTTAAATTCTAAAACATCTCAACTTCTTGAAAATTAATGTCAGGTTACATAAATAAATCCAGACAACGAAAGGTAGAAATCGTTCTTCATGAATCGGTCCCATGATTCAATCTAAAATTTCTCATCTCACTATTGGATTTTTAAAAAATATCAATGTCATTATACCAATTTATTTGGTGTGAACAAATGTTCCAAGAGACTATTTTTTTTAATTTGATAATAACTCCCTAGCAGGCAAATAGTATTGGCCGTTTTTTTTTTTAAGCTTTTCACCCCAAACAAGGCTGGAAGCAACTAGCACGCAAGGGGTTACAGAAGGTTTGGAGGAAGAGCAGATAGGAGTGGTAAAGGAAAGGATGTGGAGAAAGATAGTGGATCGATCAAGGCAAGGGGGTTACAGAAGATTTGGAGCGAGAGAAGACAGGAATGAAAGGGGGAAAGTATGTGGAGAAGGGAAGTGGATAGATCAAGGCAACTGGAGATGTCGATTGACGTTAAACTTAAATAGTTGGAGATTATATTTGTCAGGGAAACAGCATTCAAACCTCACTTGCACAGAGGTGTTCACGGATAAAAATCATATATTGCAGCAAAAAATAAGCACATACAACAGTTCATGATTTTTCTTTTTAATTTGGGAAATATAACAAAAAAATCGTAACTTGATTGATGAAACCGCAAACATGAGTGTTGCAAGTTTGCTGTGACTAACTTCTGTAATTCAAGTAAATTAATCTCGAGTTGCAGGAGAAATCCTGCAACCAGAGAACACATAAAGGCTGCACTGAGAACTTGCAAGTAGATTTGTAGGAGAAATGCGTTCCGTCAAGAGTGGAATGTCTTGAAAATGAATTACTGAGGTTCAGACAAATAATGTATAGACATTGTGAAAATATGGAGAATTATGAAACAGCTGTAAAAATGGGTTCACTTAAACAGTCATAGAGAAGTATTACTTCGACTGTATCACCGTTCCTGACCAGAAATAATTTATCTTCTATATTTGAAGGTTTTGCAGAGGTCAATATCCGTGTTTGCAGATCGGGATTCAAGAAAAATTTACTCTTCACACAAGAAGAAACTTAAAGTGATACTAGTAAACGACAGTTTAACAGCAGGTTTAGGAAAACTGAATCGATAATGGAGGCGGTAGAAATAAATTATTCCTAACAGAGCATACGCAACAGAATATGGAAGATTGTATCACAATTATTTCCGGTCTGTTTGGCATTTCTTAGCTAATTATATATCATAATGTTAACACCGATGACCAAAGGTATTAGCGTTTAGCATTAATTTATAACCCAAAATAGTAAGTTCCGCGAAAATATTGACATAATAAAACCTGACAAATACTTATAAAGAAGTAGCTGAGAGAAGATGGATAACTGCTAAACGAGAATAGTAAATAAACATGGTAAAAAATAAAGGAAAAATAATCGTAAGCTTATGTAAATACATATAAATATTATAAACACACACACACACATATATATATATATATATATATATATATATATATATATAACTATACATAAATATATATACATATATATATACATACATAAATATATATACATATAGATATAGATATAAATATGTACACACACACATATATATACATATATTCGTATATATATATACATAGAAACATATACATACATATAAACATATATACATACATATATATACATATATATATACATACATTTAGACACATATATATACATATATATACATACATATAGACACAGACATATATATATATATACATATATATATATGCATATAGACACACACATATATATATATACATATATATATATGCATATAGACACACACATATATATATATATACATATATATATATGCATATAGACACACACATATATATATATACATATATATATATGCATATAGACACACACATATATATATATACATATATATATATGCATATAGACACACACATATATATATATATATACATATATATATATATATGCATATAGACACACACATATATATATATATATACATATATATATATGCATATAGACACACATATATATATATATATATACATATATATATATGCATATAGACACACATATATATATATATACATATATATATATGCATATAGACACACACATATATATATATATACATATATATATATGCATATAGACACACACATATATATATATATACATATATATATATGCATATAGACACACACATATATATATATACATATATATATGCATATAGACACACACATATATATATATACATATATATATATGCATATAGACACACACATATATATATATATACATATATATATATGCATATAGACACACACATATATATATATATACATATATATATATGCATATAGACACACATATATATATATATATATACATATATATATATACATATATATATAAATATATATATATATAAATATATATATTTATACATACATATATATACATATTTATACATACATATATATACATAAATATATATACATATTTATACATACATATATATATACATATATATATACATATATACACACACAATTATATATATATACATATATATAGATATCTTCTTTAAGAAAATGATTCCATCGCGACACAGAAATTCTGTTTCAAAACTGAAACTGAAATTGTAAATTTAATTATAAAAATTAAACTTAAAATCCATAATTTCGCACCACAGTCAAGCGATGCTAGGAATAACTTTCTAAGAAATTTACTTAATTTTTAAGCGCAAACAATCTTAATATTTTGATGCGTTAAGGTTAAGGAAAATTCAATCCATATTGATTAGCGGCGGTTGAGATTTAGACAAATTATGTATCAAATATATGTCGCCTATTAAGTCAGGTTAAGTTTAAGTGGGTTGGCGGTGTCTGCTCACAAACATAAACATCTGTTATTCAGTAGGTCGTCTGGGGTTTCAATGACACAAATATTTTGGCATTTATTTTTATTTCTCTGCTTAATTCCTATTTTCATACATAAAGATTTCCTAAAAGGGTCATCTACATATGAGTAAGTCATATTTTTAATTTTTTAATTTTATTCCTACAGATTTAAAGTGTTATTACTCCAAATAACTAACAGACTTTTCGGTAAATTTACAAATAAATATGTTAGAATTTGATTTCGTATATAAAACAGTTATTAACTAATGATAAAAAAATAAATATGTATGCTTCCTCTATCTTCTTTATTATTTATTTTGTCTATATTATTATTTAAGGCAAATATTTGACAGTGCCTACAAAAATAGCTATTTCATTTCTTTAACTCAGTAAATATACTTAATAAATATACTTAGTAAACTTAATAATGTATAGTTTTTAATGTATGCAGAAAAGACATGGATTATTTAATGACATACAAGCTCTAGTTTTTCTTATTAATTTCCATTTACTGTTGATTTCTTGTTGCTTTCTTTTTAGCACCGGAAATATTTAAATAGCGACGTCTGATTTCGGTATTTATGAATATTTAAGAACGTTTCATGTTGCTTTCAATTTCTTTGAATCCATTCCTTGTACATCCACTGTATATTTTAACCACGTCTTGATCCTCAATAGATGTGATATTGCATTGATAATCTACTTATTCTTTACGACGTTTATTATTAAGAGGACAGTTTTGGGGAATTCCACAGTTATATAATTTTTTCTTTATCTACCTAATTTTTTTTAAATTTTAGGATCTATATTCTTTGGATTTTATTATGAGCGTTTATTCAAGATAATATAATTATGTTTCTTAAGGATCATATCTAAGTTTTCAGTACAACTGTAACATAATCTTAGGGTATTTTTATAAAAAATTGTAGTAAGTCTACTCTCTCTCGGAAAATGTTCATCGATTATTCCGATGAAAATTTGTCCAAAATTATTTTTTACCATTTGGTTGTATGTGGGTGGATACCAGATGATTTTTCTGTTTCTATCTATTCTATGATAGCAATTTTCATTTTTTATATAATTGAATATCTATCTATCTATATATATATATATATAGTGAATACATATATATATATATACATATAAATTAAGATATGTAAATTGAATACATACATATATATATATACCAAAATTAATACATACATAAACTGAATACACATGTATATAAATGTGCATATACATTATATATATATATATATATATATATATATATATATAGAGAGAGAGAGAGAGAGAGAGATAGATAGATATAAATTGAATACATACATATATATAGATTGAATACAAACAAACACACATATATATATATAGATATGTGTGTCTGTTTGTGTGTGTGTGCGTGTGCGTGTGCGTGTGTAGAATGTCTGTAGGTGCTGTGAGACATCCAGAGGATTTTAAACACAGACCGAAAAAGTTCCAGTATAGTCAGTTGTATTGGAGTCCCAATGAATGTATCATTGATTTCAGCATGAGGTTCTTTATTGATTCTTGTCGTTTCCTGGGAGTGCAGTAACACAACATTCAGACGTGCTGGAGGCTTCCGGTTGTTTGTCTAAATGCTGGTTTAAACCAAACTTTATCTAACTATAAATGTATGTTTGTAAGTATAATGTTATGCGTGTATATCTATATGTATATGTATATATATATATATATATATATATATATATATATATATATATATGTGTGTGTGTGTGTATTTATATATGTACGTTTATATGTATTTATATATATGTATGCATATATGTTTGTAAATATATATTTATATATATATGTATATATATATATATATGTAGTATATATGTATATTTATGTATATATATATGTATGTATATATATGTATGTATGTATGTATATATATATAAGTCTATGTCTGTATATATATGTATGTTTATATATATATATATGTATATATATACATACATCTATAGATATATTACATCCAATGTAATAAATATATACATGTTTTATGTTTTTATGGGGCAATATATATATATATATATATATATATATATATATATATATATATATATATATATATTGTGCGGAGGATCCCTCCTGGACAAAAATAAGAAATTTCAAAAGGTGGATACATCTGTTTGAGATGTCAACGACCATCTAGCTGTCACTGCGCGTTGTCTAGAAATATTTTGACGGTTAGTTCACTCGGGGTGTCTTCTAGGTGAAGGAACCTAATAGAAAACCTGCCTGATGGCCACACTAGATATCTTGCAACTGCTTGTCTCTGGCCACAGCGGCTTTGAGATAACGGTCGATGCAGCGTTGTGTAAGTTACTTCCGTCTTCAAAACCCACACGGGCATTACCAGCTTATAGATTTATTTTTCCAATCCAAATTAAATAGCGGTGGACATGCATCGTTAAGTACAGTTCTGACGGGCTGGAAATGCGTAGCTGCTGATCTCACATTTGCCGACCTCTGGTAGGGTTGGCTTTCGGTTCTTCCTGCGGTGTCTAACCAAACCATTTTAAGGAGAGCACTGCTCACCAGAATATTCCTGGATGAGTCTAGACAAAGCGATCCCAGAATGGCCTGTCTCATTCACCTGACCACTATAGCGCGGCTGGTGCATGTCTATTTGGCGCTCGAACAAAAGCAAAAAATTAAAAATTGCTGAAACTGAAACTATCTTGTATGTACTGACTCTCGTAGCTAATGCTGTGGAATCTGCTTCTCCACCTGGAACAGCTGTGGTGTCTAGGGAGCTAGACAAATAATCTATAGATATAGCTGCTCTCTCGGAAACTCGTCTAGCTGGTGATGGTCAACTTCAACAATTTGGAGGTGGCTACACTTTATTCTGGAAGATAAAGAGCGCTGAGGAGGTCAGAGTACCTGGTGTGGGTTTTGCTGCACGACGAACACTTGTAACAAAACTTGCTGAACTTCATAAATGAGTCGATGAGATTTTAATGAGCCTTCGCCTACATCTGAATGGATAAGGATACTCTACAATCATTAGCGCCTACGCTCCGACAATGGTAAGTACCGACGATCTAAAGACTCAGTTTTATGGAACTTTGAGAAATATACATGGCATGATTCCAAAAGATAACAAGATTGTCCTCCTTGGTGACTTCAGCGCCCGAGTTACTGTAGATTGGGAGATCTGGAATATTTTGGGTAAATATGACGTCGGGAAAATCAACACCAAAGGTTTAATGCTTCTTGAAATCTGCATCGAGTTAATCTGTTATCTCCACCATGTGGGGTCATGCTACTACGTGGACGCATCCCCGTTCACAACAATTTCATCTCATTGATTATGGCATCGTTGACAAGAGAGATATGCAGGATGTCCATATTGTAAGATCTAGGGATGGTGTGGATTGCTGGACTGATCAGGAACGAGTGAGGGCCAAAATGAATTTTGTTCTTAATCCAGCAAAAAGACAAAACAATGGAAAGCCTCCTGCCCGTCTGAATGTCGCGAAACTGCATTCCCTAGAAAAAGAGGAATAACTAAAATAACAACATACTGAAATCAATGATACATCGTCTTGGGACTCTTTGTAGAAGAATATATATGAAGTGGCTGAGGAAGTTATGGCTAAAATGCCAGGAAAACATCGAGAGTGATTTGATGAAAATCATGATGGTATCAAGGAGATCACTACAAGAAAGAATCAGATACGAAGTTCGGTGTTGCAAAAAGACATGTACAAAGAGCAACACAGTAAAATGTGCAAAACAGAAGCTAAACGTGATCTTCGAACTATGCAGGAAAAATGTATGTCAGAGCTAGCAGATGAAATTATATATATATATATATATATATATATATATATATATATATATATATATATATATAGATATAGAGAGAGAGAGAGATAGATAGAAAGATAGATAGTGTTATGGGTCCTTACATATAACTACAGAATTAACTCTTCCTAACACTATGTATACTACGCCTCTAAAGAGAGAGAGAGACGAATCGAGTCGAGCCGATAGTAGTTCACTCCAAACCAGACTGACAGTCATACTAACACTTCCCACATCTTGTATTATTATTCCAGGTAATATATCTTCGTCATTTCTACACTTTTATTCGTTTTGTTCTTCCTTGGTCCTAACCTGGACCATATCAGATAGATAGCTACATAGATGTATATGTACATATATATAAGTATACAAACATATATATATATATATATATATATATATATATATATATATATATATATATATATATATATATATGTTCATGCATATATACATATATATACACACACACACATATATATATATATATATATATATATATATATATATATTCATATACATAAATATAAACACACAGACATACATATACACATATATCTACATACTATATACACATATATAGCGTTTTTCGTTATTGGCATTTTATTCCATCTATACCAATCCTATACTTGGATATATAAATATATATACACATATATACACATTTATATTCATTTATAAATATACAATAACTGACCCATCGTATTCGAGGAAACTTATCTACTAGGGCGGATAGCCAATCCCGATTGCAGACTCTCGCTCACACACATTTCTGTTTGTTCAACACCCACAGATCAAATCCGGGGTTTATACTTAAATATGCTCAGCAGACCTTAATTACAGTTTCCCGGAGTGAGCGTGTTATCTCGTTTGATCACTAATCTGAACGCTGAGTGGGTTGCATTGTGTGTGTACGCGCTTGTATATAGATATATATTGATGCACCTGTTAGCTCTTGATTGTAATTTCCGATCTGTACGTACAATTTCTTTTAGTCATATTTACTTTGAGTTATTAAGAATTCGTTAAATATCCAGTTGCTAGTCGGTCATTACTCATGTTTTTTTTCTGTCCACGTGTATATCATATATCTCCTTCCTTCACACACCCACACAAATTATATATATATATATATATATATATATATATATATATATATGTGTGTGTGTGTGTGTGCATATTCAAACAAGCACGCACACATACATACACGCACACACACACACACACATATATATATATATATATATATATATATATATATATAGTGTGTGTGTGTTTGTGAGTGTATTTTGTAAGGCTGATAGTTTTACGAGCAAGTATAATTTTTAAAAAAGATATATTTGCCATTAATTTAACTGCATTTTTATTGGTATTTTTTTTTATAGAATGTGAACTATTATCGCCTTTCTATCAAGTTTGAGGCGATGAAACAGACGTCTTATAAAAATATTTTAGCCATTTGTGCTTAAAGTTAATGGTCATTAACGCCTTGCGTTCAGCAGACTGTTTAACAGTCAATGGCTGGTTGCACAGCTGTAAATGAAAACATTACTCATTTGGACTCACATTTCTCACTCTTTATTTATACTTGTTCAATAGTTAATATATTCTTTTTAAAAACAGTGTGGCATTATTAAATATATAGTACCAAATTTTATGAAGCAAAAATCGATATTTTATTGATTTCCGAAAACCTCATATTCGGATGATTAAGACATTTCTCTCTTTGTCAGGCAAACTATGGAAGCGGCCAAAATACGGTATACGCGTCAAGCTCAAGGGGTTATGTGCAAGCATATTACTTCAACGTGATCTTTGTTCTGAAACTTGGTAGAATATGTTCCTATTATTTCTATCTATCTATTAATCGATCTATAAATACAGAAATATATTCCTGTATATCTGTAGGGTTTGATCGATCTTACAAGATATCACCACAAGCATCACACTTTCAACGTTTTTAATTGCTCTGTAGTCAAATAGGCATTTCTCAGTTCCTATTTCACACGCAATCTTTACCTATCTGTCTATATATGAAAAACCGTACAGCATCATATGATTAACCTTATCTTATGGTAAAATATGAAAAGCTTTATATAAATATAGTTTATCAAGTACTCTTTCAACGATAGGTTAAAAACGATCCACGAAATTGCCGGTATCATTTCATATATGATTAGTTAACTTTCAGGATTTGGGCCATTCATATCATACTATCTCGTATAGCCTCCAGCAAATTGAGACAGTTTGCCTCAATCGAACCCACCGTTCCGTCAAACATTCACACAACTAGTCAGGTAGGTGTTCCTCTGGTATACCCTGCCCCTTAAGTATATTTATGTCTCCTGAGCGTCAAAGTCTACAAACTCCGGATCGTCATTATTTGTAACAGTAAATGCAGCTGTCGCTTTTTTTATTCTGGATATAAATGTCATTTTTTTTTCAATTTCCTTTACAAATTCTTCATTATTTAGGTGCAACATCCATGGTGTTCGCAACATCCTTCTGGAGCACCCTATTTATGTTACATCCAATTAGCTATGTTATTAATTCACTAATAATGATCTAAATAAAGAGGGAAAACAAACGGAAAATATTCCACTGAGGAAGTTCGTTTACTAAGAAATTATAGTTTTATTAATAAAAGAAAAAGATTTCTATCTCTGCGTTGAACAGATTCTCTATAATGTACACACGATACCGAAAATTATTCGAATCCGATACTTGTTGTAAACAAAGAACCAAATTTGATGCATTCATCTGATCTACAAAAAAGGATCTGCATTTGAACTGCACTTAGATAACCATTTTCAAGATAATTTGAACGATCTATGTGCTTATTTAATCGTATATCTTTCACACACACACCCACATAATATATATATATATCCAAATGCATATATATATATATGTGAAGAAATATAGTATTAAAGTGTGCTATATTTATGGAATAAAGTGCTCAATATCAGAGATAGAGCGTGTGTAAATATAAAAGTGAACATAGAAGTCAACACTTAGAGGCGACAGTCTGTTTCATGCTAGATGCAATCGTGGCCCGACGATAGCATCTAGCATGAAACAGACTGTCGCCTCTAAGTGCTGACTTCTATGTTCACTTTTATATATATATATATATATATATATATATATATATATATATATATGAGACAAAAGTAAAAAGTATTCTTAGTCGGCGTGTTACGTCCTCTGTGGGACTTTTTGTCTCTCAGATGTTTAAAAACCATCTGGTAAGAATAGGTTTTCATCTTATCGTTTTATTCATTTTTTTCCTTTACAAATACACTATCTGAATACACACACACACACATATATATATATATATATATATATATATATATATATATATATATATATATATATATATATATATGTATGTATGTATTACTTAAGCGTTATTTTGCGTGGATAC
>OZ038477.1:41395575-41400575 GCA_964036315.1 Acanthosepion esculentum
TATTGATTGAAAAAAAAATACTAGTCAATCTAAACAAAATAGGAATTGGAAATATATAATAATTAGAATTTAAATGAACGAGTTTACATCTGCAATAGTTCTATTCGGTCAGCAAGAGACGCGCATTAATTCCCACCTCGGTGAAACGTCTTTCCCAATTTCAATGCCTTATTTGCTTAAACTTACTTAAATAAATTCTCTAATTCAAATCTTCAAATTCCACCTCCAGGTAGACATTTTACAATAGTGATTTCAATTAAACACTTAGACAGCAACGATTATTATTAATTATGGCGTTTTTTATATATAAAAAGAACGTGTTCTACATTTGTTATTTCCTTATGAACAACTCTGGAAATCATATTCCAAATATATTTGACAAAGTATAGCTATTAAATTACAAACTTCATTGTTTTTTTATATTTTATATTCAGGATCTGTTCACATGTTACCCCCTATTTAGTACAAACCTGTATCAAATATTATCGATCTGATAAACTTCATTTTTTATATACCAAAATAATCTTACAATTTTGGTAATGAAGCAAGAAAAAACATTGCTTCTACTTCAAGCTGATATAGGCAATAAACAGTTTGATTTCTGCTTTGAATACATAACCAGGAAGACGTTTCAGTTTGAGGCTGTGAGAAGTAACAGTGTGTATATAGGAATTGATACTATGTTTATTATTCAGACAATAAAATCCCCTCTGAATGTTTGTTGGATAATGAATAGTTACTGGGCAAATACTGCCCAAATATTTGCGGACTTAGTTGTAGACCTACCAAGTATTATTTTTTGACGATATAAAAAAAAGCAATAATAAGTCCCTTCACCCTTACCGCAAATCCGAGAAAAAGATTATCGCGGGCCGGTATGTAATTATTTTCTAAACCAAAAAAAACTCCAAAAAAAAAAACATGTATTCAAAAATTTAACACATCTATGTGAAGTTAGATTTTAAATCCTCTTACGGATATAAAATAGAAGCATGCTACTTCCGGAGGCCCACAACAATTTCCGAAGACAGCTTGATCTACACGTGTTTACATACATACTACCCCACACACGCACAAATTAGGAGACTGATAAACAGTAACTGGCTACTGAGGACTTAAATCACAACCTCTTTCTAAGCGTTTGTCTACGAACTCACAAACACTTTAGGCTGCCTATTATGAAATAAGATTGTTCACACATAGTCACATCGCATTACGAACATTTTATTAATTTATAAAACAAAATTTACTGGCAGAAAAATCGAACATTTCATTGTCATTCTATATCTCTGAATAGAATATATAAATGTTATTTCAACTGACGTTTTGCTTCTACTTTTCTTTCAGAAGATAACTTATTTAATGTCTCATTTAAATGTTCTGTTGCTGTTGTTACATGTTTGGAATACCGACATTCAGATAGCAATAAAAACCTGGTTAGACTGACTCCAACATCTATCTCATAGTATAGCATCCTGAATATATATTGTACTATAATCATCTTTCAAAAAGAAAAATATGCTATTCTGTCAACTTTCAGTCGAGGACGCAAGGAATAAGTGCAATATCCGGCAGACCGTTAAATATTTGGTACTGTCTTATTTTCTCTTATTTTTTGTCCGTTTTTCGACCTATGAAAGATTATGCGTCAGGGGCTTAACCTGACCGGTATTTTGGTTTGTATCAGCAGCAGCGAACTAGGAAACATGACGTATTTCCGTGATGTATCCAACATGGAATACGGACCTTACACTGTTTTGACAGTATGAAAGCCATATTCATAACGTGCACCAGAATCTCTGGAAGATCTCTACCTCAAATCATATGTATATGTATAGTATTCAACACCATATCTGGTTTGTATAAAAGATCATTGAGAATTTTCCTCAGTCAGCTAGGTTGTAACATGACACGTTAACATCACAATTCTATTTATAGAATCATGCGAAACCGCAGTTTAGGAGACATAAAAGCCAAGCCCGAATATTTTTCTCAGTATTTTTTATCAATTTTATTTTAAAATATTTGTGAAGTATTCAGTTGAACTGGTTAAATCCGTCTTTCTTCAACATTTTGAAGATTTCTTCATTTCTTTCCATTCTGATTGAAAATCTTATGTCAATATTGCAGTCATTATTGACGAATTTACACGTTTATACCGGATAATTTTAGATATCTTCCATGTTTGAAGGTGTGTTACGTTTAGAAAACCGATGCAATCAGTATTTCAAAAAACACAAGACTTACAGCCATATCACCTTGAAACACCGGTTTCCGTACGATCACCGAAGGTGAACAACGCTGACCTCGGTCAGTATTTAGATTGGTGTCCACTTGTAAGTACCCGGCGTTTTAAGCTTAGATATGCGGGTGATATACGACAGAATGACACTGAATTGTTAATCGGAGAACCGATTTCAAATTATGCGCATATACCTTTAGGAAAGTTATGAATCCACCTCTTATTCTCCCAGCTATGGGTTAATTAGTAAAACATGTATCCCTAAATCATTATTATTCCACTCAAAAAAAAAATCTTACAATCCAAGAATATTTTCTGTCTTTACATAAACTTCAAATGATTGATAAGCCGTAGAAAACATCCGTTTTCTCTGGTCATCTCTGTTGTTGAAAGCAGGTTTGTGTTGTTGAGCTAATTGCTTATCTTGGCAATTCATGCCAAAAAAGACTTAACACTAAATCACTAACCATGAATTAAAGTTAAACCACTACTAACCATGCGTATATCATACCTGATTTTTGAAAATATCAAAAAAATATTAAATATAAATCTTTATTTGAATTATTTTATAGGCAGGTACTTCAAACTTTGTACTTTGAGGTAACGTTAATAGCAACTGAAAAACATTATTTAGTTAAGAAAATTAGGTACTGAAAATTATAATTCAAAATAGGAAAATTTGCGCTGGGTACTATATACCCACGGTTAGTTGCCTAGGGCTAATGGTACAGAAGTCATACTAAAATTAATTTTAATAAACTAAGAAAAATAAATTCCCATTAGATAAAATTTCACGTTGAAAAATTATAAAGGCAAAATTAGACCAAAATTTTCAACATTGATAAGCGCTGCAAATTAAACCAGATACTAAAATCTAAGGAAAATATTATCTACTAGTAGAAAAAAAATATCCTGTCTGTACTGCTAGAAACGAACAGAAAATGACTTTTGAGATTAACTGTTCGCTTGACATATTGTGGGATTGGAATTCATTTGAAAATAATCGAATCATAATACAGTAATCAATAACAAGTAATACACTGATAAACATTGTGCAATGCTGACTGAAAACAGGGATTCATAATATGTTGAAGCTTACTCTAGATGATTGATTCTGTGATTACCTTGATTGTAAAATCGAAAGTTGCCCGTATTGCTTTCCCATTACGCTCTCTTATTTTCGTATACATGTATCTATACGTCTGTTGCCTCGTGCCACACAAAGCCAAAAGAGAACTGTCTCCATTCCACCAATCCCCACCTACCGCGGGCCCCTCAACCCAGTACACGCACACATTCCTTCGACCACCTTCTCCACATTTTTTCACTATGTCGTCAATCGCTTCTTCTTTTTTCTCGAGGTCATCGCCACGGTGGTGTCGTCGTTTGGGTCTAGTCTTAAATTTTAATGAATTTCCATCTTCGCTGAACTTCGACATTAAGGGGTTATACGGAGGCGCGCTGAAGCAATTCGTCATTTTTTTTAATCATTTCACACCAAACAAGGCAATAATACCACTAAGACGCAAGAGGTTTTCTTGCGTGAAAGAAAAACGAGAAAGCGTTGAGGATATTAAAACATTAAAAGACCAGGATTAAATGAAACAGAAGCTGACGAATGCAGCTGCAATTAAATTTTTGTAGACCGTAGTTAACAGAAAAGCAATAAGTTGGAAATGATGTCCACAGGCGTGAAGCGTGAGAGAAGAAACCATGATCATAGAACTTACGCTTATACTTAGCAATTTCAACAATTAAATTGTGAGACCTAACTGCCAAGCTAGTACAGAAGTTAATTTTTTGAATTCAAGGAACAACAGAGGGAAGCTCATCAGAACAACTGACATGAAATAATTTACAAGAAAGATATAGGGACTCCACGATATAGCGATAGGAAATAATTGTAGACGACATGCCAGCTTGACATCTATTCTTGGAAATCCATCCTAAGCAGTTTTGATGGAATCGGTCAATAGAATTATCATCTGGGAGAAGTGGAATTGGTGTGTTGAAGTCAAATTTTCAGCCAATGTTATGGTGTTCGTTTCTGCCAATTATATTTCTGTATATTATTAATATAATTCTTATTTTCTTGTGTTAATCTCGGAGGTTAAACGTTGGTTGTAGTTGAAGAAATAAAACTTGACGCTTGTTTAGATAAATGAACAAAGATTTATGCTTATATACTAGTTATAAAAATGTCTCTGGTAAGTGGTTATACAGCAGCGGGGTGAATACGCGGTGTACCAGGTGTGAAGTGAGAGCATGAAAAAGGGAGTATGCCTAACCACAGCTTACTGAATGATAGTGATCCCTTTGTGCTTCCGTTCATTTACTGTGTTTGTAGAAGGTCATTTACTATGCCTAATTGTCGGACGGGCAGCCAGCCGTGTGTGCGTGCAAGACAAGGAAAAAAAGACAAGGATCACTTTTAGTGTTTTACTCTCCAGTTCCTTATATACTGTATAAGGTATACTCGCGGACGTAGTTTTAAGCATATGTGGCAAACGAGATTCGTCTCAGTAATGACTAGCAGGCTGATATATTCGTGTTTGCTTTAAACATTGATTTAAGTAAAGTGCAGCATACGAGCAACTTAAACGAAAAGTAATATATGCATAAATATGGCTTTAATTTTCTTTCTCTCTGTGTAAAATGTTTATATCCGCTGCAAATATATATCAGGATCGACTGTATTCTGAAGATTTGGTTGACTTCTAGGATAGGCTCTGGGCAAGGCGAGACTGAAAAGCGGTTG